>CM076186.1:42345932-42725334 GCA_038277355.1 Encarsia formosa | reverse complement strand
GATCATTTATTTATTTATTTTGAAAAAAGCCTCGCGAGCTCGGCGTTATAGGGTTGTAGCAGCTTGGGGGATCATTTATTTATTTATTTATAAAAAAAGCCTTGGGAGCTCGGTGTTATGGGGTTGTAGCAGCTTGGGGGATTATTTATTTATTTATTCATTTCTGAAAAAAACTCGCGAGCTCGGTGTTATGGGGTTGTAGCAGCTTGGGGGATCATTTATTTATTTATTTAAAAAAAAGCCTTGCGAGCTCGGCGTTATGGGGTTGTAGCAGCTTGGGGGATTATTTATTTATATATTCATTTCTGAAAAAAACTCGCGAGCTCGGTGTTATGGGGTTGTAGCAGCTTGGGGGATTATTTATTTATATATTCATTTCTGAAAAAAACTCGCGAGCTCGGTGTTATGGGGGTGTAGCAGCTTGGGAGATCATTTATTTATTTATTTTAAAAAAAGCCTCGCGAGCTCGGCGTTATGGGGTTGTAGCAGCTTGGGAGATCATTTATTTATTTATTTTAGAAAAAGCCTCGCGAGCTCGGCGTTATTTGGTTGTAGCAGCTTGGGGGATTATTTATTCCTTTATTTATTCATGAAAAAAACTCGTGAGCTCGGCGTTATGGGGTTGTAGCAGCTTGGGAGATCATTTATTTATTTATTTTAGAAAAAGCCTCGCGAGCTCGGCGTTATTTGGTTGTAGCAGCTTGGGGGATTATTTATTCATTTATTTATTCATGAAAAAAACTCATGAGCTCGGCGTTATGGGGTTGTAGCAGCTTGGGAGATCATTTATTTATTTATTTTAGAAAAATCCTCGCGAGCTCGGCGTTATTTGGTTGTAGCAGCTTGGGGGATCATTCATTTATTTATTTTTTAAAAAAGCCTTGCGAGCTTGGCGTTACGGGGTTGTAGCAGCTTGGGAGATCATTTATTCATTTATTTATTCATGAAAAAAACTCTCGAGCTCGGCGTTATGGGGTTGTAGCAGCTTGGGAGATCATTTATTTATTTATTTTAAAAAAAGCCTCGCGACCTCGGCGTTATAGGGTTGTAGCAGCTTGGGGGATCATTTATTTATTTATTTAAAAAAAAGCCTCGCGAGCTTGGCGTTATGGGGTCGTAGCAGCTTGGGGGATTATTTATTCATTTATTTATTCATGAAAAAAACTCTTGAGCTCGGCGTTATGGGGTTGTAGCGTCTTGGGAGATCATTTATTTATTTATTTTGAAAAAAGCCTCGCGAGCTCGGCGTTATAGGGTTGTAGCAGCTTGGGGGATCATTTATTTATTTATTTATAAAAAAAGCCTTGCGAGCTCGGTGTTATGGGGTTGTAGCAGCTTGGGGGATTATTTATTTATTTATTCATTATTGAAAAAAACTCGCGAGCTCGGTGTTATGGGGTTGTAGCAGCTTGGGGGATCATTTATTTATTTATTTAAAAAAAAGCCTTGCGAGCTCGGCGTTATGGGGTTGTAGCAGCTTGGGAGATCATTTATTTATTCATTTTAAAAAAAGCCTCGCGACCTCGGCGTTATAGGGTTGTAGCAGCTTGGGGGATCATTTATTTATTTATTTAAAAAAAAGCCTCGCGAGCTTGGCGTTATGGGGTCGTAGCAGCTTGGGGGATTATTTATTCATTTATTTATTCATGAAAAAAACTCTTGAGCTCGGCGTTATGGGGTTGTAGCGTCTTGGGAGATCATTTATTTATTTATTTTGAAAAAAGCCTCGCGAGCTCGGCGTTATAGGGTTGTAGCAGCTTGGGGGATCATTTATTTATTTATTTATAAAAAAAGCCTTGCGAGCTCGGTGTTATGGGGTTGTAGCAGCTTGGGGGATTATTTATTTATTTATTCATTATTGAAAAAAACTCGCGAGCTCGGCGTTATGGGGTTGTAGCAGCTTGGGGGATCATCTATTTATTTATTTAAAAAAAAGCCTTGCGAGCTCGGCGTTATGGGGTTGTAGCAGCTTGGGGGATTATTTATTTATTTATTCATTCCTGAAAAAAACTCGCGAGCTCGGCGTTATGGGGTTGTAGAAGCTCTGGGGATCATTTATTCATTTATTTAAAAAAAAGCCTTGCGAGCTCGGCGTTATGGGGTTGTAGCAGCTTGGGGGATTATTTATTTATATATTCATTTCTGAAAAAAGCTCGCGAGCTCGGTGTTATGGGGTTGTAGCAGCTTGGGAGATCATTTATTTATTTATTTTGAAAAAAGCCTCGCGAGCTCGGCGTTATGGGGTTGTAGCAGCTTGGGAGATCATTTATTTATTTATTTATTCATGAAAAAAACTCGCGAGCTCGGTGTTATGGGGTTGTAGCATATTGGGAGATCATTTATTTATTTATTTTAAAAAAAGCCTCGCGAGCTCGGCGTTATGGGGTTGTAGCAGCTTCGGAGATCATTTATTTATTTATTTATTCTTGAAAAAAACTCTCGAGCTCGGCGTTCTGGGGTTGTAGCAGCTTGGGGGATCATTTATTTATTTATTTATAAAAAAAGCCTTGCGAGCTCGGTGTTATGGGGTTGTAGCAGCTTGAGGGATTATTTATTTATTCATTCATTCCTGAAAAAAACTCGCGAGCTCGGCGTTATGGGGTTGTAGAAGCTCTGGGGATCATTTATTCATTTATTTAAAAAAAAGCCTTGCGAGCTCGGCGTTATGGGGTTGTAGCAGCTTGGGGGATCATTTATTTATTTATTTATTCATGAAAAAAACTCGTGAGCTCGGCGTTATGGGGTTGTAGCAGCTTGGGGGATCATTTATTTATTTATTTTAAAAAAAGCCTCGCGAACTCGGCCTTATGAGGTTGTAGCAGCTTGGGGGATTATTTATTCATTTATTTATTCATGAAAAAAACTCGTGAGCTCGGCGTTATGAGGTTGTAGCAGCTTGGGGGATCATTTATTTATTTATTTTAAAAAAAGCCTCGCGAGCTCGGCGTTATAGGGTTGTAGCAGCTTGGGGGATCATTTATTTATTTATTTATAAAAAAAGCCTTGCGAGCTCGGTGTTATGGGGTTGTAGCAGCTTGAGGGATTATTTATTTATTTATTCATTCCTGAAAAAAACTCGCGAGCTCGGCATTATGGGGTTGTAGAAGCTCTGGGGATCATTTATTCATTTATTTAAAAAAAAGCCTTGCGAGCTTTGCGTTATGGGGTTGTAGCAGCTTGGGGGATCATTTATTTATTTATTTAAAAAAAAGCCTCGCGAACTCGGCCTTATGGGGTTGTAGCAGCTTGGGGGATTATTTATTCATTTATTTATTCATGAAAAAAACTCGTGAGCTCGGCCTTATGGGGTTGTAGCAGCTTAGGGGATTATTTATTCATTTATTTATTCATGAAAAAAACTCGTGAGCTCGGCGTTATGGGGTTGTAGCAGCTTGGGGGATCATTTATTCCTTTATTTATTCATGAAAAAAACTCGTGAGCTCGGCGTTATGGGGTTGTAGCGTCTTGGGAGATCATTTATTTATTTATTTTGAAAAAAGCCTCGCGAGCTCGGCGTTATAGGGTTGTAGCAGCTTGGGGGATCATTTATTTATTTATTTATAAAAAAAGCCTTGCGAGCTCGGTGTTATGGGGTGGTAGCAGCTTGGGGGATTATTTATTTATTTATTCATTATTGAAAAAAACTCGCGAGCTCGGTGTTATGGGGTTGTAGCAGCTTGGGGGATCATTTATTTATTTATTTAAAAAAAAGCCTTGCGAGCTCGGCGTTATGGGGTTGTAGCAGCTTGGGGGATCATTTATTCCTTTATTTATTCATGAAAAAAACTCGTGAGCTCGGCGTTATGGGGTTGTAGCGTCTTGGGAGATCATTTATTTATTTATTTTGAAAAAAGCCTCGCGAGCTCGGCGTTATAGGGTTGTAGCAGCTTGGGGGATCATTTATTTATTTATTTATAAAAAAAGCCTTGCGAGCTCGGTGTTATGGGGTGGTAGCAGCTTGGGGGATTATTTATTTATTTATTCATTATTGAAAAAAACTCGCGAGCTCGGTGTTATGGGGTTGTAGCAGCTTGGGGGATCATTTATTTATTTATTTAAAAAAAAGCCTTGCGAGCTCGGCGTTATGGGGTTGTAGAAGCTCTGGGGATCATTTATTCATTTATTTAAAAAAAAGCCTTGCGAGCTCGGCGTTATGGGGTTGTAGCAGCTTGGGGGATTATTTATTTATATATTCATTTCTGAAAAAAGCCTCGCGAGCTCGGCGTTATGGGGTTGTAGCAGCTTGGGAGATCATTTATTTATTTATTTATTCATGAAAAAAACTCGCGAGCTCGGTGTTATGGGGTTGTAGCAAATTGGGAGATCATTTATTTATTTATTTTAAAAAAAGCCTCGCGAGCTCGGCGTTATGGGGTTGTAGCAGCTTGGGAGATCATTTATTTATTTATTTATTCTTGAAAAAAACTCTCGAGCTCGGCGTTCTGGGGTTGTAGCAGCTTGGGGGATCATTTATTTATTTATTTATAAAAAAAGCCTTGCGAGCTCGGTGTTATGGGGTTGTAGCAGCTTGAGGGATTATTTATTTATTCATTCATTCCTGAAAAAAACTCGCGAGCTCGGCGTTATGGGGTTGTAGAAGCTCTGGGGATCATTTATTCATTTATTTAAAAAAAAGCCTTGCGAGCTCGGCGTTATGGGGTTGTAGCAGCTTGGGGGATCATTTATTTATTTATTTATTCATGAAAAAAACTCGTGAGCTCGGCGTTATGGGGTTGTAGCAGCTTGGGGGATCATTTATTTATTTATTTTAAAAAAAGCCTCGCGAACTCGGCCTTATGAGGTTGTAGCAGCTTGGGGGATTATTTATTCATTTATTTATTCATGAAAAAAACTCGTGAGCTCGGCGTTATGAGGTTGTAGCAGCTTGGGGGATCATTTATATATTTATTTTAAAAAAAGCCTCGCGAGCTCGGCGTTATAGGGTTGTAGCAGCTTGGGGGATCATTTATTTATTTATTTATAAAAAAAGCCTTGCGAGCTCGGTGTTATGGGGTTGTAGCAGCTTGAGGGATTATTTATTTATTTATTCATTCCTGAAAAAAACTCGCGAGCTCGGCATTATGGGGTTGTAGAAGCTCTGGGGATCATTTATTCATTTATTTAAAAAAAAGCCTTGCGAGCTTTGCGTTATGGGGTTGTAGCAGCTTGGGGGATCATTTATTTATTTATTTAAAAAAAAGCCTCGCGAACTCGGCCTTATGGGGTTGTAGCAGCTTGGGGGATTATTTATTCATTTATTTATTCATGAAAAAAACTCGTGAGCTCGGCCTTATGGGGTTGTAGCAGCTTAGGGGATTATTTATTCATTTATTTATTCATGAAAAAAACTCGTGAGCTCGGCGTTATGGGGTTGTAGCAGCTTGGGGGATCATTTATTCCTTTATTTATTCATGAAAAAAACTCGTGAGCTCGGCGTTATGGGGTTGTAGCGTCTTGGGAGATCATTTATTTATTTATTTTGAAAAAAGCCTCGCGAGCTCGGCGTTATAGGGTTGTAGCAGCTTGGGGGATCATTTATTCATTTATTTATAAAAAAAGCCTTGCGAGCTCGGTGTTATGGGGTTGTAGCAGCTTGGGGGATTATTTATTTATTTATTCATTATTGAAAAAAACTCGCGAGCTCGGTGTTATGGGGTTGTAGCAGCTTGGGGGATCATTTATTTATTTATTTAAAAAAAAGCCTTGCGAGCTCGGCGTTATGGGGTTGTAGCAGCTTGGGGGATTATTTATTTATTTATTCATTCCTGAAAAAAACTCGCGAGCTCGGCGTTATGGGGTTGTAGAAGCTCTGGGGATCATTTATTCATTTATTTAAAAAAAAGCCTTGCGAGCTCGGTGTTATGGGGTTGTAGCAGCTTGGGGGATTATTTATTCATTTATTTATTCATGAAAAAAACTCGTGAGCTCGGCGTTATGGGGTTGTAGCAGCTTGGGGGATTATTTATTCATTTATTTATTCATGAAAAAAACTCTTGAGCTCGGCGTTATGGGGTTGTAGCGTCTTGGGAGATCATTTATTCATTTATTTATTCATGAAAAAAACTCGTGAGCTCGGCGTTATTGGGTTGTAGCAGCTTGGGGGATCATTTATTTATTTATTTATAAAAAAAGCCTTGCGAGCTCGGTGTTATGGGGTTGTAGCAGCTTGGGGGATTATTTATTTATTTATTCATTATTGAAAAAAACTCGTGAGCTCGGCGTTATGAGGTTGTAGCAGCTTGGGGGATCATTTATATATTTATTTTAAAAAAAGCCTCGCGAGCTCGGCGTTATAGGGTTGTAGCAGCTTGGGGGATCATTTATTTATTTATTTATAAAAAAAGCCTTGCGAGCTCGGTGTTATGGGGTTGTAGCAGCTTGAGGGATTATTTATTTATTAATTCATTCCTGAAAAAAACTCGCGAGCTCGGCATTATGGGGTTGTAGAAGCTCTGGGGATCATTTATTCATTTATTTAAAAAAAAGCCTTGCGAGCTTTGCGTTATGGGGTTGTAGCAGCTTGGGGGATCATTTATTTATTTATTTAAAAAAAAGCCTCGCGAACTCGGCCTTATGGGGTTGTAGCAGCTTGGGGGATTATTTATTCATTTATTTATTCATGAAAAAAACTCGTGAGCTCGGCCTTATGGGGTTGTAGCAGCTTAGGGGATTATTTATTCATTTATTTATTCATGAAAAAAACTCGTGAGCTCGGCGTTATGGGGTTGTAGCAGCTTGGGGGATCATTTATTCCTTTATTTATTCATGAAAAAAACTCGTGAGCTCGGCGTTATGGGGTTGTAGCGTCTTGGGAGATCATTTATTTATTTATTTTGAAAAAAGCCTCGCGAGCTCGGCGTTATAGGGTTGTAGCAGCTTGGGGGATCATTTATTTATTTATTTATAAAAAAAGCCTTGCGAGCTCGGTGTTATGGGGTTGTAGCAGCTTGGGGGATTATTTATTTATTTATTCATTATTGAAAAAAACTCGCGAGCTCGGTGTTATGGGGTTGTAGCAGCTTGGGGGATCATTTATTTATTTATTTAAAAAAAAGCCTTGCGAGCTCGGCGTTATGGGGTTGTAGCAGCTTGGGGGATTATTTATTTATTTATTCATTCCTGAAAAAAACTCGCGAGCTCGGCGTTATGGGGTTGTAGAAGCTCTGGGGATCATTTATTCATTTATTTAAAAAAAAGCCTTGCGAGCTCGGTGTTATGGGGTTGTAGCAGCTTGGGGGATTATTTATTCATTTATTTATTCATGAAAAAAACTCGTGAGCTCGGCGTTATGGGGTTGTAGCAGCTTGGGGGATTATTTATTCATTTATTTATTCATGAAAAAAACTCTTGAGCTCGGCGTTATGGGGTTGTAGCGTCTTGGGAGATCATTTATTCATTTATTTATTCATGAAAAAAACTCGTGAGCTCGGCGTTATTGGGTTGTAGCAGCTTGGGGGATCATTTATTTATTTATTTATAAAAAAAGCCTTGCGAGCTCGGTGTTATGGGGTTGTAGCAGCTTGGGGGATTATTTATTTATTTATTCATTATTGAAAAAAACTCGCGAGCTCGGTGTTATGGGGTTGTAGCAGCTTGGGGGATCATTTATTTATTTATTTAAAAAAAAGCCTTGCGAGCTCGGCGTTATGGGGTTGTAGCAGCTTGGGGGATTATTTATTTATTTATTCATTCCTGAAAAAAACTCGCGAGCTTGGCGTTATGGGGTTGTAGAAGCTCTAGGGATCATTTATTCATTTATTTAAAAAAAAGCCTTGCGAGCTCGGTGTTATGGGGTTGTAGCAGCTTGGGGGATTATTTATTTATATATTCATTTCTGAAAAAAGCTCGCGAGCTCGGTGTTATGGGGTTGTAGCAGCTTGGGAGATCATTTATTTATTTATTTTGAAAAAAGCCTCGCGAGCTCGGCGTTATGGGGTTGTAGCAGCTTGGGAGATCATTTATTTATTCATTCATTCCTGAAAAAAACTCGCGAGCTCGGCGTTATGGGGTTGTAGAAGCTCTGGGGATCATTTATTCATTTATTTAAAAAAAAGCCTTGCGAGCTCGGCGTTATGGGGTTGTAGCAGCTTGGGGGATCATTTATTTATTTATTTATTCATGAAAAAAACTCGTGAGCTCGGCGTTATGGGGTTGTAGCAGCTTGGGGGATCATTTATTTATTTATTTTAAAAAAAGCCTCGCGAACTCGGCCTTATGAGGTTGTAGCAGCTTGGGGGATTATTTATTCATTTATTTATTCATGAAAAAAACTCGTGAGCTCGGCGTTATGAGGTTGTAGCAGCTTGGGGGATCATTTATTTATTTATTTTAAAAAAAGCCTCGCGAGCTCGGCGTTATAGGGTTGTAGCAGCTTGGGGGATCATTTATTTATTTATTTATAAAAAAAGCCTTGCGAGCTCGGTGTTATGGGGTTGTAGCAGCTTGAGGGATTATTTATTTATTTATTCATTCCTGAAAAAAACTCGCGAGCTCGGCATTATGGGGTTGTAGAAGCTCTGGGGATCATTTATTCATTTATTTAAAAAAAAGCCTTGCGAGCTTTGCGTTATGGGGTTGTAGCAGCTTGGGGGATCATTTATTTATTTATTTAAAAAAAAGCCTCGCGAACTCGGCCTTATGGGGTTGTAGCAGCTTGGGGGATTATTTATTCATTTATTTATTCATGAAAAAAACTCGTGAGCTCGGCCTTATGGGGTTATAGCAGCTTAGGGGATTATTTATTCATTTATTTATTCATGAAAAAAACTCGTGAGCTCGGCGTTATGGGGTTGTAGCAGCTTGGGGGATCATTTATTCCTTTATTTATTCATGAAAAAAACTCGTGAGCTCGGCGTTATGGGGTTGTAGCAGCTTGGGAGATCATTTATTTATTTATTTTAGAAAAAGCCTCGCGAGCTCGGCGTTATTTGGTTGTAGCAGCTTGGGGGATTATTTATTCCTTTATTTATTCATGAAAAAAACTCGTGAGCTCGGCGTTATGGGGTTGTAGCAGCTTGGGAGATCATTTATTTATTTATTTTAGAAAAAGCCTCGCGAGCTCGGCGTTATTTGGTTGTAGCAGCTTGGGGGATTATTTATTCATTTATTTATTCATGAAAAAAACTCGTGAGCTCGGCGTTATGGGGTTATAGCAGCTTGGGGGATCATTTATTTATTTATTTTAAAAAAAGCCTCGCGAACTCGGCCTTATGAGGTTGTAGCAGCTTGGGGGATTATTTATTCATTTATTTATTCATGAAAAAAACTCGTGAGCTCGGCGTTATGAGGTTGTAGCAGCTTGGGGGATCATTTATTTATTTATTTTAAAAAAAGCCTCGCGAGCTCGGCGTTATAGGGTTGTAGCAGCTTGGGGGATCATTTATTTATTTATTTATAAAAAAAGCCTTGCGAGCTCGGTGTTATGGGGTTGTAGCAGCTTGAGGGATTATTTATTTATTTATTCATTCCTGAAAAAAACTCGCGAGCTCGGCGTTATGGGGTTGTAGCAGCTTGGGGGATCATTTATTTATTTATTTATTCATGAAAAAAACTCGTGAGCTCGGCGTTATGGGGTTGTAGCAGCTTGGGGGATCATTTATTTATTTATTTTAAAAAAAGCCTCGCGAACTCGGCCTTATGAGGTTGTAGCAGCTTGGGGGATTATTTATTCATTTATTTATTCATGAAAAAAACTCGTGAGCTCGGCGTTATGAGGTTGTAGCAGCTTGGGGGATCATTTATTTATTTATTTTAAAAAAAGCCTCGCGAGCTCGGCGTTATAGGGTTGTAGCAGCTTGGGGGATCATTTATTTATTTATTTATAAAAAAAGCCTTGCGAGCTCGGTGTTATGGGGTTGTAGCAGCTTGAGGGATTATTTATTTATTTATTCATTCCTGAAAAAAACTCGCGAGCTCGGCATTATGGGGTTGTAGAAGCTCTGGGGATCATTTATTCATTTATTTAAAAAGAAGCCTTGCGAGCTTTGCGTTATGGGGTTGTAGCAGCTTGGGGGATCATTTATTTATTTATTTAAAAAAAAGCCTCGCGAACTCGGCCTTATGGGGTTGTAGCAGCTTGGGGGATTATTTATTCATTTATTTATTCATGAAAAAAACTCGTGAGCTCGGCCTTATGGGGTTATAGCAGCTTAGGGGATTATTTATTCATTTATTTATTCATGAAAAAAACTCGTGAGCTCGGCGTTATGGGGTTGTAGCAGCTTGGGGGATCATTTATTCCTTTATTTATTCATGAAAAAAACTCGTGAGCTCGGCGTTATGGGGTTGTAGCAGCTTGGGAGATCATTTATTTATTTATTTTAGAAAAAGCCTCGCGAGCTCGGCGTTATTTGGTTGTAGCAGCTTGGGGGATTATTTATTCCTTTATTTATTCATGAAAAAAACTCGTGAGCTCGGCGTTATGGGGTTGTAGCAGCTTGGGAGATCATTTATTTATTTATTTTAGAAAAAGCCTCGCGAGCTCGGCGTTATTTGGTTGTAGCAGCTTGGGGGATTATTTATTCATTTATTTATTCATGAAAAAAACTCGTGAGCTCGGCGTTATGGGGTTGTAGCAGCTTGGGAGATCATTTATTTATTTATTTTAGAAAAATCCTCGCGAGCTCGGCGTTATTTGGTTGTAGCAGCTTGGGGGATCATTCATTTATTTATTTTTTAAAAAAGCCCTGCGAGCTTGGCGTTACGGGGTTGTAGCAGCTTGGGAGATCATTTATTCATTTATTTATTCATGAAAAAAACTCTCGAGCTCGGCGTTATGGGGTTGTAGCAGCTTGGGAGATTATTTATTTATTTATTTTAAAAAAAGCCTCGCGAGCTCGGCGTTATAGGGTTGTAGCAGCTTGGGGGATCATTTATTTATTTATTTAAAAAAAAGCCTCGCGAGCTTGGCGTTATGGGGTCGTAGCAGCTTGGGGGATTATTTATTCATTTATTTATTCATGAAAAAAACTCTCGAGCTCGGCGTTATGGGGTTGTAGCGTCTTGGGAGATCATTTATTTATTTATTTTGAAAAAAGCCTCGCGAGCTTGGCGTTATAGGGTTGTAGCAGCTTGGGGGATCATTTATTTATTTATTTATAAAAAAAGCCTTGCGAGCTCGGTGTAATGGGGTTGTAGCAGCTTGGGGGATTATTTATTTATTTATTTAAAAAAAAGCCTCGCGAGCTTGGCGTTATGGGGTCGTAGCAGCTTATGGGATTATTTATTCCTTTATTTATTCATGGAAAAAACTCGTGAGCTCGGCGTTATGGGGTTGTAGCAGCTTGGGAGATCATTTATTTATTTATTTTAGAAAAAGCCTCGTGAGCTCGGCGTTATGGGGTTGTAGCAGCTTGGGAGATCATTTATTTATTTATTTTAGAAAAAGCCTCGCGAGCTCGGCGTTATTTGGTTGTAGCAGCTTGGGGGATCATTCATTTATTTATTTTTTAAAAAAGCCTTGCGAGCTTGGCGTTACGGGGTTGTAGCAGCTTGGGAGATCATTTATTCATTTATTTATTCATGAAAAAAACTCGTGAGCTCGGCGTTATGGGGTTGTAGCAGCTTGGGGGATCATTTATTTATTTATTTTAAAAAAAGCCTCGCGAGCTCGGCGTTATAGGGTTGTAGCAGCTTGGGGGATCATTTATTTATTTATTTATAAAAAAAGCCTTGCGAGCTCGGTGTTATGGGGTTGTAGCAGCTTGGGGGATTATTTATTTATTTATTCATTTCTGAAAAAAACTCGCGAGCTCGGTGTTATGGGGTTGTAGCAGCTTGGGAGATCATTTATTCATTTATTTATTCATGAAAAAAACTCTCGAGCTCGGCGTTATGGGGTTGTAGCAGCTTGGGGGATCATTTATTTATTTATTTATAAAAAAAGCCTTGCGAGCTCGGCCTTATGGGGTTGTAGCAGCTTGGGGGATTATTTATTCATTTATTTATTCATGAAAAAAACTCGTGAGCTCGGTGTTATGGGGTTGTAGCAAATTGGGAGATCATTTATTTATTTATTTTAAAAAAAGCCTCGCGAAGACGGCCTTATGGGGTTGTAGCAGCTTGGGGGATTATTTATTCATTTATTTATTCATGAAAAAAACTCGTGAGCTCGGCGTTATGGGGTTGTAGCAGCTTGGGGGATCATTTATTTATTTATTTTAAAAAAAGCCTCGCGAGCTCGGCGTTATAGGGTTGTAGCAGCTTGGGGGATCATTTATTTATTTATTTATAAAAAAAGCCTTGCGAGCTCGGTGTTATGGGGTTGTAGCAGCTTGAGGGATTATTTATTTATTTATTCATTCCTGAAAAAAACTCGCGAGCTCGGCATTATGGGGTTGTAGAAGCTCTGGGGATCATTTATTCATTTATTTAAAAAAAAGCCTTGCGAGGTCGGCGTTATGGGGTTGTAGCAGCTTGGGGGATTATTTATTTATTTATTCATTCCTGAAAAAAACTCGCGAGCTCGGCGTTATGGGGTTGTAGAAGCTCTGGGGATCATTTATTCATTTATTTAAAAAAAAGCCTTGCGAGCTCGGTGTTATGGGGTTGTAGCAGCTTGGGGGATTATTTATTCATTTATTTATTCATGAAAAAAACTCGTGAGCTCGGCGTTATGGGGTTGTAGCAGCTTGGGGGATTATTTATTCATTTATTTATTCATGAAAAAAACTCTTGAGCTCGGCGTTATGGGGTTGTAGCGTCTTGGGAGATCATTTATTCATTTATTTATTCATGAAAAAAACTCGTGAGCTCGGCGTTATTGGGTTGTAGCAGCTTGGGGGATCATTTATTTATTTATTTATAAAAAAAGCCTTGCGAGCTCGGTGTTATGGGGTTGTAGCAGCTTGGGGGATTATTTATTTATTTATTCATTATTGAAAAAAACTCGCGAGCTCGGTGTTATGGGGTTGTAGCAGCTTGGGGGATCATTTATTTATTTATTTAAAAAAAAGCCTTGCGAGCTCGGCGTTATGGGGTTGTAGCAGCTTGGGGGATTATTTATTTATTTATTCATTCCTGAAAAAAACTCGCGAGCTTGGCGTTATGGGGTTGTAGAAGCTCTAGGGATCATTTATTCATTTATTTAAAAAAAAGCCTTGCGAGCTCGGTGTTATGGGGTTGTAGCAGCTTGGGGGATTATTTATTTATATATTCATTTCTGAAAAAAGCTCGCGAGCTCGGTGTTATGGGGTTGTAGCAGCTTGGGAGATCATTTATTTATTTATTTTGAAAAAAGCCTCGCGAGCTCGGCGTTATGGGGTTGTAGCAGCTTGGGAGATCATTTATTTATTTATTTATTCATGAAAAAAACTCGCGAGCTCGGTGTTATGGGGTTGTAGCAAATTGGGAGATCATTTATTTATTTATTTTAAAAAAAGCCTCGCGAGCTCGGCGTTATGGGGTTGTAGCAGCTTGGGAGATCATTTATTTATTTATTTATTCTTGAAAAAAACTCTCGAGCTCGGCGTTCTGGGGTTGTAGCAGCTTGGGGGATCATTTATTTATTTATTTATAAAAAAAGCCTTGCGAGCTCGGTGTTATGGGGTTGTAGCAGCTTGAGGGATTATTTATTTATTCATTCATTCCTGAAAAAAACTCGCGAGCTCGGCGTTATGGGGTTGTAGAAGCTCTGGGGATCATTTATTCATTTATTTAAAAAAAAGCCTTGCGAGCTCGGCGTTATGGGGTTGTAGCAGCTTGGGGGATCATTTATTTATTTATTTATTCATGAAAAAAACTCGTGAGCTCGGCGTTATGGGGTTGTAGCAGCTTGGGGGATCATTTATTTATTTATTTTAAAAAAAGCCTCGCGAACTCGGCCTTATGAGGTTGTAGCAGCTTGGGGGATTATTTATTCATTTATTTATTCATGAAAAAAACTCGTGAGCTCGGCGTTATGAGGTTGTAGCAGCTTGGGGGATCATTTATTTATTTATTTTAAAAAAAGCCTCGCGAGCTCGGCGTTATAGGGTTGTAGCAGCTTGGGGGATCATTTATTTATTTATTTATAAAAAAAGCCTTGCGAGCTCGGTGTTATGGGGTTGTAGCAGCTTGAGGGATTATTTATTTATTTATTCATTCCTGAAAAAAACTCGCGAGCTCGGCATTATGGGGTTGTAGAAGCTCTGGGGATCATTTATTCATTTATTTAAAAAGAAGCCTTGCGAGCTTTGCGTTATGGGGTTGTAGCAGCTTGGGGGATCATTTATTTATTTATTTAAAAAAAAGCCTCGCGAACTCGGCCTTATGGGGTTGTAGCAGCTTGGGGGATTATTTATTCATTTATTTATTCATGAAAAAAACTCGTGAGCTCGGCCTTATGGGGTTATAGCAGCTTAGGGGATTATTTATTCATTTATTTATTCATGAAAAAAACTCGTGAGCTCGGCGTTATGGGGTTGTAGCAGCTTGGGGGATCATTTATTCCTTTATTTATTCATGAAAAAAACTCGTGAGCTCGGCGTTATGGGGTTGTAGCAGCTTGGGAGATCATTTATTTATTTATTTTAGAAAAAGCCTCGCGAGCTCGGCGTTATTTGGTTGTAGCAGCTTGGGGGATTATTTATTCCTTTATTTATTCATGAAAAAAACTCGTGAGCTCGGCGTTATGGGGTTGTAGCAGCTTGGGAGATCATTTATTTATTTATTTTAGAAAAAGCCTCGCGAGCTCGGCGTTATTTGGTTGTAGCAGCTTGGGGGATTATTTATTCATTTATTTATTCATGAAAAAAACTCGTGAGCTCGGCGTTATGGGGTTGTAGCAGCTTGGGAGATCATTTATTTATTTATTTTAGAAAAATCCTCGCGAGCTCGGCGTTATTTGGTTGTAGCAGCTTGGGGGATCATTCATTTATTTATTTTTTAAAAAAGCCCTGCGAGCTTGGCGTTACGGGGTTGTAGCAGCTTGGGAGATCATTTATTCATTTATTTATTCATGAAAAAAACTCTCGAGCTCGGCGTTATGGGGTTGTAGCAGCTTGGGAGATTATTTATTTATTTATTTTAAAAAAAGCCTCGCGAGCTCGGCGTTATAGGGTTGTAGCAGCTTGGGGGATCATTTATTTATTTATTTAAAAAAAAGCCTCGCGAGCTTGGCGTTATGGGGTCGTAGCAGCTTGGGGGATTATTTATTCATTTATTTATTCATGAAAAAAACTCTCGAGCTCGGCGTTATGGGGTTGTAGCGTCTTGGGAGATCATTTATTTATTTATTTTGAAAAAAGCCTCGCGAGCTTGGCGTTATAGGGTTGTAGCAGCTTGGGGGATCATTTATTTATTTATTTATAAAAAAAGCCTTGCGAGCTCGGTGTAATGGGGTTGTAGCAGCTTGGGGGATTATTTATTTATTTATTTAAAAAAAAGCCTCGCGAGCTTGGCGTTATGGGGTCGTAGCAGCTTATGGGATTATTTATTCCTTTATTTATTCATGGAAAAAACTCGTGAGCTCGGCGTTATGGGGTTGTAGCAGCTTGGGAGATCATTTATTTATTTATTTTAGAAAAAGCCTCGTGAGCTCGGCGTTATGGGGTTGTAGCAGCTTGGGAGATCATTTATTTATTTATTTTAGAAAAAGCCTCGCGAGCTCGGCGTTATTTGGTTGTAGCAGCTTGGGGGATCATTCATTTATTTATTTTTTAAAAAAGCCTTGCGAGCTTGGCGTTACGGGGTTGTAGCAGCTTGGGAGATCATTTATTCATTTATTTATTCATGAAAAAAACTCGTGAGCTCGGCGTTATGGGGTTGTAGCAGCTTGGGGGATCATTTATTTATTTATTTTAAAAAAAGCCTCGCGAGCTCGGCGTTATAGGGTTGTAGCAGCTTGGGGGATCATTTATTTATTTATTTATAAAAAAAGCCTTGCGAGCTCGGTGTTATGGGGTTGTAGCAGCTTGGGGGATTATTTATTTATTTATTCATTTCTGAAAAAAACTCGCGAGCTCGGTGTTATGGGGTTGTAGCAGCTTGGGAGATCATTTATTCATTTATTTATTCATGAAAAAAACTCTCGAGCTCGGCGTTATGGGGTTGTAGCAGCTTGGGGGATCATTTATTTATTTATTTATAAAAAAAGCCTTGCGAGCTCGGCCTTATGGGGTTGTAGCAGCTTGGGGGATTATTTATTCATTTATTTATTCATGAAAAAAACTCGTGAGCTCGGTGTTATGGGGTTGTAGCAAATTGGGAGATCATTTATTTATTTATTTTAAAAAAAGCCTCGCGAAGACGGCCTTATGGGGTTGTAGCAGCTTGGGGGATTATTTATTCATTTATTTATTCATGAAAAAAACTCGTGAGCTCGGCGTTATGGGGTTGTAGCAGCTTGGGGGATCATTTATTTATTTATTTTAAAAAAAGCCTCGCGAGCTCGGCGTTATAGGGTTGTAGCAGCTTGGGGGATCATTTATTTATTTATTTATAAAAAAAGCCTTGCGAGCTCGGTGTTATGGGGTTGTAGCAGCTTGAGGGATTATTTATTTATTTATTCATTCCTGAAAAAAACTCGCGAGCTCGGCATTATGGGGTTGTAGAAGCTCTGGGGATCATTTATTCATTTATTTAAAAAAAGCCTTGCGAGGTCGGCGTTATGGGGTTGTAGCAGCTTGGGGGATCATTTATTTATTTATTTAAAAAAAAGCCTCGTGAAGACGGCCTTATGGGGTTGTAGCAGCTTGGGGGATTATTTATTCATTTATTTATTCATGAAAAAAACTCGTGAGCTCGGCGTTATGGGGTTGTAGCAGCTTGGGGGATCATTTATTTATTTATTTTAAAAAAAGCCTCGCGAGCTCGGCGTTATAGGGTTGTAGCAGCTTGGGGGATCATTTATTTATTTATTTATAAAAAAAGCCTTGCGAGCTCGGTGTTATGGGGTTGTAGCAGCTTGGGGGATTATTTATTTATTTATTCATTTCTGAAAAAAACTCGCGAGCTAGGTGTTATGGGGTTGTAGCAGCTTGGGGGATCATTTATTTATTTAATTAAAAAAAAGCCTTGCGAGCTCGGCGTTATGGGGTTGTAGCAGCTTGGGGGATTATTTATTTATTTATTCATTCCTGAAAAAAACTCGCGAGCTCGGCGTTATGGGGTTGTAGAAGCTCTGGGGATCATTTATTCATTTATTTAAAAAAAAGCCTTGCGAGCTCGGCGTTATGGGGTTGTAGCAGCTTGGGAGATCATTTATTTATTTATTTTAAAAAAAGCCTCGCGAGCTCGGCGTTATAGGGTTGTAGCAGCTTGGGGGATCATTTATTCATTTATTTAAAATAAAGCCTTGCGAGCTCGGCGTTATGGGGTTGTAGCAGCTTGGTGGATCATTTATTTATTTATTTTAGAAAAAGCCTCGCGAGCTCGGCGTTATTTGGTTGTAGCAGCTTGGGGGATCATTCATTTATTTATTTTTTAAAAAAGCCTTGCGAGCTTGGCGTTATAGGGTTGTAGCAGCTTGGGGGATCATTTATTTATTTATTTATAAAAAAAGCCTTGCGAGCTCGGTGTTATGGGGTTGTAGCAGCTTGAAGGATTATTTATTTATTTATTCATTCCTGAAAAAAACTCGCGAGCTCGGCATTATGGGGTTTTAGAAGCTCTGGGGATCATTTATTCATTTATTTAAAAAAAAGCCTTGCGAGCTCGGCGTTATGGGGTTGTAGCAGCTTGGGGGATCATTTATTTATTTATTTAAAAAAAAGCCTCGCGAAGACGGCCTTATGGGGTTGTAGCAGCTTGGGGGATTATTTATTCATTTATTTATTCATGAAAAAAACTCGTGAGCTCGGCGTTATGGGGTTGTAGCAGCTTGGGGGATCATTTATTTATTTATTTTAAAAAAAGCCTCGCGAGCTCGGCGTTATAGGGTTGTAGCAGCTTGGGGGATCATTTATTTATTTATTTATAAAAAAAGCCTTGCGAGCTCGGTGTTATGGGGTTGTAGCAGCTTGAGGGATTATTTATTTATTTATTCATTCCTGAAAAAAACTCGCGAGCTCGGCATTATGGGGTTGTAGAAGCTCTGGGGATCATTTATTCATTTATTTAAAAAAAAGCCTTGCGAGCTCGGCGTTATGGGGTTGTAGCAGCTTGGGGGATCATTTATTTATTTATTTAAAAAAAAGCCTCGCGAACTCGGCCTTATGGGGTTGTAGCAGCTTGGAGGATTATTTATTCATTTATTTATTCATGAAAAAAACTCGTGAGCTCGGCCTTATGGGGTTGTAGCAGCTTGGGGGATTATTTATTCATTTATTTATTCATGAAAAAAACTCGTGAGCTCGGCGTTATGGGGTTGTAGCAGCTTGGGGGATTATTTATTTCTTTATTTATTCATGAAAAAAACTCGTGAGCTCGGCGTTATGGGGTTGTAGCAGCTTGGGGGATTATTTATTCATTTATTTATTCATGAAAAAAACTCGTGAGCTCGGCGTTATGGGGTTGTAGCAGCTTGGGGGATCATTTATTTATTTATTTAAAAAAAAGCCTCGCGAAGACGGCCTTATGGGGTTGTAGCAGCTTGGGGGATTATTTATTCATTTATTTATTCATGAAAAAAACTCGTGAGCTCGGCGTTATGGGGTTGTAGCAGCTTGGGGGATCATTTATTTATTTATTTTAAAAAAAGCCTCGCGAGCCCGGCGTTATAGGGTTGTAGCAGCTTGGGGGATCATTTATTTATTTATTTATAAAAAAAGCCTTGCGAGCTCGGTGTTATGGGGTTGTAGCAGCTTGAGGGATTATTTATTTATTTATTCATTCCTGAAAAAAACTCGCGAGCTCGGCATTATGGGGTTGTAGAAGCTCTGGGGATCATTTATTCATTTATTTAAAAAAAAGCCTTGCGAGCTCGGCGTTATGGGGTTGTAGCAGCTTGGGGGATCATTTATTTATTTATTTAAAAAAAAGCCTCGCGAACTCGGCCTTATGGGGTTGTAGCAGCTTGGAGGATTATTTATTCATTTATTTATTCATGAAAAAAACTCGTGAGCTCGGCCTTATGGGGTTGTAGCAGCTTGGGGGATTATTTATTCATTTATTTATTCATGAAAAAAACTCGTGAGCTCGGCGTTATGGGGTTGTAGCAGCTTGGGGGATTATTTATTTCTTTATTTATTCATGAAAAAAACTCGTGAGCTCGGCGTTATGGGGTTGTAGCAGCTTGGGGGATTATTTATTCATTTATTTATTCATGAAAAAAACTCGTGAGCTCGGCGTTATGGGGTTGTAGCAGCTTGGGGGATCATTTATTTATTTATTTAAAAAAAAGCCTTGCGAAGACGGCCTTATGGGGTTGTAGCAGCTTGGGGGATTATTTATTCATTTATTTATTCATGAAAAAAACTCGTGAGCTCGGCGTTATGGGGTTGTAGCAGCTTGGGGGATCATTTATTTATTTATTTTAAAAAAAGCCTCGCGAGCCCGGCGTTATAGGGTTTTAGCAGCTTGGGGGATCATTTATTTATTTATTTATAAAAAAAGCCTTGCGAGCTCGGTGTTATGGGGTTGTAGCAGCTTGAGGGATTATTTATTTATTTATTCATTCCTGAAAAAAACTCGCGAGCTCGGCATTATGGGGTTGTAGAAGCTCTGGGGATCATTTATTCATTTATTTAAAAAAAAGCCTTGCGAGGTCGGCGTTATGGGGTTGTAGCAGCTTGGGGGATCATTTATTTATTTATTTAAAAAAAATCCTCGCGAAGACGGCCTTATGGGGTTGTAGCAGCTTGGGGGATTATTTATTCATTTATTTATTCATGAAAAAAACTCGTGAGCTCGGCGTTATGGGGTTGTAGCAGCTTGGGGGATCATTTATTTATTTATTTTAAAAAAAGCCTCGCGAGCTCGGCGTTATAGGGTTGTAGCAGCTTGGGGGATCATTTATTTATTTATTTATAAAAAAAGCCTTGCGAGCTCGGTGTTATGGGGTTGTAGCAGCTTGGGGGATTATTTATTTATTTATTCATTTCTGAAAAAAACTCGCGAGCTAGGTGTTATGGGGTTGTAGCAGCTTGGGGGATCATTTATTTATTTAATTGAAAAAAAGCCTTGCGAGCTCGGCGTTATGGGGTTGTAGCAGCTTGGGGGATTATTTATTTATTTATTCATTCCTGAAAAAAACTCGCGAGCTCGGCGTTATGGGGTTGTAGAAGCTCTGGGGATCATTTATTCATTTATTTAAAAAAAAGCCTTGCGAGCTCGGCGTTATGGGGTTGTAGCAGCTTGGGAGATCATTTATTTATTTATTTTAAAAAAAGCCTCGCGAGCTCGGCGTTATAGGGTTGTAGCAGCTTGGGGGATCATTTATTCATTTATTTAAAATAAAGCCTTGCGAGCTCGGCGTTATGGGGTTGTAGCAGCTTGGGAGATCATTTATTTATTTATTTATTCATGAAAAAAACTCGCGAGCTCGGTGTTATGGGGTTGTAGCAAATTGGGAGATCATTTATTTATTTATTTTAAAAAAAGCCTCGCGAGCTCGGCGTTATGGGGTTGTAGCAGCTTGGGAGATCATTTATTTATTTATTTATTCATGAAAAAAACTCTCGAGCTTGGCGTTCTGGGGTTGTAGCAGCTTGGGGGATCATTTATTTATTTATTTTAAAAAAAGCCTCGCAAGCTCGGCGTTATAGGGTTGTAGCAGCTTGGGGGATCATTTATTTATTTATTTATAAAAAAAGCCTTGCGAGCTCGGTGTTATGGGGTTGTAGCAGCTTGAGGGATTATTTATTTATTCATTCATTCCTGAAAAAAACTCTCGAGCTCGGCGTTATGGGGTTGTAGCAGCTTGGGAGATCATTTATTTATTTATTTTAAAAAAAGCCTCGCGAGCTCGGCGTTATAGGGTTGTAGCAGCTTGGGGGATCATTTATTCATTTATTCATGAAAAAAACTCGTGAGCTCGGCGTTATGGGGTTGTAGCAGCTTGGGGGATTATTTATTCATTTATTTATTCATGAAAAAAACTCGTGAGCTCGGCGTTATGGGGTTGTAGCAAATTGGGAGATCATTTATTTATTTATTCTAAAAAAAGCCTCGCGAGCTCGGCGTTATGGGGTTGTAGCTGCGTGGGAGATCATTTATTTATTTATTTATTCATGAAAAAAACTCTCGAGCTCGGCGTTCTGGGGTAATAGCAGCTTGGGGGATCATTTATTTATTTATTTTAAAAAAAGCCTCGCAAGCTCGGCGTTATAGGGTTGTAGCAGCTTGGGGGATCATTTATTTATTTATTTATAAAAAAAGCCTTGCGAGCTCGGTGTTATGGGGTTGTAGCAGCTTGAGGGATTATTCATTTATTTATTCATTCCTGAAAAAAACTCGCGAGCTCGGCGTTATGGGGTTGTAGAAGCTCTGGGGATCATTTATTCATTTATTTAAAAAAAAGCCTTGCGAGCTCGGCGTTATGGGGTTGTAGCAGCTTGGGGGATCATTTATTTATTTATTTAAAAAAAAGCCTCGCGAGCTCGGCGTTATGGGGTTGTAGCAGCTTGGGGGATTATTTATTCATTTATTTATTCATGAAAAAAACTCGTGAGCTCGGCGTTATGGGGTTGTAGCAGCTTGGGGGATCATTTATTTATTTATTTTTTAAAAAAGCCTTGCGAGCTTGGCGTTACGGGGTTGTAGCAGCTTGGGAGATCATTTATTCATTTATTTATTCATGAAAAAAACTCTCGAGCTCGGCGTTATGGGGTTGTAGCAGCTTGGGAGATCATTTATTTATTTATTTTAAAAAAAGCCTCGCGAGCTCGGCGTTATAGGGTTGTAGCAGCTTGGGGGATCATTTATTTATTTATTTAAAAAAAAGCCTCGCGAGCTTGGCGTTATGGGGTTGTAGCAGCTTGGGGGATTATTTATTTATTCATTCATTCCTGAAAAAAACTCTCGAGCTCGGCATTATGGGGTTGTAGAAGCTCTGGGGATCATTTATTCATTTATTTAAAAAAAAGCCTTGCGAGCTCGGCGTTATGGGGTTGTAGCAGCTTGGGGGATCAGTTATTTATTTATTTAAAAAAAAACCTCGTGAACTCGGCCTTATAGGGTTGTAGCAGCTTGGGGGATTATTTATTCATTTATTTATTCATGAAAAGAACTCGTGAGCTCGGCCTTATGGGGTTGTAGCAGCTTGGGGGATTATTTATTCATTTATTTATTCATGAAAAAAACTCGTGAGCTCGGCGTTATGGGGTTGTAGCAGCTTGGGGGATTATTTATTCCTTTATTTATTCATGAAAAAAACTCGTGAGCTAGGCGTTATGGGGTTGTAGCAGCTTGGGAGATCATTTATTTATTTATTTTAGAAAAAGCCTCGCGAGCTCGGCGTTATTTGATTGTAGCAGCTTGGGGGATTATTTATTCATTTATTTATTCATGAAAAAAACTCGTGAGCTCGGCGTTATGGGGTTGTAGCAGCTTGGGAGATCATTTATTTATTTATTTTAGAAAAAGCCTCGTGAGCTCGGCGTTATGGGGTTGTAGCAGCTTGGGAGATCATTTATTTATTTATTTTAGAAAAATCCTCGCGAGCTCGGCGTTATTTGGTTGTAGCAGCTTGGGGGATCATTCATTTATTTATTTTTTAAAAAAGCCTTGCGAGCTTGGCGTTACGGGGTTGTAGCAGCTTGGGAGATCATTTATTCATTTATTTATTCATGAAAAAAACTCTCGAGCTCGGCGTTATGGGGTTGTAGCAGCTTGGGGGATCATTTATTTATTTATTTATAAAAAAAGCCTTGCGAGCTCGGCCTTATGGGGTTGTAGCAGCTTGGGGGATTATTTATTCATTTATTTATTCATGAAAAAAACTCGTGAGCTCGGCGTTATGGGGTTGTAGCAGCTTGGGGGATCATTTATTTATTTATTTAAAAAAAAGCCTCGCGAAGACGGCCTTATGGGGTTGTAGCAGCTTGGGGGATTATTTATTCATTTATTTATTCATGAAAAAAACTCGTGAGCTCGGCGTTATGGGGTTGTAGCAGCTTGGGGGATCATTTATTTATTTATTTTAAAAAAAGCCTCGCGAGCTCGGCGTTATAGGGTTGTAGCAGCTTGGGGGATCATTTATTTATTTATTTATAAAAAAAGCCTTGCGAGCTCGGTGTTATGGGGTTGTAGCAGCTTGAGGGATTATTTATTTATTTATTCATTCCTAAAAAAACTCGCGAGCTCGGCATTATGGGGTTGTAGAAGCTCTGGGGATCATTTATTCATTTATTTAAAAAAAAGCCTTGCGAGCTCGGCGTTATGGGGTTGTAGCAGCTTGGTGGATCATTTATTTATTTATTTTAGAAAAAGCCTCGCGAGCTCGGCGTTATTTGGTTGTAGCAGCTTGGGGGATCATTCATTTATTTTTTTTTTAAAAAAGCCTTGCGAGCTTGGCGTTATAGGGTTGTAGCAGCTTGGGGGATCATTTATTTATTTATTTATAAAAAAAGCCTTGCGAGCTCGGTGTTATGGGGTTGTAGCAGCTTGAGGGATTATTTATTTATTTATTCATTCCTGAAAAAAACTCGCGAGCTCGGCATTATGGGGTTGTAGAAGCTCTGGGGATCATTTATTCATTTATTTAAAAAAAAGCCTTGCGAGCTCGGCGTTATGGGGTTGTAGCAGCTTGGGGGATCATTTATTTATTTATTTAAAAAAAAGCCTCGCGAAGACGGCCTTATGGGGTTGTAGCAGCTTGGGGGATTATTTATTCATTTATTTATTCATGAAAAAAACTCGTGAGCTCGGCGTTATGGGGTTGTAGCAGCTTGGGGGATCATTTATTTATTTATTTTAAAAAAAGCCTCGCGAGCTCGGCGTTATAGGGTTGTAGCAGCTTGGGGGATCATTTATTTATTTATTTATAAAAAAAGCCTTGCGAGCTCGGTGTTATGGGGTTGTAGCAGCTTGAGGGATTATTTATTTATTTATTCATTCCTGAAAAAAACTCGCGAGCTCGGCATTATGGGGTTGTAGAAGCTCTGGGGATCATTTATTCATTTATTTAAAAAAAAGCCTTGCGAGCTCGGCGTTATGGGGTTGTAGCAGCTTGGGGGATCATTTATTTATTTATTTAAAAAAAAGCCTCGCGAACTCGGCCTTATGGGGTTGTAGCAGCTTGGAGGATTATTTATTCATTTATTTATTCATGAAAAAAACTCGTGAGCTCGGCCTTATGGGGTTGTAGCAGCTTGGGGGATTATTTATTCATTTATTTATTCATGAAAAAAACTCGTGAGCTCGGCGTTATGGGGTTGTAGCAGCTTGGGAGATCATTTATTTATTTATTTTAGAAAAAGCCTCGTGAGCTCGGCGTTATTTGGTTGTAGCAGCTTGGGGGATTATTTATTCCTTTATTTATTCATGAAAAAAACTCGTGAGCTCGGCGTTATGGGGTTGTAGCAGCTTGGGAGATCATTTATTTATTTATTTTAGAAAAAGCCTCGCGAGCTCGGCGTTATTTGGTTGTAGCAGCTTGGGGGATTATTTATTCATTTATTTATTCATGAAAAAAACTCGTGAGCTCGGCGTTATGGGGTTGTAGCAGCTTGGGGGATTATTTATTCCTTTATTTATTCATGAAAAAAACTCGTGAGCTCGGCGTTATGGGGTTGTAGCAGCTTGGGAGATCATTTATTTATTTATTTTAGAAAAAGCCTCGCGAGCTCGGCGTTATTTGGTTGTAGCAGCTTGGGGGATTATTTATTCATTTATTTATTCATGAAAAAAACTCGTGAGCTCGGCGTTATGGGGTTGTAGCAGCTTGGGAGATCATTTATTTATTTATTTTAGAAAAAGCCTCGTGAGCTCGGCGTTATGGGGTTGTAGCAGCTTGGGAGATCATTTATTTATTTATTTTAGAAAAAGCCTCGCGAGCTCGGCGTTATTTGGTTGTAGCAGCTTGGGGGATCATTCATTTATTTATTCATTCCTGAAAAAAACTCGCGAGCTCGGCATTATGGGGTTGTAGAAGCTCTGGTGATCATTTATTCATTTATTTAAAAAAAAGCCTTGCGAGCTCGGCGTTATGGGGTTGTAGCAGTTTGGGGGATCATTTATTTATTTATTTAAAAAAAAGCCTCGCGAACTCGGCCTTATGGGGTTGTAGCAGCTTGGGGGATTATTTATTCATTTATTTATTCATGAAAAAAACTCGTGAGCTCGGCCTTATGGGGTTGTAGCAGCTTGGGGGATTATTTATTCATTTATTTATTCATGAAAAAAACTCGTGAGCTCGGCGTTATGGGGTTGTAGCAGCTTGGGGGATTATTTATTCCTTTATTTATTCATGAAAAAAACTCGTGAGCTCGGCGTTATGGGGTTGTAGCAGCTTGGGAGATCATTTATTTATTTATTTTAGAAAAAGCCTCGTGAGCTCGGCGTTATTTGGTTGTAGCAGCTTGGGGGATTATTTATTCCTTTATTTATTCATGAAAAAAACTCGTGAGCTCGGCGTTATGGGGTTGTAGCAGCTTGAGAGATCATTTATTTATTTATTTTAGAAAAAGCCTCGCGAGCTCGGCGTTATTTGGTTGTAGCAGCTTGGGGGATTATTTATTCATTTATTTATTCATGAAAAAAACTCGTGAGCTCGGTGTTATGGGGTTGTAGCAGCTTGGGAGATCATTTATTTATTTATTTTAAAAAAAGCCTCGCGAGCTCGTCGCTATGGGGTTGTAGAAGCTCGGGGGATCATTTATTCATTTATTTAAAAAAAAGCCTTGCGAGCTCGGCGTTATGGGGTTGTAGCAGCTTGGGGCATTATTTATTTATATATTCATTTCTGAAAAAAACTCGCGAGCTCGGTGTTATGGGGTTGTAGCAGCTTGGGAGATCATTTATTTATTTATTTTAAAAAAAGCCTCGCGAGCTCGGCGCTATGGGGTTGTAGAAGCTCGGGGGATCATTTATTCATTTATTCAAAAAAAAGCCTTGCGAGCTCGGCGTTATGGGGTTGTAGCAGCTTGGGAGATCATTTATTTATTTATTTTAGAAAAAGCCTCGCGAGCTCGGCGTTATTTGGTTGTAGCAGCTTGGGGGATTATTTATTCCTTTATTTATTCATGAAAAAAACTCGTGAGCTCGGCGTTATGGGGTTGTAGCAGCTTGGGAGATCATTTATTTATTTATTTTAGAAAAAGCCTCGCGAGCTCGGCGTTATTTGGTTGTAGCAGCTTGGGGGATTATTTATTCATTTATTTATTCATGAAAAAAACTCATGAGCTCGGCGTTATGGGGTTGTAGCAGCTTGGAAGATCATTTATTTATTTATTTTAGAAAAATCCTCGCGAGCTCGGCGTTATTTGGTTGTAGCAGCTTGGGGGATCATTCATTTATTTATTTTTTAAAAAAGCCTTGCGAGCTTGGCGTTACGGGGTTGTAGCAGCTTGGGAGATCATTTATTCATTTATTTATTCATAAAAAAAACTCTCGAGCTCGGCGTTATGGGGTTGTAGCAGCTTGGGAGATCATTTATTTATTTATTTTAAAAAAAGCCTCGCGACCTCGGCGTTATAGGGTTGTAGCAGCTTGGGGGATCATTTATTTATTTATTTGAAAAAAAGCCTCGCGAGCTTGGCGTTATGGGGTCGTAGCAGCTTGGGGGATTATTTATTCATTTATTTATTCATGAAAAAAACTCTTGAGCTCGGCGTTATGGGGTTGTAGCGTCTTGGGAGATCATTTATTTATTTATTTTGAAAAAAGCCTCGCGAGCTCGGCGTTATAGGGTTGTAGCAGCTTGAGGGATCATTTATTTATTTATTTATAAAAAAAGCCTTGCGAGCTCGGTGTTATGGGGTTGTAGCAGCTTGGGGGATTATTTATTTATTTATTCATTATTGAAAAAAACTCGCGAGCTCGGTGTTATGGGGTCGTAGCAGCTTGGGGGATCATTTATTTATTTATTTAAAAAAAAGCCTTGCGAGCTCGGCGTTATGGGGTTGTAGCAGCTTGGGGGATTATTTATTTATTTATTCATTCCTGAAAAAAACTCGCGAGCTCGGCGTTATGGGGTTGTAGAAGCTCTGGGGATCATTTATTCATTTATTTAAAAAAAAGCCTTGCGAGCTCGGTGTTATGGGGTTGTAGCAGCTTGGGGGATTATTTATTTATATATTCATTTCTGAAAAAAGCTCGCGAGCTCGGTGTTATGGGGTTGTAGCAGCTTGGGAGATCATTTATTTATTTATTTTGAAAAAAGCCTCGCGAGCTCGGCGTTATGGGGTTGTAGCAGCTTGGGAGATCATTTATTTATTTATTTATTCATGAAAAAAACTCGCGAGCTCGGTGTTATGGGGTTGTAGCAAATTGGGAGATCATTTATTTATTTATTTTAAAAAAAGCCTCGCGAGCTCGGCGTTATGGGGTTGTAGCAGCTTGGGAGATCATTTATTTATTTATTTATTCTTGAAAAAAACTCTCGAGCTCGGCGTTCTGGGGTTGTAGCAGCTTGGGGGATCATTTATTTATTTATCTTAAAAAAAGCCTCGCAAGCTCGGCGTTATAGGGTTGTAGCAGCTTGGGGGATCATTTATTTATTTATTTATAAAAAAAGCCTTGCGAGCTCGGTGTTATGGGGTTGTAGCAGCTTGAGGGATTATTTATTTATTCATTCATTCCTGAAAAAAACTCGCGAGCTCGGCGTTATGGGGTTGTAGAAGCTCTGGGGATCATTTATTCATTTATTTAAAAAAAAGCCTTGCGAGCTCGGCGTTATGGGGTTGTAGCAGCTTGGGGGATCATTTATTTATTTATTTAAAAAAAGCCTCGCGAGCTCGGCGTTATGGGGTTGTAGCAGCTTGGGGGATTATTTATTCATTTATTTATTCATGAAAAAAATTCGTGAGCTCGGCGTTATGGGGTTGTAGCAGCTTTGGGGATCATTTATTTATTTAATTTTTAAAAAAGCCTTGCGAGCTTGGCGTTACGGGGTTGTAGCAGCTTGGGAGATCATTTTTTCATTTATTTATTCATGAAAAAAACTCTCGAGCTCGGCGTTATGGGGTTGTAGCAGCTTGGGAGATCATTTATTTATTTATTTTAAAAAAAAGCCTCGCGAGCTTGGCGTTATGGGATTGTAGCAGCTTGGGGGATTATTTATTTATTTATTCATTCCTGAAAAAAACTCTCGAGCTCGGCGTTATAGGGTTGTAGCAGCTTGGGGGATCATTTATTTATTTATTTAAAAAAAAGCCTCGCGAGCTTGGCGTTATGGGATTGTAGCAGCTTGGGGGATTATTTATTTATTTATTCATTCCTGAAAAAAACTCTCGAGCTCGGCATTATGGGGTTGTAGAAGCTCTGGGGATCATTTATTCATTTATTCAAAAAAAAGCCTCGCGAGCTTGGCGTTATGGGATTGTAGCAGCTTGGGGGATTATTTATTTATTTATTCATTCCTGAAAAAAACTCTCGAGCTCGGCATTATGGGGTTGTAGAAGCTCTGGGGATCATTTATTCATTTATTTAAAAAAAAGCCTTGCGAGCTCGGCGTTATAGGGTTGTAGCAGCTTGGGGGATCATTTATTTATTTATTTAAAAAAAAGCCTCGCGAGCTTGGCGTTATGGGATTGTAGCAGCTTGGGGGATTATTTATTTATTTATTCATTCCTGAAAAAAACTCTCGAGCTCGGCGTTATAGGGTTGTAGCAGCTTGGGGGATCATTTATTTATTTATTTAAAAAAAAGCCTCGCGAGCTTGGCGTTATGGGATTGTAGCAGCTTGGGGGATTATTTATTTATTTATTCATTCCTGAAAAAAACTCTCGAGCTCGGCATTATGGGGTTGTAGAAGCTCTGGGGATCATTTATTCATTTATTTAAAAAAAAGCCTTGCGAGCTCGGCGTTATGGGGTTGTAGCAGCTTGGGGGATCAGTTATTTATTTATTTAAAAAAAAACCTCGCGAACTCGGCCTTATGGGGTTGTAGCAGCTTGGGGGATTATTTATTCATTTATTTATTCATGAAAAAAACTCGTGAGCTCGGCCTTATGGGGTTGTAGCAGCTTGGGGGATCATTTATTGATTTATTTATTCATGAAAAAAACTCTCGAGCTCGGCGTTATGGGGTTGTAGCGTCTTGGGAGATCATTTATTTATTCATTTTAAAAAAAGCCTCGCGAGCTCGGCGTTATAGGGTTGTAGCAGCTTGGGGGATCATTTATTTATTTATTTATTTAAAAAAAAGCCTCGCGAGCTTGGCGTTATGGGGTTGTAGCAGCTTGGGGGATTATTTATTCATTTATTTATTCATGAAAAAAACTCTCGAGCTCGGCGTTATGGGGTTGTAGCAGCTTGGGAGATCATTTATTTATTTATTTTGAAAAAAGCCTCGCGAGCTCGGCGTTATAGGGTTGTAGCAGCTTGGGGGATCATTTATTTATTTATTTATAAAAAAAGCCTTGCGAGCTCGGTGTTATGGGGTTGTAGCAGCTGGGGGGATTATTTATTTTTTTATTCATTTCTGAAAAAAACTCGCGAGCTCGGTGTTATGGGGTTGTAGCAGCTTGGGAGATCATTTATTTATTTATTTTAAAAAAAGCCTCGCGAGCTCGGCGCTATGGGGTTGTAGCAGCTTGGGAGATCATTTATTTATTTATTTTGAAAAAAGCCTCGCGAGCTCGGCGTTATAGGGTTGTAGCAGCTTGGGGGATCATTTATTTATTTATTTATAAAAAAAGCCTTGCGAGCTCGGCGTTATGGGGTTGTAGCAGCTTGGGGGATTATTTATTTATTTATTCATTTCTGAAGAAAACTCGCGAGCTCGGTGTTATGGGGTTGTAGCAGCTTGGGAGATCATTTATTTATTTATTTTAAAAAAAGCCTTGCGAGCTCGGCGCTATGAGGTTGTAGAAGCTCGGGGGATCATTTATTCATTTTTTTAAAAAAAAGCCTTGCGAGCTCGGCGTTATGGGGTTGTAGCAGCTTGGGAGATCATTTATTTATTTATTTTAAAAAAAGCCTCGCGAGCTCGGCGCTATGGGGTTGTAGCAGCTTGGGAGATCATTTATTTATTTATTTTGAAAAAAGCCTCGCGAGCTCGGCGTTATAGGGTTGTAGCAGCTTGGGGGATCATTTATTTATTTATTTATAAAAAAAGCCTTGCGAGCTCGGTGTTATGGGGTTGTAGCAGCTGGGGGGATTATTTATTTTTTTATTCATTTCTGAAAAAAACTCGCGAGCTCGGTGTTATGGGGTTGTAGCAGCTTGGGATATCATTTATTTATTTATTTAAAAAAAAGCCTTGCGAGCTCGGCGTTATGGGGTTGTAGCAGCTTGGGGGATTATTTATTTATTTATTCATTTCTGAAAAAAACTCGCGAGCTTGGCGTTATGGGGTTGTAGAAGCTCGGGGGATCATTTATTTATTTATTTAAAAAAAAGCCTCGCGAGCTCGGCGCTATGGGGTTGTAGAAGCTTGGGGGATCATTTATTTATTTATTTAAAAAAAAGCCTCGTGAGCTCGGCGTTATGGGGTTGTAGCAGCTTGGGGGATTATTTATTTATTTATTCATTTCTGAAAAAAACTCGCGAGCTTGGCGTTATGGGGTTGTAGAAGCTCGGGGGATCATTTATTCATTTATTTAAAAAAAAGCCTTGCGAGCTCGGCGTTATGGGGTTGTAGCAGCTTGGGGGATCATTTATTTATTTATTTAAAAAAAAGCCTCGCGAGCTCGGCGTTATGGGGTTGTAGCAGCTTGGGGGATTATTTATTCATTTATTTATTCATGAAAAAAACTCGTGAGCTCGGCGTTATGGGGTTGTAGCAGCTTGGGGGATCATTTATTGATTTATTTATTCATGAAAAAAACTCTCGAGCTCGGCGTTATGGGGTTGTAGCGTCTTGGGAGATCATTTATTTATTCATTTTAAAAAAAGCCTCGCGAGCTCGGCGTTATAGGGTTGTAGCAGCTTGGGGGATCATTTATTTATTTATTTATTTAAAAAAAAGCCTCGCGAGCTTGGCGTTATGGGGTTGTAGCAGCTTGGGGGATTATTTATTCATTTATTTATTCATGAAAAAAACTCTCGAGCTCGGCGTTATGGGGTTGTAGCAGCTTTGTGAGATCATTTATTTATTTATTTTGAAAAAAGCCTCGCGAGCTCGGCGTTATAGGGTTGTAGCAGCTTGGGGGATCATTTATTTATTTATTTATAAAAAAAGCCTTGCGAGCTCGGTGTTATGGGGTTGTAGCAGCTGGGGGGATTATTTATTTTTTTATTCATTTCTGAAAAAAACTCGCGAGCTCGGTGTTATGGGGTTGTAGCAGCTTGGGATATCATTTATTTATTTATTTAAAAAAAAGCCTTGCGAGCTCGGCGTTATGGGGTTGTAGCAGCTTGGGGGATTGTTTATTTATTTATTCATTCCTGAAAAAAACTCGCGAGCTCGGCGTTATGGGGTTGTAGAAGCTCTGGGGATCATTTATTCATTTATTTAAAAAAAAGCCTTGCGAGCTCGGCGTTATGGGGTTGTAGCAGCTTGGGGGATTATTTATTTATTTATTCATTTCTGAAGAAAACTCGCGAGCTCGGTGTTATGGGGTTGTAGCAGCTTGGGAGATCATTTATTTATTTATTTTAAAAAAAGCCTTGCGAGCTCGGCGCTATGAGGTTGTAGAAGCTCGGGGGATCATTTATTCATTTATTTAAAAAAAAGCCTTGCGAGCTCGGCGTTATGGGGTTGTAGCAGCTTGGGAGATCATTTATTTATTTATTTTAAAAAAAGCCTCGCGAGCTCGGCGCTATGGGGTTGTAGAAGCTTGGGGGATCATTTATTTATTTATTTAAAAAAAAGCCTCGCGAGCTCGGCGTTATGGGGTTGTAGCAGCTTGGGGGATTATTTATTTATTTATTCATTTCTGAAAAAAACTCGCGAGCTTGGCGTTATGGGGTTGTAGAAGCTCGGGGGATCATTTATTTATTTATTTATAAAAAAAGCCTTGCGAGCTCGGTGTTATGGGGTTGTAGCAGCTTGGGGGATTATTTATTTATTTATTCATTTCTGAAAAAAACTCGCGAGCTCGGTGTTATGGGGTTGTAGCAGCTTGGGGGATCATTTATTTATTTATTTAAAAAAAAGCCTCGCGAGCTCGGCGCTATGGGGTTGTAGCAGCTTGGGAGATCATTTATTTATTTATTTTAAAAAAAGCCTCGCGAGCTCCGCGTTTTGGGGTTGTAGAAGCTTGGGGGATCATTTATTTATTTATTTAAAAAAAAGCCTCTCGAGCTCGGCGTTATGGGGTTGTAGCAGCTTGGGGGATTATTTATTTATTTATTCATTTCTAAAAAAAACTCGCGAGCTTGGCGTTATGGGGTTGTAGAAGCTCGGGGGATCATTTATTCATTTATTTAAAAAAAAGCCTTGCGAGCTCGGCGTTATGGGGTTGTAGCAGCTTGGGGGATCATTTATTTATTTATTTAAAAAAAAGCCTCGCGAGCTCGGCGTTATGGGGTTGTAGCAGCTTGGGGGATTATTTATTCATTTATTTATTCATGAAAAAAACTCGTGAGCTCGGCGTTATGGGGTTGTAGCAGCTTGGGGGATTATTTATTCCTTTATTTATTCATGAAAAAAACTCGTGAGCTCGGCGTTATGGGGTTGTAGCAGCTTGGGAGATCATTTATTTATTTATTTTAGAAAAAGCCTCGCGAGCTCGGCGTTATTTGGTTGTAGCAGCTTGGGGGATTATTTATTCATTTATTTATTCATGAAAAAAACTCGTGAGCTCGGCGTTATGGGGTTGTAGCAGCTTGGGAGATCATTTATTTATTCATTTTAAAAAAAGCCTCGCGAGCTCGGCGTTATAGGGTTGTAGCAGCTTGGGGGATCATTTATTTATTTATTTAAAAAAAAGCCTCGCGAGCTTGGCGTTATGGGGTCGTAGCAGCTTGGGGGATTATTTATTCATTTATTTATTCATGAAAAAAACTCTCGAGCTCGGCGTTATGGGGTTGTAGCGTCTTGGGAGATCATTTATTTATTTATTTTGAAAAAAGTCTCGCGAGCTCGGCGTTATAGGGTTGTAGCAGCTTGGGGGATCATTTATTTATTTATTTATAAAAAAAGCCTTGCGAGCTCGGTGTTATGGGGTTGTAGCAGCTTGGGGGATTATTTATTTATTTATTCATTCCTGAAAAAAACTCGCGAGCTCGGCGTTATGGGGTTGTAGAAGCTCGGGGGATCATTTATTCATTTATTTAAAAAAAAGCCTTGCGAGCTCGGCGTTATGGGGTTGTAGCAGCTTGGGGGATCATTTATTTATTTATTTAAAAAAAAGCCTCGCGAGCTCGGCGTTATGGGGTTGTAGCAGCTTGGGGGATTATTTATTCATTTATTTATTCATGAAAAAAACTCGTGAGCTCGGCGTTATGGGGTTGTAGCAGCTTGGGGGATCATTTATTGATTTATTTATTCATGAAAAAAACTCGCGAGCTCGGCGTTATGGGGTTGTAGAAGCTCTGGGGATCATTTATTCATTTATTTAAAAAAAAGCCTTGCGAGCTCGGCGTTATGGGGTTGTAGCAGCTTGGGGGATTATTTATTCATTTATTTATTCATGAAAAAAACTCTCGAGCTCGGCGTTATGGGGTTGTAGCGTCTTGGGAGATCATTTATTTATTTATTTTGAAAAAAGTCTCGCGAGCTCGGCGTTATAGGGTTGTAGCAGCTTGGGGGATCATTTATTTATTTATTTATAAAAAAAGCCTTGCGAGCTCGGTGTTATGGGGTTGTAGCAGCTTGGGGGATTATTTATTTATTTATTCATTCCTGAAAAAAACTCGCGAGCTCGGCGTTATGGGGTTGTAGAAGCTCGGGGGATCATTTATTCATTTATTTAAAAAAAAGCCTTGCGAGCTCGGCGTTATGGGGTTGTAGCAGCTTGGGGGATCATTTATTTATTTATTTAAAAAAAAGCCTCGCGAGCTCGGCGTTATGGGGTTGTAGCAGCTTGGGGGATTATTTATTCATTTATTTATTCATGAAAAAAACTCGTGAGCTCGGCGTTATGGGGTTGTAGCAGCTTGGGGGATCATTTATTGATTTATTTATTCATGAAAAAAACTCTCGAGCTCGGCGTTATGGGGTTGTAGCAGCTTGGGAGATCATTTATTTATTTATTTTAAAAAAAGCCTCGCGATTTCGGCGTTATAGGGTTGTAGCAGCTTGGGGGATCATTTATTTATTTATTTAAAAAAAAGCCTCGCGAGCTCGGCGCTATGGGGTTGTAGAAGCTTGGGGGATCATTTATTTATTTATTTAAAAAAAAGCCTCGTGAGCTCGGCGTTATGGGGTTGTAGCAGCTTGGGGGATTATTTATTTATTTATTCATTTCTGAAAAAAACTCGCGAGCTTGGCGTTATGGGGTTGTAGAAGCTCGGGGGATCATTTATTCATTTATTTAAAAAAAAGCCTTGCGAGCTCGGCGTTATGGGGTTGTAGCAGCTTGGGGGATCATTTATTTATTTATTTAAAAAAAAGCCTCGCGAGCTCGGCGTTATGGGGTTGTAGCAGCTTGGGGGATTATTTATTCATTTATTTATTCATGAAAAAAACTCGTGAGCTCGGCGTTATGGGGTTGTAGCAGCTTGGGGGATCATTTATTGATTTATTTATTCATGAAAAAAACTCTCGAGCTCGGCGTTATGGGGTTGTAGCGTCTTGGGAGATCATTTATTTATTCATTTTAAAAAAAGCCTCGCGAGCTCGGCGTTATAGGGTTGTAGCAGCTTGGGGGATCATTTATTTATTTATTTATTTAAAAAAAAGCCTCGCGAGCTTGGCGTTATGGGGTTGTAGCAGCTTGGGGGATTATTTATTCATTTATTTATTCATGAAAAAAACTCTCGAGCTCGGCGTTATGGGGTTGTAGCAGCTTTGTGAGATCATTTATTTATTTATTTTGAAAAAAGCCTCGCGAGCTCGGCGTTATAGGGTTGTAGCAGCTTGGGGGATCATTTATTTATTTATTTATAAAAAAAGCCTTGCGAGCTCGGTGTTATGGGGTTGTAGCAGCTGGGGGGATTATTTATTTTTTTATTCATTTCTGAAAAAAACTCGCGAGCTCGGTGTTATGGGGTTGTAGCAGCTTGGGATATCATTTATTTATTTATTTAAAAAAAAGCCTTGCGAGCTCGGCGTTATGGGGTTGTAGCAGCTTGGGGGATTGTTTATTTATTTATTCATTCCTGAAAAAAACTCGCGAGCTCGGCGTTATGGGGTTGTAGAAGCTCTGGGGATCATTTATTCATTTATTTAAAAAAAAGCCTTGCGAGCTCGGCGTTATGGGGTTGTAGCAGCTTGGGGGATTATTTATTTATTTATTCATTTCTGAAGAAAACTCGCGAGCTCGGTGTTATGGGGTTGTAGCAGCTTGGGAGATCATTTATTTATTTATTTTAAAAAAAGCCTTGCGAGCTCGGCGCTATGAGGTTGTAGAAGCTCGGGGGATCATTTATTCATTTATTTAAAAAAAAGCCTTGCGAGCTCGGCGTTATGGGGTTGTAGCAGCTTGGGAGATCATTTATTTATTTATTTTAAAAAAAGCCTCGCGAGCTCGGCGCTATGGGGTTGTAGAAGCTTGGGGGATCATTTATTTATTTATTTAAAAAAAAGCCTCGCGAGCTCGGCGTTATGGGGTTGTAGCAGCTTGGGGGATTATTTATTTATTTATTCATTTCTGAAAAAAACTCGCGAGCTTGGCGTTATGGGGTTGTAGAAGCTCGGGGGATCATTTATTTATTTATTTATAAAAAAAGCCTTGCGAGCTCGGTGTTATGGGGTTGTAGCAGCTTGGGGGATTATTTATTTATTTATTCATTTCTGAAAAAAACTCGCGAGCTCGGTGTTATGGGGTTGTAGCAGCTTGGGGGATCATTTATTTATTTATTTAAAAAAAAGCCTCGCGAGCTCGGCGCTATGGGGTTGTAGCAGCTTGGGAGATCATTTATTTATTTATTTTAAAAAAAGCCTCGCGAGCTCCGCGTTTTGGGGTTGTAGAAGCTTGGGGGATCATTTATTTATTTATTTAAAAAAAAGCCTCTCGAGCTCGGCGTTATGGGGTTGTAGCAGCTTGGGGGATTATTTATTCATTTATTTATTCATGAAAAAAACTCGTGAGCTCGGCGTTATGGGGTTGTAGCAGCTTGGGGGATCATTTATTTATTTATTTTAAAAAAAGCCTCGCGAGCTCGGCGTTATAGGGTTGTAGCAGCTTGGGGGATCATTTATTTATTTATTTATTTAAAAAAAAGCCTCGCGAGCTTGGCGTTATGGGGTTGTAGCAGCTTGGGGGATTATTTATTCATTTATTTATTCATGAAAAAAACTCTCGAGCTCGGCGTTATGGGGTTGTAGCAGCTTGGGAGATCATTTATTTATTTATTTTGAAAAAAGCCTCGCGAGCTCGGCGTTATAGGGTTGTAGCAGCTTGGGGGATCATTTATTTATTTATTTATCTAAAAAAAAGCCTCGCGAGCTTGGCGTTATGGGGTTGTAGCAGCTTGGGGGATTATTTATTCATTTATTTATTCATGAAAAAAACTCTCGAGCTCGGCGTTATGGGGTTGTAGCAGCTTGGGAGATCATTTATTTATTTATTTTGAAAAAAGCCTCGCGAGCTCGGCGTTATAGGGTTGTAGCAGCTTGGGGGATCATTTATTTATTTATTTATAAAAAAAGCCTTGCGAGCTCGGCGTTATGGGGTTGTAGCAGCTTGGGGGATCATTTATTTATTTATTTAAAAAAAAGCCTCGCGAGCTCGGCGTTATGGGGTTGTAGCAGCTTGGGGGATTATTTATTCATTTATTTATTCATGAAAAAAACTCGTGAGCTCGGCGTTATGGGGTTGTAGCAGCTTGGGGGATCATTTATTGATTTATTTATTCATGAAAAAAACTCTCGAGCTCGGCGTTATGGGGTTGTAGCAGCTTGGGAGATCATTTATTTATTTATTTTAAAAAAAGCCTCGCGATTTCGGCGTTATAGGGTTGTAGCAGCTTGGGGGATCATTTATTTATTTATTTAAAAAAAAGCCTCGCGAGCTCGGCGCTATGGGGTTGTAGAAGCTTGGGGGATCATTTATTTATTTATTTAAAAAAAAGCCTCGTGAGCTCGGCGTTATGGGGTTGTAGCAGCTTGGGGGATTATTTATTTATTTATTCATTTCTGAAAAAAACTCGCGAGCTTGGCGTTATGGGGTTGTAGAAGCTCGGGGGATCATTTATTCATTTATTTAAAAAAAAGCCTTGCGAGCTCGGCGTTATGGGGTTGTAGCAGCTTGGGGGATCATTTATTTATTTATTTAAAAAAAAGCCTCGCGAGCTCGGCGTTATGGGGTTGTAGCAGCTTGGGGGATTATTTATTCATTTATTTATTCATGAAAAAAACTCGTGAGCTCGGCGTTATGGGGTTGTAGCAGCTTGGGGGATCATTTATTGATTTATTTATTCATGAAAAAAACTCTCGAGCTCGGCGTTATGGGGTTGTAGCGTCTTGGGAGATCATTTATTTATTCATTTTAAAAAAAGCCTCGCGAGCTCGGCGTTATAGGGTTGTAGCAGCTTGGGGGATCATTTATTTATTTATTTATTTAAAAAAAAGCCTCGCGAGCTTGGCGTTATGGGGTTGTAGCAGCTTGGGGGATTATTTATTCATTTATTTATTCATGAAAAAAACTCTCGAGCTCGGCGTTATGGGGTTGTAGCGTCTTGGGAGATCATTTATTTATTTATTTTGAAAAAAGTCTCGCGAGCTCGGCGTTATAGGGTTGTAGCAGCTTGGGGGATCATTTATTTATTTATTTATAAAAAAAGCCTTGCGAGCTCGGTGTTATGGGGTTGTAGCAGCTTGGGGGATTATTTATTTATTTATTCATTCCTGAAAAAAACTCGCGAGCTCGGCGTTATGGGGTTGTAGAAGCTCGGGGGATCATTTATTCATTTATTTAAAAAAAAGCCTTGCGAGCTCGGCGTTATGGGGTTGTAGCAGCTTGGGGGATCATTTATTTATTTATTTAAAAAAAAGCCTCGCGAGCTCGGCGTTATGGGGTTGTAGCAGCTTGGGGGATTATTTATTCATTTATTTATTCATGAAAAAAACTCGTGAGCTCGGCGTTATGGGGTTGTAGCAGCTTGGGGGATCATTTATTGATTTATTTATTCATGAAAAAAACTCTCGAGCTCGGCGTTATGGGGTTGTAGCAGCTTGGGAGATCATTTATTTATTTATTTTAAAAAAAGCCTCGCGATTTCGGCGTTATAGGGTTGTAGCAGCTTGGGGGATCATTTATTTATTTATTTAAAAAAAAGCCTCGCGAGCTCGGCGCTATGGGGTTGTAGAAGCTTGGGGGATCATTTATTTATTTATTTAAAAAAAAGCCTCGTGAGCTCGGCGTTATGGGGTTGTAGCAGCTTGGGGGATTATTTATTTATTTATTCATTTCTGAAAAAAACTCGCGAGCTTGGCGTTATGGGGTTGTAGAAGCTCGGGGGATCATTTATTCATTTATTTAAAAAAAAGCCTTGCGAGCTCGGCGTTATGGGGTTGTAGCAGCTTGGGGGATCATTTATTTATTTATTTAAAAAAAAGCCTCGCGAGCTCGGCGTTATGGGGTTGTAGCAGCTTGGGGGATTATTTATTCATTTATTTATTCATGAAAAAAACTCGTGAGCTCGGCGTTATGGGGTTGTAGCAGCTTGGGGGATCATTTATTGATTTATTTATTCATGAAAAAAACTCTCGAGCTCGGCGTTATGGGGTTGTAGCGTCTTGGGAGATCATTTATTTATTCATTTTAAAAAAAGCCTCGCGAGCTCGGCGTTATAGGGTTGTAGCAGCTTGGGGGATCATTTATTTATTTATTTATTTAAAAAAAAGCCTCGCGAGCTTGGCGTTATGGGGTTGTAGCAGCTTGGGGGATTATTTATTCATTTATTTATTCATGAAAAAAACTCTCGAGCTCGGCGTTATGGGGTTGTAGCAGCTTTGTGAGATCATTTATTTATTTATTTTGAAAAAAGCCTCGCGAGCTCGGCGTTATAGGGTTGTAGCAGCTTGGGGGATCATTTATTTATTTATTTATAAAAAAAGCCTTGCGAGCTCGGTGTTATGGGGTTGTAGCAGCTGGGGGGATTATTTATTTTTTTATTCATTTCTGAAAAAAACTCGCGAGCTCGGTGTTATGGGGTTGTAGCAGCTTGGGATATCATTTATTTATTTATTTAAAAAAAAGCCTTGCGAGCTCGGCGTTATGGGGTTGTAGCAGCTTGGGGGATTGTTTATTTATTTATTCATTCCTGAAAAAAACTCGCGAGCTCGGCGTTATGGGGTTGTAGAAGCTCTGGGGATCATTTATTCATTTATTTAAAAAAAAGCCTTGCAAGCTCGGCGTTATGGGGTTGTAGCAGCTTGGGGGATTATTTATTTATTTATTCATTTCTGAAGAAAACTCGCGAGCTCGGTGTTATGGGGTTGTAGCAGCTTGGGAGATCATTTATTTATTTATTTTAAAAAAAGCCTTGCGAGCTCGGCGCTATGAGGTTGTAGAAGCTCGGGGGATCATTTATTCATTTATTTAAAAAAAAGCCTTGCGAGCTCGGCGTTATGGGGTTGTAGCAGCTTGGGAGATCATTTATTTATTTATTTTAAAAAAAGCCTCGCGAGCTCGGCGCTATGGGGTTGTAGAAGCTTGGGGGATCATTTATTTATTTATTTAAAAAAAAGCCTCGCGAGCTCGGCGTTATGGGGTTGTAGCAGCTTGGGGGATTATTTATTTATTTATTCATTTCTGAAAAAAACTCGCGAGCTTGGCGTTATGGGGTTGTAGAAGCTCGGGGGATCATTTATTTATTTATTTATAAAAAAAGCCTTGCGAGCTCGGTGTTATGGGGTTGTAGCAGCTTGGGGGATTATTTATTTATTTATTCATTTCTGAAAAAAACTCGCGAGCTCGGTGTTATGGGGTTGTAGCAGCTTGGGGGATCATTTATTTATTTATTTAAAAAAAAGCCTCGCGAGCTCGGCGCTATGGGGTTGTAGCAGCTTGGGAGATCATTTATTTATTTATTTTAAAAAAAGCCTCGCGAGCTCCGCGTTTTGGGGTTGTAGAAGCTTGGGGGATCATTTATTTATTTATTTAAAAAAAAGCCTCTCGAGCTCGGCGTTATGGGGTTGTAGCAGCTTGGGGGATTATTTATTTATTTATTCATTTCTAAAAAAAACTCGCGAGCTTGGCGTTATGGGGTTGTAGAAGCTCGGGGGATCATTTATTCATTTATTTAAAAAAAAGCCTTGCGAGCTCGGCGTTATGGGGTTGTAGCAGCTTGGGGGATCATTTATTTATTTATTTAAAAAAAAGCCTCGCGAGCTCGGCGTTATGGGGTTGTAGCAGCTTGGGGGATTATTTATTCATTTATTTATTCATGAAAAAAACTCGTGAGCTCGGCGTTATGGGGTTGTAGCAGCTTGGGGGATCATTTATTTATTTATTTTAAAAAAAGCCTCGCGAGCTCGGCGTTATAGGGTTGTAGCAGCTTGGGGGATCATTTATTTATTTATTTATTTAAAAAAAAGCCTCGCGAGCTTGGCGTTATGGGGTTGTAGCAGCTTGGGGGATTATTTATTCATTTATTTATTCATGAAAAAAACTCTCGAGCTCGGCGTTATGGGGTTGTAGCAGCTTGGGAGATCATTTATTTATTTATTTTGAAAAAAGCCTCGCGAGCTCGGCGTTATAGGGTTGTAGCAGCTTGGGGGATCATTTATTTATTTATTTATCTAAAAAAAAGCCTCGCGAGCTTGGCGTTATGGGGTTGTAGCAGCTTGGGGGATTATTTATTCATTTATTTATTCATGAAAAAAACTCTCGAGCTCGGCGTTATGGGGTTGTAGCAGCTTGGGAGATCATTTATTTATTTATTTTGAAAAAAGCCTCGCGAGCTCGGCGTTATAGGGTTGTAGCAGCTTGGGGGATCATTTATTTATTTATTTATAAAAAAAGCCTTGCGAGCTCGGCGTTATGGGGTTGTAGCAGCTTGGGGGATCATTTATTTATTTATTTAAAAAAAAGCCTCGCGAGCTCGGCGTTATGGGGTTGTAGCAGCTTGGGGGATTATTTATTCATTTATTTATTCATGAAAAAAACTCGTGAGCTCGGCGTTATGGGGTTGTAGCAGCTTGGGGGATCATTTATTGATTTATTTATTCATGAAAAAAACTCTCGAGCTCGGCGTTATGGGGTTGTAGCAGCTTGGGAGATCATTTATTTATTTATTTTAAAAAAAGCCTCGCGATTTCGGCGTTATAGGGTTGTAGCAGCTTGGGGGATCATTTATTTATTTATTTAAAAAAAAGCCTCGCGAGCTCGGCGCTATGGGGTTGTAGAAGCTTGGGGGATCATTTATTTATTTATTTAAAAAAAAGCCTCGTGAGCTCGGCGTTATGGGGTTGTAGCAGCTTGGGGGATTATTTATTTATTTATTCATTTCTGAAAAAAACTCGCGAGCTTGGCGTTATGGGGTTGTAGAAGCTCGGGGGATCATTTATTCATTTATTTAAAAAAAAGCCTTGCGAGCTCGGCGTTATGGGGTTGTAGCAGCTTGGGGGATCATTTATTTATTTATTTAAAAAAAAGCCTCGCGAGCTCGGCGTTATGGGGTTGTAGCAGCTTGGGGGATTATTTATTCATTTATTTATTCATGAAAAAAACTCGTGAGCTCGGCGTTATGGGGTTGTAGCAGCTTGGGGGATCATTTATTGATTTATTTATTCATGAAAAAAACTCTCGAGCTCGGCGTTATGGGGTTGTAGCGTCTTGGGAGATCATTTATTTATTCATTTTAAAAAAAGCCTCGCGAGCTCGGCGTTATAGGGTTGTAGCAGCTTGGGGGATCATTTATTTATTTATTTATTTAAAAAAAAGCCTCGCGAGCTTGGCGTTATGGGGTTGTAGCAGCTTGGGGGATTATTTATTCATTTATTTATTCATGAAAAAAACTCTCGAGCTCGGCGTTATGGGGTTGTAGCAGCTTGGGAGATCATTTATTTATTTATTTTGAAAAAAGCCTCGCGAGCTCGGCGTTATAGGGTTGTAGCAGCTTGGGGGATCATTTATTTATTTATTTATAAAAAAAGCCTTGCGAGCTCGGTGTTATGGGGTTGTAGCAGCTGGGGGGATTATTTATTTTTTTATTCATTTCTGAAAAAAACTCGCGAGCTCGGTGTTATGGGGTTGTAGCAGCTTGGGATATCATTTATTTATTTATTTAAAAAAAAGCCTTGCGAGCTCGGCGTTATGGGGTTGTAGCAGCTTGGGGGATTGTTTATTTATTTATTCATTCCTGAAAAAAACTCGCGAGCTCGGCGTTATGGGGTTGTAGAAGCTCTGGGGATCATTTATTCATTTATTTAAAAAAAAGCCTTGCGAGCTCGGCGTTATGGGGTTGTAGCAGCTTGGGGGATTATTTATTTATTTATTCATTTCTGAAGAAAACTCGCGAGCTCGGTGTTATGGGGTTGTAGCAGCTTGGGAGATCATTTATTTATTTATTTTAAAAAAAGCCTTGCGAGCTCGGCGCTATGAGGTTGTAGAAGCTCGGGGGATCATTTATTCATTTATTTAAAAAAAAGCCTTGCGAGCTCGGCGTTATGGGGTTGTAGCAGCTTGGGAGATCATTTATTTATTTATTTTAAAAAAAGCCTCGCGAGCTCGGCGCTATGGGGTTGTAGAAGCTTGGGGGATCATTTATTTATTTATTTAAAAAAAAGCCTCGCGAGCTCGGCGTTATGGGGTTGTAGCAGCTTGGGGGATTATTTATTTATTTATTCATTTCTGAAAAAAACTCGCGAGCTTGGCGTTATGGGGTTGTAGAAGCTCGGGGGATCATTTATTTATTTATTTATAAAAAAAGCCTTGCGAGCTCGGTGTTATGGGGTTGTAGCAGCTTGGGGGATTATTTATTTATTTATTCATTTCTGAAAAAAACTCGCGAGCTCGGTGTTATGGGGTTGTAGCAGCTTGGGGGATCATTTATTTATTTATTTAAAAAAAAGCCTCGCGAGCTCGGCGCTATGGGGTTGTAGCAGCTTGGGAGATCATTTATTTATTTATTTTAAAAAAAGCCTCGCGAGCTCCGCGTTTTGGGGTTGTAGAAGCTTGGGGGATCATTTATTTATTTATTTAAAAAAAAGCCTCTCGAGCTCGGCGTTATGGGGTTGTAGCAGCTTGGGGGATTATTTATTTATTTATTCATTTCTAAAAAAAACTCGCGAGCTTGGCGTTATGGGGTTGTAGAAGCTCGGGGGATCATTTATTCATTTATTTAAAAAAAAGCCTTGCGAGCTCGGCGTTATGGGGTTGTAGCAGCTTGGGGGATCATTTATTTATTTATTTAAAAAAAAGCCTCGCGAGCTCGGCGTTATGGGGTTGTAGCAGCTTGGGGGATTATTTATTCATTTATTTATTCATGAAAAAAACTCGTGAGCTCGGCGTTATGGGGTTGTAGCAGCTTGGGGGATCATTTATTTATTTATTTATTCATGAAAAAAACTCTCGAGCTCGGCGTTATGGGGTTGTAGCAGCTTGGGAGATCATTTATTTATTTATTTTAAAAAAAGCCTCGCGAGCTCGGCGTTATAGGGTTGTAGCAGCTTGGGGGATCATTTATTTATTTATTTAAAAAAAAGCCTCGCGAGCTTGGCGTTATGGGGTTGTAGCAGCTTGGGGGATTATTTATTCATTTATTTATTCATGAAAAAAACTCTCGAGCTCGGCGTTATGGGGTTGTAGCATCTTGGGAGATCATTTATTTATTTATTTTTAAAAAAGCCTCGCGAGCTCGGCGTTATAGGGTTGTAGCAGCTTTGGGGATCATTTATTTATTTATTTATAAAAAAAGCCTTGCGAGCTCGGTGTTATGGGGTTGTAGCAGCTTGGGGGATTATTTATTTATTTATTCATTTCTGAAAAAAACTCGCGAGCTCGGTGTTATGGGGTTGTTGCAGCTTGGGATATCATTTATTTATCTATTTAAAAAAAAGCCTTGCGAGCTCGGCGTTATGGGGTTGTAGCAGCTTGGGGGATTGTTTATTTATTTATTCATTCCTGAAAAAAACTCGCGAGCTCGGCGTTATGGGGTTGTAGAAGCTCTGGGGATCATTTATTCATTTATTTAAAAAAAAGCCTTGCGAGCTCGGCGTTATGGGGTTGTAGCAGCTTGGGGGATTATTTATTTATTTATTCATTTCTGAAAAAAACTCGCGAGCTCGGTGTTATGGGGTTGTAGCAGCTTGGGAGATCATTTATTTATTTATTTTAAAAAAAGCCTCGCGAGCTCGGCGCTATGAGGTTGTAGAAGCTCGGGGGATCATTTATTCATTTATTTAAAAAAAAGCCTTGCGAGCTCGGCGTTATGGGGTTGTAGCAGCTTGGGAGATCATTTATTTATTTATTTTAAAAAAAGCCTCGCGAGCTCGGCGCTATGGGGTTGTAGAAGCTTGGGGGATCATTTATTTATTTATTTAAAAAAAAGCCTCGCGAGCTCGGCGTTATGGGGTTGTAGCAGCTTGGGGGATTATTTATTTATTTATTCATTTCTGAAAAAAACTCGCGAGCTTGGCGTTATGGGGTTGTAGAAGCTCGGGGGATCATTTATTTATTTATTTATAAAAAAAGCCTTGCGAGCTCGGTGTTATGGGGTTGTAGCAGTTTGGGGGATTATTTATTTATTTATTCATTTCTGAAAAAAACTCGCGAGCTCGGTGTTATGGGGTTGTAGCAGCTTGGGGGATCATTTATTTATTTATTTTAAAAAAAGCCTCGCGAGCTCGGCGTTATGGGGTTGTAGCAGCTTGGGAGATCATTTATTTATTTATTTTAAAAAAAGCCTCGCGAGCTCCGCGTTTTGGGGTTGTAGAAGCTTGGGGGATCATTTATTTATTTATTTAAAAAAAAGCCTCTCGAGCTCGGCGTTATGGGGTTGTAGCAGCTTGGGGGATTATTTATTTATTTATTCATTTCTAAAAAAAACTCGCGAGCTCGGCGTTATTGGGTTGTAGAAGCTCGGGGGATCATTTATTTATTTATTTATTAAAAAAGGCCTTGTGAGCTCCGTGTTATGGAGTTGTAGCAGCTTGGGGGATTATTTATTCATTTATTCATTTCTGAAAAAAACTCGCGAGCTCGGTGTTATGGGGTTGTAGCAGCTTGGGGGATCATTTATTTAATTATTTAAAAAAAAGCCTCGCGAGCTTGGTGTTATGGGGTTGTAGCAGCTTGGGGGATTATTCATTTATTTATTTATTCATTTCTGAAAAAAACTCGCGATGAAAAAAAAAAAAAACTTTCATCATTGACATTAATATAATTTTTATTCAAAGGTTAATCAATTTTTTTCAACCGAGCAACGATAAATTTAAAATTTTTTATTTCTTTACAAACGACTATATCACGCCAAAATACAACAAAAAACTCTGAAAATATCAAAATAAATTTTTTTTGAGAAGAGCAGTCGACATTCTATATCTCTGGAGAAATGTGCGCTCTGAACTTGGCAAACCGTGCCCATGATTCTAATATAGAAACCAACGCTGCAAAGCTCTATTTTAGTTTATAATGCGCACGCGCAAGAAATCGAAGAATCAAGCTGAATGAACCCCCTCCTGGCTCCTGTCAGCTTATTCCGATTCTTTTACAAGTTTAGATTACTAGGTACATGATATCAAGTACATATGCATTTGTTTGCTAAAGGTTGTCGTTGCACGCAAAAAATTTACTGACGAAATAAGCTTTAAAAACAATTTATTTTAATTTTTTTGATGTAGAAATTCATTTATGAAACTGCACATAAACAGAAATGCAATGCTTATTAAAGCAAGTGTCTCATGTTCGCTAGCTTTTGACAAAAATTCTATTTGTTAAAAAACAAAATAAAATCAAATTAAAAAAAAGACATATGGTACATTTTAAGGTCTTTATGTGTTCTTTAGATTTAAGAGATCAAATAAATTCTAAAAATGTGAACTTTGTTTAGTTTTAAAGATGCCAAGTGAAGTGCTTTTATTGTGATTCAAATTTGTTTCTTCAAGTTTTTTATTCAATGAAAGAGTAAAAAAAATTTGGTTATGGAAAAAGTAATACATGTTTGTTATAAAATGAAAAAAATAAAACTTTATTGTAATGTCTGTAACATTGTTAATGTATCTTCAGGATTGAATATGAAATAAAAATTTTAAAAATGAATGAGAAAATCATTAAAATTCGTCCGACAATTAAAATTAAATCATTAAATGCTTTAAGTACTATAATTAAGAGATAAATGTATTAGAGAGATTTCTTAGATCTCTAAAATATCAAAGATGATAAATGAAAATTCCGTATTAATATAATACTTTTAAGAATGCGTTTGAAGCTAGCAAAATCACTGCTCATTCTGATGCTGTTAGGCAACACCATAATATGGTACAAAATATGGAAGATTTTTACAGTTAATCAATCACAAGCAGTATTTAAAACTGAGCTTGCTATAGAGGTACCGCAGAAACTACATACAAAGATGTCTAAACTAGTGACAGTGGTCATACGACAGTTTGAAAATTGGGAAAATGATCTTGCAAATACAGTACGGTTAATATTAAATTCTTTTCCAAGCATAACAGTAATAATTGTATGTGATGAGTTTTTGTACCCGCCATTAGAATTAAATTTTACTGATGAAAGTATAAAAAATGTTCACTTAGTTTATCTCCAACCTAATTTTAACAGATCTAGTGAAGATCAGAATCCTTTATCTTATATTCATACTCAATTTGTGGCATTTTTACCTGATGCAACAAAATTAATTACTAAACATACACTTCAGGTTTGCAAATTTATTTTTTAAGAGTTTTTAAAAAACTTAGATTTACTCTGTGTTATTTATCCATTTACAGGAAGCTATTAATGTAGCAATAAAAACAGGTATAGTAGCTGTACCCGTGGGTAAAAGTTCTTTGGATTTTCTTCATCTAAAATTGAAAATAAAGGACTGGAGTTTACAAATAACAAAAACTAGCAGTGTAGATTGTAGTGCAGTTGTAGGAAAACATGTTACATTGATAGATGTCAAAATGTTAAAAACTTTAACTGCACCATTTTTATTGCCATTTCCAGAAGCTTTATATCTTCAAACAACAGCTTTAGGAATGCAGGTACATATTTGAAAAAAATTAGTTTTTAAAACAATTAAAGTTAGAATCTTTTAATACTTTTCTCAGATAAATTTTTTACCTTTTTGAACAAATTCTTGTACCAAGCATAAGCCAGATAACCCTTGGGTTGGCTATCTAACCCAACCGAACCAAGAACTAACGACGAACGAATCAAACCCAGCTGAAAAAATCCATATGGAAATCCATGCAGTACCCCATACGGAAATCCATATCGAAATCCATATGGAATTCCATATGGTGAATTGAAACCGATTTCCATATGAATTTCCATATGGATTGTCAAAAGCAATGAATTTTTTTTTTTTTTAATAATTTTTTTTTCTAAACTTTTTTATTATTTAATAATAATTAAAAAAAATTGATTAGCATAATTATTTTTATGCCATTTTCCAAAATAATATTTATTGTACATCTTTTCTCCTTATCCAAATTTTTTTTTTTTTAATTCAATTCTTTTCATTTTGATTTTATCAATATTTTAAAAATTAATATTTTACTATCTTCATATTTTATTTTGATTATCGATAATTATTGATAGTTATATAATTTAATGTAACCAAACAGTATAATTAATTGTGATTTTTTTTCAATTTGATTAATTATTTTTTTGAAGTATAATATACTGAAAAAATTAATAATTTACACAAGTTTTTCAAGTAAAAAAATTTATTTTATTTTTCAACATGTGATTTCTAATATGTGATATAGTAATTTTATCAATGGATGACAAAAAGATTTTAGTACATGAGTATATATACAGTTAGTCGCAGAAAGTTTCTAACAAAACAATAGTTGCTTTTTTCTGTTTTTAGTGAATCCAGAGTAACCAAAATTATTCTATTAATTTTTGAAGTAGTTTATTATGCTATTGCTACTATTTATTTTACTAATGAACACAACTTTTGACTAAATAAACAAAATTATAATTTTTTAGATAATCAACAACACTACATAATAATATTGTAAATATAGATGTCAGGACAATATTAAGAGAATAAGCTACGAAAGAGCGAAAAAAAAAATTAATTTTTCAGCTATTAGACTCTGAATCATTTCAGAATTTTAACAGAGTATTTTTAAGTTCATATCTAACTGTCAGTAAATTTTCAGAATTTTCTCAGCATGATTAATTTTTAGAGTTAGATGTCCTAAAGCAATATGAACATGTGATTTATTGATACAGATTTTTAACAAGTATCTCACAACAGAAAATTTAAGAAATTATATTATTGTAATTTAAGAAAAAAAAATTAACATTTGCAATTAGTTATGTAATATATCTCATCCATACTTTGCCTATACTTACAAGATATGATTATGAAAAAATTAAGTAAAAACCATGCTAACCTGGAATTATGTTCTAGGTTTGAAATTTCATGATCATACAAATTGCACACTTTTTTACACTTACTAATTCAAATTTCTTCACTTTTCAACTTAAAATCTGCTAGTTAAATTTTAAACTACACTTTGAAAAGAAATTTGTGGTAAAGCGTCAACAGCAAATACTCCCATCTTTTTCATATTGATCTTTAATAATAGTCTTCAGAATATTCAGCAAAGGAATTGTAGCGTTGACCCAAGTCCACTCCCAACATCAAGTGTTATTGGCCAAGACTGAAAAAAGAATTAAAAATTGCACAAAGTTTAAGGTCTTATATTTTACCACTGAATGAATTGAAGCAAATAGTAAGGTGAGCATAAACTTATCTAATGATGATGAATTCATTAGTAATTATCAATAATTTCTTCATTGGTGCAATTGAGTTTCATACTATATCACTTTAAATTATACTTAGTTTCAATTTTGTAAATATTTATTGACGGGCGAAAAACTTTTACTTTTTTTTAATCAAAAAGTCCACCGTCTCTATTCTCTATAGACGTACACTGAGAGTACTAAAATCGCGAGTGTCTGCACTCTGCTGTTGTCTACTCGGCGGGAACAACAATCAATAAAGGTTACGATAAAGGTTCAGTAGGTACGCTTAGGGCCCGCGCATCGATCAAGAGACTTATCACTTACTTAAATGTAACGTGAAGTTAGCTTTCAGCATTAGCATTGAGTTTCAAAATAACGTGAAACATAATTTATAATGGAAAGCTTACTAAATAGTTACTTAAAATGTTGTGTACTATCAGAAAAATGTCTGTGCACTGTCATTATCAATTAATTTATCGTTAGGAAAAGTTACGGTTAATGAAATCAATGCGCGGGCCTTAAGCGTACCTACTAAACCTTTATTGATTGTTGTTCCCGCCGACTGCCGAGTAGACAACAGCAGAGACCCGCGATTTTAGTACGTCTGTAGAGAATAGAGACGGTGGACTTTTTGATTAAAAAAAAGTAAAAGTTTTTCGCCCGTCAATAAATATTTACAAAATTGAAACTAAGTATAATTTAAAGTGATATAGTATGAAACTCAATTGCACCAATGAAGAAATTATTGATAATTACTAATGAATTCATCATCATTAGATAAGTTTATGCTCACCTTACTATTTGCTTCAATTCATTCAGTGGTAAAATATAAGACCTTAAACTTTGTGCAATTTTTAATTCTTTTTTCAGTCTTGGCCAATAACACTTGGTGTTGGGAGTGGACTTGGGTCAACGCTACAATTCCTTTGCTGAATATTCTGAAGACTATTATTAAAGATCAATATGAAAAAGATGGGAGTATTTGCTGTTGACGCTTTACCACAAATTTCTTTTCAAAGTGTAGTTTAAAATTTAACTAGCAGATTTTAAGTTGAAAAGTGAAGAAATTTGAATTAGTAAGTGTAAAAAAGTGTGCAATTTGTATGATCATGAAATTTCAAACCTAGAACATAATTCCAGGTTAGCATGGTTTTTACTTAATTTTTTCATAATCATATCTTGTAAGTATAGGCAAAGTATGGATGAGATATATTACATAACTAATTGCAAATGTTAATTTTTTTTTCTTAAATTACAATAATATAATTTCTTAAATTTTCTGTTGTGAGATACTTGTTAAAAATCTGTATCAATAAATCACATGTTCATATTGCTTTAGGACATCTAACTCTAAAAATTAATCATGCTGAGAAAATTCTGAAAATTTACTGACAGTTAGATATGAACTTAAAAATACTCTGTTAAAATTCTGAAATGATTCAGAGTCTAATAGCTGAAAAATTAATTTTTTTTTTCGCTCTTTCGTAGCTTATTCTCTTAATATTGTCCTGACATCTATATTTACAATATTATTATGTAGTGTTGTTGATTATCTAAAAAATTATAATTTTGTTTATTTAGTCAAAAGTTGTGTTCATTAGTAAAATAAATAGTAGCAATAGCATAATAAACTACTTCAAAAATTAATAGAATAATTTTGGTTACTCTGGATTCACTAAAAACAGAAAAAAGCAACTATTGTTTTGTTAGAAACTTTCTGCGACTAACTGTATATATACTCATGTACTAAAATCTTTTTGTCATCCATTGATAAAATTACTATATCACATATTAGAAATCACATGTTGAAAAATAAAATAAATTTTTTTACTTGAAAAACTTGTGTAAATTATTAATTTTTTCAGTATATTATACTTCAAAAAAATAATTAATCAAATTGAAAAAAAATCACAATTAATTATACTGTTTGGTTACATTAAATTATACAACTATCAATAATTATCGATAATCAAAATAAAATATGAAGATAGTAAAATATTAATTTTTAAAATATTAATAAAATCAAAATGAAAAGAATTGAATTAAAAAAAAAAAAAATTTGGATAAGGAGAAAAGATGTACACCAGCCGGACACCATATCGTTCCGAGGTTTGAATTAGGCGCTCGAAATTTGACCGTCAACCCAAAGTTTTTGCTAAAGGGCCAACCTTTGGGACGGGTAAAAAATTATTTTTCATAAAGTAGGGTTAGAGAGTCGATGTCAATGATCAACATTGATTTATTTCAGACTTGTCAAGCTTTTTATTGAAAAAATTAATGATTGATCGCTGCGGTCTACTTGTTTTGAATGTGTGCCGTATTTAAAAAATCTAATATAAATTATTTTTAAAATTTTATCCATTTACAAAAACCTTCTCTCAAAATGAAAGTAAAATATTAAAAACAATTACGTAATTACGTAATAATAGTTATTCAACAAAAAAGTATGGTTAGGTAGTTGATGTCAATGATCAACATTAATTTATTTCTGACGTTGATCATTGACATCGACTCTCTAACCCTACTTTATGAAAAATAATTTTTTTACCTGTCCCAGAGGTTGGCACTTTTGCAAAAACTTTGGGATGACGGTCATATTTCGAGCGCCTAATTCAAACCTCGGAACGATATGGTGTCCGGCTGGTGTACAATAAATATTATTTTGGAAAATGGCATAAAAATAATTATGCTAATCAATTTTTTTTAATTATTATTAAATAATAAAAAAGTTTAGAAAAAAAAATTATTAAAAAAAAAAAAAATTCATTGCTTTTGACAATTCATATGGAAATCCATATGGAAATCGGTTTCAATTCACCATATGGAATTCCATATGGATTTCGATATGGATTTCCGTATGGGGTACTGCATGGATTTCCATATGGATTTCCATATGGATTTTTTCAGCTGGGAACCCAAACAAATGGTTTCCTTGATCCGCAACATCTCATGCTCCTGGACTTAGCTTTAAGGGAAGATGAGGTGAATAGAACGTCAAAAATGGGGTGAATGAGACGAATAAAAACGGCTTTTGAATAAAAAACGTATTAATCAAATTTTTAACAGGAAATGGGGCGAATGGAACGCCTGTCGACGGTTGCATGGAACGCTTTGATTAAATAAATATTCAAAAATATTTTAGTTTAAAAATTTTTTTATTTCACTATAAATACCATACGTAATCTTTATAACAGTCAACACTACACAATTCGCCAACTATTATTAATTTCTGAAGATTTGCTTAACCTGAAAACTCACAGTTGGTATGATTCAAATACTTTTTTTTCTTCATCACTCTATTTTTCAGTTGTATATACTTATTAGTAATCTTTTTAGAAGTCAATTGGAAACCGTCCAATGATTTTTTATTGTATATAAGCAGTAAAATACTCAAAACTTGCTGTACGAGTTGTCCTTCATCGATGTACGCCTGAACAAGCAGACGACGCAACCATACAGTTTGCATGTAACTTTTCGTTCCATTTGCCCCACATGACTTTCTTTTTTAAGTTACATTTTTTTAATGAAAAACATAAAAATATGTCTTATCCTTCATGTAGAATTAAAGTCAAGAAGATACATAAATTGGGTGGGTTGATTGTTTTTAAAGGGTTAGCCGGGTAAGATAGTCGGATAGTTTGGTACTTTACAATATGAGGGGGGTTAGAAAAAAATGCCGGGGAGGCGCCACTGGCAAAGGCCCCCAATCTGCTCAACAGGTTAGACAAGGATGAAATAAATAAATCTCTTTCTTCGTCTAACCCAATGAGCAGATAGGGGGCCTTTGCGGTTGGCGCCTTCACGCAAAAAAGATTTTTAATAAATATTGTAGAGTTATTACATTCACTTGGTGAAAATCCATTGTCAATTCGGTAATAATAAAAAACAAAATGTTTTCGATTTTCACAATTTATTTATTAACATTAGTTAATACATTAGCCTCATGACAGCCGTTTCGACATACAATGTCATCTTCAGATGAGTATACACAATACTAAACTTAATTACAAACATCTATTCACTTAAAGAGTTATCCTTATTTACAAAGTATACAAATTTAAGAGTGGGGAGTTATTTATGTCTACCTGATCGTTTAGTAATCTATTCGTGTTTCTATACCGGTTAATCTCTAGAGATTCTAACAAATTTAATTTTCCTGACTTATTCATGCAGTGTAAAATTTCAAAATTCTCATCAAATTTATGGTTTTCTTCTATCAAATGTTTAGCGTAATTAGATTTTTCTACATTTTTATTATTGTAATGGCTAATGTGTTCTTTGATTCTTTTTTCAAAAGTTCTTCCTGTCTGTCCTACATAGACTTTATCACAATCTAAACAATTTAATTTGTAAACTCCTGACTTGAGTACTTTATTTGTTTTACTTTTATTATTTTTGATATTTTTTGCTATCGTATTATTTGTTTTATATGCAAATTTTATTTTACAATTAAAATTATCATTCAAAATATTAAAATTATCTAAAACTTTTCTGCTTTGTTCACCGTTATATGTAAATGTAAAATAATTATTACTTGTTTTATATACTATACTATAATGTTGGATTGATCGATAAAATATTGAATAAAAAGTTGAAGGATAAACAGATAGACTAAACTCAATTATTAATAATGGATAACTTTATTGAAGCACTCGGTCATTGAGACATGCACACAACGTCTTGCGACCGGTCTCCCAATAGGACTAATTGGGGCCGCCTACGCAACTAGCCTTCATCCCTTGCAGGGGATGCCCTTCTCCCCACTCCTCACCCTAGGTCCCGTACACGGTCCGTGGTCCCGTAGGACTACATCACTACAGTCTCTCTCTCTCTCTCTCTCTCTCTCTCTCGCACTAGAGCCTTGGCCACGCAGGGCCTTAGCCAGAGTGGCCAATCCTGACCCCAGTGGTACCGCGATATTTGAAAATCTTCCAGCAAAGATCTGGCAAACGAAAAACACTCATAACCTTGGGCGGCTGGTTTCAATAAATAAATAAATGAACAAATAAGTAAATAAATAATCAACCAAACCATACAACCCAATAACCCTGGGCATTGAGATTAAAATAATTAATATTTAAATAAATAAATAAACCCCAAGCAAGACAACCCAACAACGCGGTCGTTCGTGTTGTCTTTTGTTTTTTTTTTTTTTTTTTTTTGTAAATGAATAAATAAATAAACCGATAAAAAAAAAACAACCCAATAACGCCGAGCGTTAAAGTTTTTTATCAACAATCATAAATTAAATAAACAAACAAACAAAGCTAGACGACCCAATAGCGCTGGGCCTACTGGTTTTATTGTAAAAAAATAAAAAAATAAATAAATAATCCCCCATGCATCTACAACCCAATAACGCTAGGCCTCCGGGTTTTTTTAATAAAAAAATTAATAAATAAATCAATAAGCCACCAAGCGCTACAACCCCATTACGATCGGCGTCCGAGTTTTTTTTTATTACATAATTTGATAAATAAATTAAAAAACCGCCAAGTTTTTCGATTCGAGTTTTTATTAATGGATCAATTAAGGGGAGGTTCTGGTGGATTGACTTTTTTTTTTTTTTTTTTCTAAGATTTTTATTTCATAGTAAAAATAATATGAGACATCCAAATTTTTTACACCTTAAAGAATAAATATAAAACAATTGAAAAAAATTTTTTTTTTTTTCTTTTTTTATTTTTTTGTTGCTTAATGATGGCCTCAAAATTGTCCTCTTTTTCGGTCAGGGAAGTGATAACTCCCGAATGATGAGCCTGAAATCAAAAAATCAAACATTTTCTGAATCTGTATAGATTTGGCTATGGCAGGAACTAGAACAAAAAAAAAAAAAAATTTTTTACCGAAGTTATAAACAATTGAAGTTGCAAAAATATTGCAAAAAAATTTACACGGCCGCCATTTTGCTTTGTTTACTCTTAAATTACTCGTTCTAGTTCCTGCCATAGCCAAATCTATACAGATTCAAAAATGTTTGATTTTTTGATTTCAGGCTCATCATTCGAGAGTTATCACTTCCCTGACCGAAAAAGAGGACAATTTTGAGGCCATCATTAAACAACGAAAAAAAAAAAAAAAAAAAAAAAATTTTTTCCAATTGTTTTATATTGATTCTTCAAGGTGTAAAAAATTTGGATGTCTCATATTATTTTTACTATGAAATAAAAATCTTAGAAAAAAAAAAAAAAAAGTCAATCCACCAGAACCTCCCCTTAATAAATAAATTAACAAACTGCCAAGCAGTACAACCCCATAACGAAGGACGTCCAAGCTTTTTTTTTTTTAAATAAATTAATTAACCGCCAAGCACTAAAACCCCATAACGCTGGGCGATCGAGTTTTTCTAATAAAAAAATTAATAAACCACCAAGCACTACAACCCCATAACGCTGGGCGTCCTAGTTTTATTTTAAGATAAATTAACTAACCACCAAGCACTAAAACCCCATGAAGCTGGGAGTCCGAGTTTTTTTTAATAAATGAATAAATATATAAATGAACCACCAAACAATACAACCCGATAACATTGGGAATCCGAGTTCTTGAAATAAATAAATTAATAAACCGCCAAGCCTTACAACCCCATAACGCTGGGCGTCCGAGTTTTTCTAATGAATGAATTAATAAACCGTCAAATTTTTCAATTCAAGTTTTTTTTAATGAATAAATTAATAAATAAATTAACAAACTGCCTAGCACTACAACCCCATAACGCAGGACGTCCGAGTTTTTTTTTTTTAATAAATTAACTAACCACCAAATACTAAAACCCCATAAAACTGGGCGTCCGAGTTTTTTTTAATAAAAAAATAAATATATAAATGAACCACCAAACAATACAACCCGATAACATTGGGAATCCGAGTTCTTGAAATAAATAAATTAATAAACCGCCAAGCCTTACAACCCCATAACGCTGGGCGTCCGAGTTTTTCTAATGAATAAATTAATAAACAGCCAAGTTTTTCGATTCAAGTTTTTTTTTAATAAATAAATTAATAAATAAATTAACAAAATGCCAAGCACTACAAACCCATAACGCAGGACGTCCAAGTTTTTTTTTTTAAATAAATAAACTAACCGCCAAGCACTACAACCCTATAACCCTAAACATCCAAGTTTTTTTTTTTTTAATAAATTAACGATCCGTCAAGCACTAAAACTCCATAACGCTGGACATCCGGGTTTTTTTTAATAAATAAATAAATAAAAAAATTAATGAGCCACCAAACAATACAACCCCATAAAATTGGGAATCCGAGTTTTTCGAATAAATAAATTAATAAACCACCAAGCGCTACAACCCCATACCGCTGGGCATCCTAGTTTTATTTTTAAAATGAATTAACTAACCACCAAGCACTAAAACCCCATGAAGCTGGGCGTCCGAGTTTATTTTAATAAATGACTACATATATATAAATGAACCACCAAACCATACAACCCCATAACACTAGGTATCCGAGTTTTTCTAATAAATAAATTAATAAACCGCCAAGCCCTACAACCCCATAACGTTGAGCGTCCGAGTTTTTCTAATAAATAAATTAATAAACCGCCAAATTTTTCGATTCGAGTTTTTTTTTAATGAATAAATTAATAAATAAATTAACAAACTGCCTAGCACTACAACGCCATAACGCAGGACGTCCAAGTATTTTTTTTGAATAAATTAACTAACCACCAAATACTAAAACCCCATGAACATGGGAGTCCGAGTTTTTTTTAATAAATAAATAAATATATAAATGAACCACCAAACAATACAATCCGATAACATTGGGAATCCGAGTTTTTCAAATAAATAAATTAATAAATAAATTAACAAACTACCAAGCGATACAAACCCCATAACGCTGGGCGTCCGAGTTTTTCTTTTTTTAATAAATTAACTAACTGCCAAGCACTAAAACCCCATAACGCTTGGCGTCCGAGTTTTTCTTTTTTAAATACGTTAACTAACCGCCAAACACTAAAACCCCATAACGCTGGGCGTCCGAGTTTTTCTAATAAATAAATTAATAAATACATTAACAAACTGCCAAGCACTACAACACCATAACGCAGGACATACGAGTTTTTTTTTTTTTTTTTTAATTAACTAACCGCCAAGCACTAAAACCCTATAAGGCTGGACATCCAAAATTATTTTTAAAAATAAATTAATAAACCGCAAAGCACTAAAACCCCATAACGCTGGGCGCCCGAGTTTTTCTAATAAATAAATTAATAAACCGCCAAATTTTTCGATTCGAGTTTTTTTTAATGAATAAATTAACAAATAAATTAACAAACTGCCTAGCACTACAACCCCATAACGCTGGTCGCCAAAGCTTTTTTTTTAAATAAATTAACTAACCACCAAGTACTGAAACCCCATGAACCTGGGCATCCAAGTTTTTTTTAATAAATAAATAAATAAAAAAATTAATGAGCCTCCAAACAATACAACCCCATAAAATTGGGAATCCGAATTTTCGAATAAATAAATTAATTAACCACGAAGCGCTACAACCCCATACCGCTGGGCGTCCAAGTTTTATTTTAAAAATAAATTAACTTAATACCAAGCACGAAAACCCCATGAAGCTGGGCGTCCGAGTTTTTTTTAATAAATAAATAAATATATAAATGAACCACCAAGCCCTACAACTCTATAATGGACATCCAAAATTTTTTTTAAAAATAAATTAATAAACCGCCAAATTTTTCGATTCAAGTTTTTTTTAAAGAATAACTTAATAAATCAATTAACAAACTGCCTAGCACTACAACCCCATAACGCTGGTCGCCAAAGGTTTTTTTTTTAAATAAATTAACTAAACACCAAGTACTGAAACCCCATGAACCTGGGCGTCCAAGTTTTTTTTAATAAATAAATAAATGTATAAATGAACCACCAAACAATACAACCCGATAACATTGGGAATCCGAGTTTTTCGAATAAATAAATTAATAAACCGCCAAACCCTACAACCCCATAACGCTGGGCGACCGAGTTTTTCTAATAAATAAATTAATAAGATGCTAAGTTTTTCGATTCGAGTTATTTTAAATAAATAAATTAATAAATAAATTAACAAACTGCCAAGCACTTCAAACCCATAACGCAGGACGTCCGAGTTTTTTTTTTTTTAAATGAATTAACTAACATCCAAGCATTTAAACCCCATAACGTTAGGCGTCAGAGTTTTTCTAATAAATAAATTAATAAACTGCCAAATTTTTCGATTCGAGCTTGTTTTAATGAATAAATTAATAAAGAAATTAACAAACACCAAACCGTACAACCCCATAACGCAGGACGTCCGAGGTTTTCTAATAATTAAATCAATAAATACATTAACAAACTGTCAAGCACTACAACCCCATAACGCAGGACGTCCAAGTTTTTTTTTTTTAAATACGTTAACTAACCGCCAAACACTAAAACCCCATAACGCTGGGCGTCCGAGTTTTTCTAATAAATAAATTAATAAATACATTAACAAACTGCCAAGCACCACAACACCATAACGCAGGACATCCGAGTTTTTTTTTTTTTTTTTTAATTAACTAACCGCCAAGCACTAAAACCCTATAAGGCTGGACATCCAAAATTATTTTTAAAAATAAATTAATAAACCGCCAAGCACTAAAACCCCATAACGCTGGGCGCCCGAGTTTATCTAATAAATTAATTAATAAACCGCCAAATTTTTCGATTCGAGTTTTTTTTAATGAATAAATTAATAAATAAATTAACAAACTGCCTAGCACTACAACGCTATAACGCAGGACGTCCAAGTATTTTTTTTGAATAAATTAACTAACCACCGAATACTAAAACCCCATGAACATGGGCGTCCGAGTTTTTTTTAATAAATAAATAAATATATAAATGAACCACCAAACAATACAACCCGATAACATTGGGAATCCGAGTTTTTCAAATAAATAAATTAATAAATAAATTAACAAACTACCAAGCACTACAAACCCCATAACGCTGGGCGTCCGAGTTTTTCTTTTTTTAATAAATTAACTAACTGCCAAGCACTAAAACCCCATAACGCTAAACATCGAAGTTTTTTTTTTTTTAAATAAATTAACAAACCGTCAAGCACTAAAACTCCACATCGCTGGACGTCCGAGGTTTTCTAATAATTAAATCAATAAATACATTAACAAACTGTCAAGCACTACAACCCCATCACGCAGGACGTCCAAGTTTTTTTTTTTTTTTTTAAATTAACTAACCACCAAGCACTAAAACCCCATAACGTTGGGCGTCCGAGTTTTTTTTTTAGATAAATTCATAAACCACCAAACACTACAACCCCCTAACGCTGGAAATCCAAAATTTTTTTTAAAAATAAATTAACTAACCGCCAAGCACTAAAACCCCATAACGCTGGGCGTCTGAGTTTTTCAAATAAATAAATTAATAAACCACCAAGCCCTACAACCCCATATCGCAGGACGTCCGAATTTTTCTAATAAATAAATTAATAAATACATCAACAAACCGCAAAGCATTAAAACTCCATAACGCTGAGCGTCCGAGTTTTTTAAATAGATGAATTAATAAACCACCAAGCACTAAAATCCCATAACGCTGGGCGTCCGAGTTTTTTTAATAGGTAAATTAACTACCCACCAAGCACTAAAACCCCATGAACCTGGGCGTCCAAGTTTTTTTTAATGAATAAATAAATATATAAATGAACCACCAAACAATACAACTTCATAACATTTTGAATCCGAGTTTTTCGAATAAATAAATTAATAAACCGCCAAGCCCTACAACCCAATAACGCTGGGCGTCCGAATTTTTCTAATAAATAAATTAATAAACTGCCAAGTTTTTCGATTCGAGCTTTTTTTAATGAATAAATTAATAAATAAATTAACAAACGCCAAGCCCTACAACCCCATAACGCGGGACGTGCGAGGTTTTCTAATAATTAAATCAATAAATACATTAACAAACTGTCAAGCACTACAACCCCATAACGCTGGGCGTTCGAGTTTTTTTTTTTTTTTATAAATTCAGTCACCGCCAAGCACTAAAACCCCCATAACGCTGGACGTCCGAGTTTTTTTAATAAATAAATTAATAAACCAACAAGCACTCAAGCCCCCTAACGCTGAACATCCAAGTTTTTTTTTTTTAATATATTAACAAACTGTCAAGCACGAAAACTCCATACCGCTGGACGTCCGAGTTTTTTTTAATAAATGAATAAATAAATAATTTAATGAGCCACCAAACAAAACAACCACATAACATTGGGACTCCGAATTTTTCGAATAAATAAAATAACAAGCGACCAAGCGCTACAACCCCATAACGCTGGGCGTCCGAGTTTTTCTAATAAATAAATTAATAAGATGCTAAGTTTTTCGATTCGAGTTTTTTTTAAATAAATAAATTAATAAATAAATTAACAAACTGCCAAGCACTTCAAACCCATAACGCAGGACGTCCGAGTTTTTTTTTTTTAAATGAATTAACTAACATCCAAGCACTCAAACCCCATAACGTTAGGCGTTAGAGTTTTTCTAATAAATAAATTAATAAACTGCCAAATTTTTCGATTCGAGCTTTTTTTAATGAATAAATTAATAAATAAATTAAATAACACCAAGCCGTACAACTCCATAACGCAGGACGTCCGAGGTTTTCTAATAATTAAATCAATAAATACATTAACAAACTGTCAAGCACTACAACCCCATAAAGCAGGACGTCCAAGTTTTTTTTTTTTTTTTAAATTAACTAACCACCAAGCACTAAAACCCCATAACGTTGGGCGTCCGAGTTTTTTTTTTAGATAAATTCATGAACCACCAAACACTACAACCCCCTAACGCTGGAAATCCAAAATTTTTTTTAAAAATAAATTAACTAACCGCCAAGCACTAAAACCCCATAACGCTGGATTCCGAGTTTTTCAAATAAATAAATTAATAAACCACCAAGCCCTACAACCCCATATCGCAGGACGTCCGAATTTTTCTAATAAATAAATTAATAAATACATCAACAAACCGCAAAGCATTAAAATCCCATAACGCTGGGCGTCCGAGTTTTTTTAATAGGTAAATTAACTACCCACCAAGCACTAAAACCCCATGAACCTGGGCGTCCAAGTTTTTTTTAATGAATAAATAAATATATAAATGAACCACCAAACAATACAACTTCATAACATTTTGAATCCGAGTTTTTCGAATAAATAAATTAATAAACCGCCAAGCCCTACAACCCAATAACGCTGGGCGTCCGAATTTTTCTAATAAATAAATTAATAAACTGCCAAGTTTTTCGATTCGAGCTTTTTTTAATGAATAAATTAATAAATAAATTAACAAACGCCAAGCCCTACAACCCCATAACGCGGGACGTGCGAGGTTTTCTAATAATTAAATCAATAAATACATTAACAAACTGTCAAGCACTACAACCCCATAACGCTGGGCGTTCGAGTTTTTTTTTTTTTTTATAAATTCAGTAACCGCCAAGCACTAAAACCCCCATAATGCTGGACGTCCGAGTTTTTTTAATAAATAAATTAATAAACCAACAAGCACTCAAGCCCCCTAACGCTGAACATCCAAGTTTTTTTTTTTAAATATATTAACAAACTGTCAAGCACGAAAACTCCATACCGCTGGACGTCCGAGTTTTTTTTAATAAATGAATAAATAAATAATTTAATGAGCCACCAAACAAAACAACCACATAACATTGGGACTCCGAATTTTTCGAATAAATAAAATAACAAGCGACCAAGCGCTACAACCCCATAACGCTGGGCGTCCGAGTTTTTCTAATAAATAAATTAATAAGCTGCCAAGTTTTTCGATTCAAGTTTTCTTAATAAATAAATTAATAAATAAATTAACAAACCACCAATTCCTCTAACCCCATAACGCAGGACGTCCGAGTTTTTCTAATAAATAAATTAATAAACCAACAAGCACTACAGCCCCCTAACGCTGAACATCCAAGTTTTTTTTTTTAAATATATTAACAAACTGTCAAGCACGAAAACCCCATAACGCTGGGAGTCCGAGTTTTTCTAATAAATAAATTAATAAGCCGCCAAGTTTTTCGATTCTAGTTTTTATTAATAAATAAATTAATAAATAAAATAACAAACCATCAATTCCCATAACCCTATAACGCGGGACATCCGAGTTTTTCTAATAAATAAATTAATAAACCACCAAGCACTACAACCCCCTAACGCTGGACATCCAAGTTTTTTTTTTTTTTAAATAAGTTAACAAACCGTCATGCACTAAAACTCCATAACGCTGGACGTCCGAGTTCTTTTTGATAAATAAATAAATAAATAATTTAATGAGCCACCAAACAAAACAACCACATAACATTGGGAATCCGAGTTTTTCGAATAAATAAAATAACAAACGACCAAGCGCTACAACCCCATACCGCTGGACGTCCGAGTTTTTCTGATAAATAAATTTACAAGCCGCCAAGTTTTTCGATTCAAGTTTTTTTTAATAAATAAATTAATAAATAAATTAACAAACCATCAATTCCCATAACTCCATAACGCAGGACGTCCGAGTTTTTATAATAAATAAATTAATAAACCACCAAGCACTAACACACCATAACGCTGAGCGTCCAAGTTTTATTTTAAAAATAAATTAACTAACCACCAAGCACTGAAACCCCATGAAGCTGGGCGTCCGAGTTTTTTTTTTTAAATAAATAAATATATAAATGAACCACCAAACAATACAACCCCATATCACTAGGTACCCGAGTTTTTCTAATAAATAAATTAATAAACCGCCAAGCACTAAAACCCCATAACGCTGGGCGCCCGAGTTTTTCTAATAAATAAATTAATAAACCGCCAAATTTTTCGATTCGAGTTTTTTTTAATGAATAAATTAATAAATAAATTAACAAACTGCCTAGCACTACAACCCCATAACGCAGGACGTCCAAGTATTTTTTTTTAATAAATTAACTAACCACTGAATACTAAAACCCCATTAACATGGGCGTCCGAGTTTTTTTTAATAAATAAATAAATATATAAATGAACCACCAAACAATACAACCCGATAACATTGGGAATCCGAGTTTTTCAAATAAATAAATTAATAAATAAATTAACAAACTACTAAGCACTACAAACCCCATAACGCTGGGCGTCCGAATTTTTCTTTTTTTAATAAATTAACTAACTGCCAAGCACAAAAACCCCATACCGCTAAACATCGAAGTTTTTTTTTTTTAAATAAATTAACAAACCGTCAAGCACTAAAACTCCATATCGCTGGACGTCCGAGTTTTTTTTAATAAATAAATAAATAAAAAAATTAATGAGCCTCCAAACAATACAACCCCATAAAATTGGGAATCCGAATTTTCGAATAAATAAATTAATAAACCACGAAGCGCTACAACCCCATACCGCTGGGCGTCCAAGTTTTATTTTAAAAATAAATTAACTTAATACCAAGCACGAAAACCCCATGAAGCTGGGCGTCCGAGTTTTTTTTAATAAATAAATGAATATATAAATGAACCACCAAGCCCTACAACTCTATAATGGACATCCAAAATTTTTTTTAAAAATAAATTAATAAACCGCCAAATTTTTCGATTCGAGTTTTTTTTAATGAATAAATTAATAAATCAATTAACAAACTGCCTAGTACTACAACCCCATAACGCTGGTCGCCAAAGCTTTTTTTTTAAATAAATTAACTAACCACCAAGTACTGAAACCCCATGAACCTGGGCGTCCAAGTTTTTTTCAATAAATAAATAAATGTATAAATGAACCACCAAACAATACAACCCGATAACATTGGGAATCCAAGTTTTTCGAATAAATAAATTAATAAACCGCCAAACCCTACAACCCCATAACGCTGGGCGACCGAGTTTTTCTAATAAATAAATTAATAAGATGCTAAGTTTTTCGAGTCGAGTTTTTTTTAAATAAATAAATTAATAAATAAATTAACAAACTGCCAAGCACTTCAAACCCATAACGCAGGACGTCCGAGTTTTTTTTTTTTAAATGAATTAACTAACATCCAAGCACTCAAACCCCATAACGTTAGGCGTCAGAGTTTTTCTAATAAATAAATTAATAAACTGCCAAATTTTTCGATTCGAGCTTTTTTTAATGAATAAATTAATAAATAAATTAAATAACACCAAGCCGTACAACCCCATAACGCAGGACGTCCGAGGTTTTCTAATAATTAAATCAATAAATACATTAACAAACTGTCAAGCACTACAACCCCATAAAGCAGGACGTCCAAGTTTTTTTTTTTTTTTTTTAAATTAACTAACCACCAAGCACTAAAACCCCATAACGTTTGGCGTCCGAGTTTTTTTTTTTAGATAAATTCATGAACCACCAAACACTACAACCCCCTAACGCTGGAAATCCAAAATTTTTTTTAAAAATAAATTAACTAACCGCCAAGCACTAAAACCCCATAACGCTGGGCGTCCGAGTTTTTCAAATAAATAAATTAATAAACCACCAAGCCCTACAACCCCATATCGCAGGACGTCCGAATTTTTCTAATAAATAAATTAATAAATACATCAACAAACCGCAAAGCATTAAAACCCCATAACGCTGAGCGTCCGAGTTTTTTAAATAGATTAATTAATAAACCACCAAGCACTAAAATCCCATAACGCTGGGCGTCCGAGTTTTTTTAATAGGTAAATTAACTACCCACCAAGCACTAAAACCCCATGAACCTGGGCGTCCAAGTTTTTTTTAATGAATAAATAAATATATAAATGAACCACCAAACAATACAACTTCATAACATTTTGAATCCGAGTTTTTCGAATAAATAAATTAATAAACCGCCAAGCCCTACAACCCAATAACGCTGGGCGTCCGAATTTTTCTAATAAATAAATTAATAAACTGCCAAGTTTTTCGATTCGAGCTTTTTTTAATGAATAAATTAATAAATAAATTAACAAACGCCAAGCCCTACAACCCCATAACGCGGGACGTGCGAGGTTTTCTAATAATTAAATCAATAAATACATTAACAAATTGTCAAGCACTACAACCCCATAACGCAGGACGTCAGAATTTTTCTAATAAATAAATTAATAAATACATCAACAAACCGCCAAGCACTAAAATCCCATAACGCTGAACGTCCGAGTTTTTTTAATAGATTAATTAATACACCACCAAGCACTAAAATCCCATAACGCTGGGCGTCCGAGTTTTTTTAATAGATAAATTAACTACCCACCAAGCACTAAAACCCCATGAACCTGGGCGTCCAAGTTTTTTTTAATGAATAAATAAATATATAAATGAACCACCAAACAATACAACTTCATAACATTTTGAATCCGAGTTTTTCGAATAAATAAATTAAAAAACCGCCAAGCCCTACAACCCAATAACGCTGCGCGTCCGAAATTTTTCTAATAAATAAATTAATAAACTGCCAAGTTTTTCGATTCGAGCTTTTTTTAATGAATAAATTAATAAATAAATTAACAAACACCAAGCCCTACAACCCCATAACGCGGGACGTGCGAGGTTTTCCAATAATTAAATCAATAAATACATTAACAAACTGTCAAGCACTACAACCCCATAACGCAGGACGTCCAAGTTTTTTTTTTTTTTTTAAATTAACTAACCACCAAGCACTAAAACCCCATAACGTTGGGCGTCCGAGTTTTTTTTTTAGATAAATTCATAAACAACCAAACACTACAACCCCCTAACGCTGGAAATCCAAAATTTTTTTTAAAAATAAATTCACTAACCACGAAACACTAAATTATTTGGTTTTTCTATTAAATAAATTGATAAATACATTAACAAACCGCCAAGCACTGAAATTCCATAACGCTGGGCGTCCGAGTTTTTTTAATAGATAAATTTACTACCCACCAAGCACTAAAACCCCATGAACCTGGGCGTCCAAGTTTTTTTTAATGAATAAATAAATGTATAAATGAACCACCAAACAATACAACTTCATAACATTTTGAATTCGAGTTTTTCGAATAAATAAATTAATAAGCCGCCAAGCCCTACAACCCAATAACGCTGAGCGTCCGAATTTTTCTAATAAACCGACTAATTTTTCGATTCGAGTTTTTGGTTTTTTTGAATAAATTACTGAATTAATTAACTGTAACGTGGAATTTGATCTGTGGTGGGAGGGGAACGGAGGAGTTCCGGCGGTGGCCGCAGAGGGCCAGAGTACAGGGAACCGCCCGTCCCTTCCCCTCTCCTTGCTGGGTGCCGGAAGGGGGGGCCCGAGTAGCTACCGCCATTTTGAGGTATTCTTCGTGATACCTTCGAGAGTTAGAGACGTGTCGCGCGAGACTGATTTACTGTGCCCTACGAGGAGTGAAAAAAAATCTCCGATAATTGAGTTAATTCTCACCGTTCGTGCGAGGACAAAACGCGGTCCTTGTTTTCGTTTTCACGTGAATACTGCTCGGAGTGAATTTATAGTGGAAGTTTGCACTACTGCTCACGAGACTCCGTCGCAGCCGCCGACGAGACGCCGTTGCATCGCCGCTCACCCGACGCCACGCCGCCGCTCACGAGGAGCCGTAAATCGCAGCCGGGAACAACGGAGCACATCATCAGCTGGCAAGTCGACAACGGAGAGTTTTGCGGAGCAATCTGAAGGTGCGTGCCGGGACAGCGGTCCCTTACTGCGATCCCCTTGCCACATCTTAATTTTTCTTTGATAGAATAAATCCACGTTAGTTACGACTTACTCGTGTTTTTCTTCCTTGTAGAGTATTCTTTTCTTTATCCTAGCCCTCGATTTCTTATTTAGGTCATCGACTGAACGTGAAGGCACTGCCGAGTACCGCACTCGACGGGTCTTAGTTTTCTTTCTTGGGTGCGGCTTGCCGCAGCGGTTTTGTCGAGCCCGTCGAGCGGTTGGGGCCGTGTTTTCACGTCGACGAGGTAGCAGCAGCAAGACGACGGAGCACCGAGTGACGACGGTGAACCTACGCCTGCTGAGCTGACCGGGCCGGAGGCGCCCTAGACAAATATTCGGCCAGGAGGGGCATTATTGTTGTTTTTTTTTGAGCGGTGATATCCTGGGGTATTTTTGGGGCATTTTTTTTTTTCTTTTTCTTGCGGGCTTAATTAGATTCCTCCCCATATGACGTGCCAACGTGTGGCTCGGGCCCACAGGAATTGCTGCTGCTGCTAAGCGTGCCGTGCGGGCAGGCTACGTGATTACGCGATTGAATTCCAAGCCAAGGCCGTAGGGATTCGGTTTGTTTTGATTGTGTAACCTTGGCTGGGATTGGAACGCGAGTGTTTACTGACGGAGCGAGAAAAGTAACACTCGGCGTTGAATAATAACGTTAGGAATTATTGCGAGTGTTGTTTACACTTTATTGATTTCTCTTTCTCTCTTTTCGTCGCGTGTGGCAAGAGGGAATTTAGAGTTAAGGAAACAAAGAATTCGAGGTTGGATTTTTCTTAGTACACCGTGCTTGTTGGGGAATTCTCTTTTCTCTTGATTGGTTCTGTTGTGATTTTCTCCGGGCTGTTTGAAGCAAGCACGGGTGAGTTTTTTTCTTGTTTAGTCCTTGGAAATTCGAACCAAGCTCGAATTTTTTTGTCGTTGCGATAATAATCTAAGAGGGGAACTGTGTGCGCTGTTACTACTGATTTTTTGTTGTTGTTTGTTGAGATTATTTTTTTTTTGGGATTAACAATTTTATTTTATACACCGTTAGTATTCTCGTTCTTTCGCTCAGCGACGAGAGACGGGTGAGCCCGCGTGCTCCCAGTCAATCTACCTCCTGCGATAGCAGTAGAGAAGCGTGTCGCAGGGCAAAGGTGAATTATCGCGAGAATAATAATAGTAACAGGGGAATAAGTACCGGCAAGAACCATGGCAAACTACCGCGAGCCAGGAATCTCGGCAGCCCAAATCGATATTAGGCTGGTGGTGAACGAAATTGTGCGAACCTCGCCGGGAGCGCGGAACCTCGCGGGAACGATCGGGAGGCTCAACCCGCAATCCCTGATGGAGGCTCTTGACACGGAGGGCTTAAGCACGGTTGGCTCGATCGGTGAGTTGCGGAATCGTCTGCTGCGGTTCAACATTCGGCGAGCGGATCCTAACATTCTGGTACCGTGGGATCGTGAAATCGACGAGAGGGGCGAAGTAGTGCCGTCGACTACAGCTGCCCTCGTAATGGAAACATCAAATGAGGTACGGGGAGTCCCGGAGCCAGGGCCGAGACCTAGAGGACGCCCCCGAAAAGGCGAAGGCGGTCCCTCCGGCTCGGCAATGAGCTCAGGGTCCGTAATCTCGGGGGGGAGGAAAGCTAAAAAAAATCCCCACAAAAGCCGAGAAAAGGTAGTCCCTCTGGCCCGGCCGCGCGTAACTCGGGCTACTACGAGAATGCAGGCGGAGAAGGCGAACGAGGTTAGTTCCTGGGAGTCGGCCCGGCCTGGGAAAGAGACTGCGGGTGAGGACCGGACCGTGATGTTCAGTGCCCCGCAGAGAACGACGCCGACGTCGGTAGAGGGGGTGACGGTAGCCACCACAGGTACGTCCGCTACTTTGACGTCCACGGACTGCGCTCAACGGTATACCGTGTCAAGCAATTCTCATAGCCGAACGCCCGGCATGTCCCCAACTGTCACCAGCACCCGGGTAACCCCGTTTGCGCCAATAAGCACAGTAAGTGGAATAGGCACGGCGTGGATGGCCCGGTGGAACCAACATGGGATGACCCCCGAACCCCGTTTGCACTTGGGTAACTTGCTGGACTTATGTGGCCCTGATTGGAGCTTACCGGGATTCCCTCCAGAGGGTGCCGGGCTCCGGACACCTCAAGTCTGGGACGAGCACGTAGCAAAAAGCCAACGGACCCCCGGGGGCAACGATCATAATAAAAAGACCCATTTTGGATCGGGGGCCGAGCAATACATCGACTCGGAGTCAGACGACCTCTCTGAAGATGCCGACGATAGTGAGCCTAACTCCACCGACACGGACGTCCCCCCCCCCCAAAGAAGGAGTGTTCCCAGAGCAGACGCCGCAGTAGAGGACGCATATATTTAGCTGGATAGAAGTCTGAAAATAATGGCGACTCCTGCGGCCAACTTTAATCGAGCACCTAATGCCACGGCCTCGGTTGCGAGTGGGCTCCAGGGGGCTCGAGGTCGGGTCGGCTCGGTGGCACAACAAGTTGCTTCGCGGGATAGCTCTTGGGAGTCAGATTGTCGGGAAGATGGGCTCCGGCCTAAAACCCGAGTCCGATGCCAGCTACGGGCATCTTCCCCCGACTCGGTCCGTGCTTCAAAAACAGACTGGAGACGGAAAAGCTGCGAGCGGCATCATAGTCACGTCCGTCCTGCAGTTCAAAGAAAACGATGCTCGAAACACCGATCGAGCTCAAGTGGAAGCGGCAGCGAATCCGACACCTCGAAAAGCGGAAGGTCCGATTCGGGCTCGGGCAGTGATAGCGACACCAGCAGAGAACGAAGCCGAGCCAGTTCGCGCGCCCGAAAGAACCAAGCTCGAGTAATTCGCGATTTGAAATCGTGGGAGTTACGTTTCGGCGGTACCGAGAAGGAAGACCCCAACGAGTTTCTGGGTCGACTCGAGGACTTCAAGGACAGCACCCAGTGGACTAGTGAGGAGATCCTTGCTGCCCTGCCGGGAATACTGACCAAGTCCGCGGGCTCCTGGTATCGACACCGTAAACGAAAATTTAGTTCGTGGCGAAAATTCGCGGTCGAGTTTACCGGTCATTTCGTGGGGGAAATCGATGATGATGACCTCCTCGACGAACTTAAGGCCCGAACTCAAGCAAAGGGAGAGAAGATAGAGGCATTCGTGGACAAATTCCGCATGATTGTCTCTAAATTTCGGGATCGCCCGTCAAACGAGAAGCTACTCAAGGTGGCTTACAAAAACCTCGACTCGGGTTACCGGAATTATATCGGACCAAAACCACCGCACTCGTTTAGCTCGCTCTTAAAAAAAGGGAAGGAGCACGAACGAATGAAAGACTTGAATAGTCGACATGTACAGCCTCCCTCCAGGGATAAAGCTCGACTTCCTGCGGCCGCATGGTCGGGAGCACCGAAAGCACAGCGGGTGGCAGCCCTCCAGGAGTCGGCTCCTGTGGAGGAATCGGAAGCCAAAGCGGCCGCCACAAAACAGGCCCCAAGCGGGCGTAAACCGCGAGCAAAAAACTCAAAAAAAAGCGATAACTTATCGGGCCCGACCACGACTGAAAGTTTCGTAACTCCTCACCTAGAAGCCGAGGAGATCGCGGGGTTTAGCCCGGCGGACAGACGCCAAGTAAATACGGGCAAGGCTCCTGGTTGGGGTCACCCTATTCAGGCCAAACAAAATGCGAGCGTTCGGTCTCCAGGCTTGGTGGGGGGAGGGAACGCAGATGCGGAAATAAAATGCTACCAGTGTAATGAAGCGGGGCACAAGGTTACTTCGTGTCCCCACCGCATCTGCTACAACTGTCATAAGCCAGGTCACTTTTCGCCTGCATGTCCCGAACGCCTCGCTAAGTTAAGATGCCAGGTGTGCGGACAGTCAGGTGTGACTGTTCCTGAGTGCCCCAACTGCTCGTGGATGTTGGGAAACGGCAATGCGGGGGGAGTCGGTCCCACCCCTGCCTGCTAACGCAAATTGGGACCAACCAGCTCAAGGAGCATAATCTCAGCTCTGAGTCAAACTGCGGAGGCGCTGGCCTCGGGTTCAATCCGGCAATCGGGCACGGTCATGGTGGGGGTGAAGATCGTGGGAAAGCTCAGCCCAAAGCTGAGCTAGAGTACCAGAACGAGATCACCGAGGCCAGTGTGCAGACCGCACGAGAAGCAGGACGGGAAAAGAGCCCAGAGCCAGTCCTCGGAGGCGTTGACTTCGGGGATAGCCTCGCACTTGGGCACAGTGAGGGCGGGGGCGCACATCGTGGGAAAATTCAGCCCGAAGCTGGAGTAGAGTACCAAGACGAGATCGCCGAGGCCGTTGTGCAGTTTGTGCGAGAGGCAGGGTGGAATGAGAGTCAGCTCCAGTCCGAAGGTCTCTCGGGGCAAACCCTGATGGAGACCTGGAAGAGCTGGGGCATCGACGAGCGGGACCCGTGGTTGCAGGGTAACATCGTCATTCATGATAATATGATAGAGATGATTTCGGCAGTGAGGAATGATAATAGATGTTTTATAACCCTAGCGTTAAACGGTAATAAATACCACGCCCTGTTTGACCCCGGAGCTATGCTCTTGCTGGCGGGCCCTCTGATCGCGGACAATCTGTCCGATCTGCTAAAGCCCACGGATACCCTTATCCGTTCGGTTACAGGGGAAATTAAGAGTTTGCGGGGGGTCCTACATGCGCAGCTCGAGATTGACGGGACTCTTAAACCTTTTGATTTAAAGGTTTATGAGGGCTTGGAGCATGACGCAGTGCTGGGCATGGACTTTTGTCGATTATTTGGGATCGAAGTCCAGTTTGACGCCGGGTTGTGGAGGGTAAAGGAAGGGCCCTGGCATGGGTTCCTCAGTTCCCAGAATCAGAGCGAAGACCCGGTCGTGGTAGCTGAGTGTGCGGGGATCTGCGAGTTATCCGAGGATCAGAGGGCACAAATACAAGCCCTGATCGCCCGGTTAATACCAGAGCCGACGGAGCTATTGCCAGCCACGACGTTCGCCGAACACAAGATCGAAGTGTTCAGTGAGGAGCCTGTCCGAATCCGCCCGCGGCGTTTGTCGCCCTGGATGAATGACAAGTTGATCCAGGAGGTGGAACAACTCAAGGCAGCGAGAATCATAGAGGAATCCACGAGTGATTGGAGCAGCCCACCTGTCCTAGTACGGAAACAGGACGGGGAATCAGTGCGGATGTGCATCGATTTCCGCTGGGTTAACGCCGTCACTCGTAAGGTGGCCTACCCGTTACCGAGCATGGACTCGATCCTAGATCGGATGCGGGGTGCCGTCTTTTTAACAAAAATTGACCTCAAGCAAGCGTACTATCAGATTCCTATGGAACCAAACAGCAAAAAATATACGGCTTTTGCTGTCAAGGGCTACGGCCTGTTGCAGTTCTTACGTATGCCGTTTGGACTCACGAACGCTCCCGCCACGTTCCAGAAACTGATTGACAAGCTCTTCCCGCCGGAATACGAGCCTTATGTCTTTCGGTATCTGGACGACATCATCATCGTGACGGCGTGTTTTCTGGCTCACCTGTTTTAGTTGGAGCTGGTGTTGAAGCGCCTGGCGGAGGCTCGCCTGACAGTGAATCCCGAGAAATGTGAATTTGGTTGTTCGCAGATCCGGTACCTGGGTTTCCTGTTGGACAAAGAGGGCTTGCGCCCAGACCCAGACCGGATCCAACCGATCTTAGACATCCCAGTACCCACGAACCTGACAAAGCTCCGAAGCTTCCTGGCGGTGGTTAACTGGTATTCTAGATTTATAGATCACGAATCCGAGCTAAAACTGCCGTTGTTGAGTCTCCTTCGAAAGGGCGTGAAGTACGTTTGGACCGACGAGCATCAACAGGCTTTCGAGAATCTAAAAAGGGCCCTAACCTCGGCGCCAGTGTTGGCTCGACCGGATTTCGAGAAACCCTTCACTGTCCAGACTGACGCAAGTGCTGGAGCCCTGGGCGGGGTGTTAACCCAGGAGTTCGAGGACGGGGAGCACCCCATCTTGTTTATCAGTAAATCCCTGTCAGATACTCAGCGTAGGTACTCGGCCTCGGAACGCGAATTTTTAGCAATCCGATGGGCAATTGAGAAACTGAGGCCTTACCTAGAGGGGTATCACTTTAAGGTGATCACCGACCACAAGGCTCTGAAGTGGATCAATAACCTTAAAGATGATACTGGTCGGTTAGATCGCTGGCGGCAGGAATTGGCCCAGTATGACTTCACCATCGAGTACCGGCGGGGGTCATTGAACCATGTGCCTGATGCCCTCTCCCGGATGTTCGAAGACGAGCCGGCAGAGATTGAGGGGTTTGAGACCATTGAGGATCCCTGGTACTTGGAAAAACGTCGGGATGTGCTCGAGAAGCCGGGAAGGTTTCCACAATGGTGCGTAGTTGACGAGATGCTATATCGGTACCGTCAGGACCCTCTCCTTGACCCGGTTACCCATGGGGAGGAGGGCTGGCGCTTGGTGGTCCCCAAGGAATATCGGGATGAAGTCCTCCAGGACGCACATGTCCACCCCTCCTCGGGCCACTTTGGTGTTGAAAAAACGTACGACCGAATCATCCGAGAGTACTATTGGCCAGGGGTGTACACAGACGCTCGCCAATTTGTCTTGGGCTGCCTAGACTGCCAGAAATACAAGGCCATGAACTCTAGCCCTCAAGGGCTGATGGGCCGGCGAATTGTGGAGCGCCCGTGGTCAGCCGTCTCGGTGGATTTAATGGAGTTCCCGCCGAGCAAAAATCGATTTAAATACCTCGTGGTATTTATTGACTTGTTCACCAAGTGGGTGGAATTAAAGCCCCTGCGGAAGGGTGACGGGAAATCGGTGTCCTTAGCCCTCGAAGAGCTGGTGCTTTTCCGGTGGGAGGCTCCTGATTATATCCTGACTGACAACGGTACCGAGTTTGTAAATAAAGATCTATTTACGACCTTGTATGAATACGGGATCTCCCACACGACGATCCCTCCGTATCATGCGCAATCAAACCCAGTGGAAAGAAGCAACAGGACGCTAAAAACGATGATCTCGATTTTTGTCAAGTCCGATCACCGCAATTGGGACATGCACTTGCATGAATTCCGTCATGCGGTGAACACGGCTACTCAGTCCTCCACCGGGGTTTCGCCTGCGTTTCTAAATTTCGGCAGACACCCGCGGCCCGTTAAGAGTCTGCGCCGTAAGGTAGAGGCTCCGGCGACCCTGCTCCGTTTGGATCCGGAGGTCTGGTTGGACAGGATTAAACGCCTGGACCACCTGCGGGATCTGGTCTGCCGAAACCTTGACGAGGCCCGTCGCAAGCAGGAAGCCCAGTACAACCAAGGTCGTAAAGATACCCGGTTTATGGTGGGAGATATGGTCTTACGGGCGACCCACTTCTTGTCGGATGCTTCGAAGAAGTTCAACAAGAAGCTAGCGCCTAAATTCGAAGGGCCCTATAGGGTTCAGACCATCCTCTCCCCTACAGTGTACCTTCTGGATATGGGGGAAAGCAGGAAAAATCCTAAGGTACACGTGAGCGAGCTTAAACGCTACGTCCCGCCGAGACTCGTAAATAATCCGCCCTACCTGGCCGAGCCTGCAATACTACCCATACCAGAGTCCGCTCCAGAAGCAGGGATTTCGTTGTAATAACGCTACTCGGCAGTGCGGCCAATTAATATTAAGAAAAAAAAAAAGTGTTTACTCTTTAGAAAAAAAAATTTTTATGTATTATTGTTGCTGGAAGTCACTGACTCGCAATTTTCTGTTTCAGATGTGGCGTCGTAGGCAACGAGGACGGCCGTCACCCCGGTTTTATGAGCCCCAGCTGTGGCTCCCGGGAGATGATGCCGCTTCCCCGCCACCACGGGAAACCAACCAATGGACCCGCCGGGAAGAGACCGCCCCAGGCAGGCGCGAGCCCCGGGAGAATAGAGGAGGGCCTGACTTGCTGCAACTACCAGCTGGAGGGTCGAGCAATCGTGACGGCTCGGCAAGCGACGATGAGGGACTTGATCACTCCCATCGGTCCTGGAGCCTACTAGAAAGAAGTTCCGGGGCTAACGACAACGTCCCGTTAGCATTACCGCCCCAGGTCTTTTCGGACGATCTGCTGGTAATATCTCACGAGCAGGATGGCCAGGATTTAGAGATTGGTGAAGACACCCCAGTGCTGGATAGTGGCGAAGGCCACGCTTCTGTCCCGCAAAATGACGAGGACAACGGGCCTACCGCCGGTGATGGGGAGTGGCGCCCGCTGCCCAGGGGAGACACCAACCGGGATGGCGCTGGTTGCGGACAGGAGCAACGTAGTCGATCCAGACGTCGTCGGCATCGGCGCAATCGCTCTGCGCGAAGAGCTGCCACACCCGACAACCAGATAGTCAGTAGACGTCGCACCACCCAGTCAAACGCCCGAACTCGAACCCCCCCCCTCCCCCCCCAGGCAGTCTACCCAGGGGGTATGGGGTCCTTTCAACGGGTGGGACCCTTATCAACAACCGCCAATGGGATTGCCCCCGTTTATCGCAGCCACCCTCAAGCGCCCGAAAGAGAGAGGATACCGGACCGAAGGAGTAATGTTCAGCCGAGGCATTAACCTTATCTATACTGACGCGACGAAGGACCCGCCGTTGAAGGCCTGCTTCGCCTGCTGGCGACAGGGCCATAAATCCCAGCAGTGTCCAGCTCCTGAGCCCGGCCCGTACTGCCCGAATTGTGGGCGCCGTGGAAACTCAATCTTTTCCTGCCCCAGATGTGCGACTGGATTCTCGGCCTACCGTCGGAGCAGAGCTATGGCTAGTAGACAGGTGGAGGAAGCTAGAACTGTCCAGCCCGCAGAAGTTCCGTCGACGGTAAGGATTTCTCCTCCGGCGACAACCTCTACTAGCTCTACATCGGGCAGCGAGATGCTAGCTCGTCTGCAAACAGCCGCCGTTCTGGTAGAGGGTTTTAGCACCGAGGCTCGGGAGCGCATTTTGCTTCGAGTGGCGCAGGACGAGAGCAAAAGTCGCAGTCCTATCAAGAAACCCCGTCCGGAACAGTGAAAGTACATGGGTTCCCATGCAATTCTCTGGTCTTGGGATTTTTATTTATTTATTTAGCATTAATTTATTATTATTTCTATTCCTTGTATTGTTTCCCTTTTTTATTTTTTTGATAAACGGCGTCCCACCGAATGGGAAATTCATGTTCAATCTAATAAACGGCGTCCCTCCGAATGGGAAATTTTTCAATTTTGTAAACGGTGTCCCACCGAAATGGGAAATTCGGATTAATTATTTAATTAGCTGCGGCTCTCCCGATGAGCGATTGGTACATTATGTATTTTTCTTAGTAGTACCTTGTGGTACGCATAAGTTTAGTAGTAAGACTTCTTTTGTAGGTGGCAAGGGGAAAGAATTTGTAATGGAAGCGAGGGCAGCGGCCCTAAGTTTGTTTTTGGGTACGATGTCCCATCGTGGTCGGGGGTGGTCTGTGGCATGGGATGCCACAGGAATCTCTGTAACGTGGAATTTGATCTGTGGTGGGAGGGGAACGGAGGAGTTCCGGCGGTGGCCGCAGAGGGCCAGAGTACAGGGAACCGCCCGTCCCTTCCCCTCTCCTCGCTGGGTGCCGGAAGGGGGGGCCCGAGTAGCTACCGCCATTTTGAGGTATTCTTCGTGATACCTTCGAGAGTTAGAGACGTGTCGCGCGAGACTGATTTACTGTGCCCTACGAGGAGTGAAAAAAAATCTCCGATAATTGAGTTAATTCTCACCGTTCGTGCGAGGACAAAACGCGGTCCTTGTTTTCGTTTTCACGTGAATACTGCTCGGAGTGAATTTATAGTGGAAGTTTGCACTACTGCTCACGAGACTCCGTCGCAGCCGCCGACGAGACGCCGTTGCATCGCCGCTCACCCGACGCCACGCCGCCGCTCACGAGGAGCCGTAAATCGCAGCCGGGAACAACGGAGCACATCATCAGCTGGCAAGTCGACAACGGAGAGTTTTGCGGAGCAATCTGAAGGTGCGTGCCGGGACAGCGGTCCCTTACTGCGATCCCCTTGCCACATCTTAATTTTTCTTTGATAGAATAAATCCACGTTAGTTACGACTTACTCGTGTTTTTCTTCCTTGTAGAGTATTCTTTTCTTTATCCTAGCCCTCGATTTCTTATTTAGGTCATCGACTGAACGTGAAGGCACTGCCGAGTACCGCACTCGACGGGTCTTAGTTTTCTTTCTTGGGTGCGGCTTGCCGCAGCGGTTTTGTCGAGCCCGTCGAGCGGTTGGGGCCGTGTTTTCACGTCGACGAGGTAGCAGCAGCAAGACGACGGAGCACCGAGTGACGACGGTGAACCTACGCCTGCTGAGCTGACCGGGCCGGAGGCGCCCTAGACAAATATTCGGCCAGGAGGGGCATTATTGTTGTTTTTTTTTGAGCGGTGATATCCTGAGGTATTTTGGGGCATTTTTTTTTTCTTTTTCTTGCGGGCTTAATTAGATTCCTCCCCATATAACAAACCACCAAGCTCTACAACCCCATAACGCAGGACGTCCGAATTTTTCTAATAAATAAATTAATAAATACATCAACAAACCGCCAAGCACTAAAACCCCATAACGCTGAGCGTCCGAGTTTTTTTAATAGATTAATTAATAAACCACCAAGCACTACAACCCCATAACGCTGAACATCCAAGTTTTTTTTTTTTAATATATTCACAAACTGTCAAGCACGAAAACTCCATACCGCTGGACGTCCGAGTTTTTTTTAATAAATGAATAAATAAATAATTTAATGAGCCACCAAACAAAACAACCACATAACATTGGGAATCTGAATTTTTCGAATAAATAAAATAACAAACGACCAAGCGCTACAACCCCATAACGCTGGGCGTCCGAGTTTTTTTTTTTTCTAATAAATTAACTAACCGCCAAGCACTAAAACCCCATAACGCTGGGCGTTCGAGTTTTTTTTTTTTTTATAAATTCAGTAACCGCCAAGCACTAAAACCCCCATAACGCTGGACGTCCGAGTTTTTTTAATAAATAAATTAATAAACCAACAAGCACTACAGCCCCCTAACGCGGAACATCCAAGTTTTTTTTTTTAAATATATTAACAAACTGTCAAGCACAAAAACTCCATACCGCTGGACGTCCGAGTTTTTTTTAATAAATGAATAAATAAATAATTTAATGAGCCACCAAACAAAACAACCACATAACATTGGGACTCCGAATTTTTCGAATAAATAAAATAACAAGCGACCAAGCGCTACAACCCCATAACGCTGGGCGTCCGAGTTTTTCTAATAAATAAATTAATAAGCTGCCAAGTTTTTCGATTCAAGTTTTTTTTAATAAATAAATTAATAAATAAATTAACAAACCACCAATTCCTCTAACCCCATAACGCAGGACGTCCGAGTTTTTCTAATAAATAAATTAATAAACCAACAAGCACTACAGCCCCCTAACGCTGAACATCCAAGTTTTTTTTTTTAAATATATTAACAAACTGTCAAGCACGAAAACCCCATAACGCTGGGAGTCCGAGTTTTTCTAATAAATAAATTAATAAGCCGCCAAGTTTTTCGATTCAAGTTTTTATTAATAAATAAATTAATAAATAAATTAACAAACCATCAATTCCCATAACCCTATAACGCAGGACATCCGAGTTTTTCTAATAAATAAATTAATAAACCACCAAGCACTACAACCCCCTAACGCTGGACATCCAAGTTTTTTTTTTTTTTAAATAAGTTAACAAACCGTCATGCACTAAAACTCCATAACGCTGGACGTCCGAGTTCTTTTTGATAAATAAATAAATAAATAATTTAATGAGCCACCAAACAAAACAACCACATAACATTGGGAATCCGAGTTTTTCGAATAAATAAAATAACAAACGACCAAGCGCTACAACCCCATACCGCTGGGCGTCCGAGTTTTTCTGATAAATAAATTTACAAGCCGCCAAGTTTTTCGATTCAAGTTTTTTTTAATAAATAAATTAATAAATAAATTAACAAACCATCAATTCCCATAACCCCATAACGCAGGACGTCCGAGTTTTTATAATAAATAAATTAATAAACCACCAAGCACTAACACACCATAACGCTGAGCGTCCAAGTTTTATTTTAAAAATAAATTAACTAACCACCAAGCACTGAAACCCCATGAAGCTGGGCGTCCGAGTTTTTTTTTTTAAATAAATAAATATATAAATGAACCACCAAACAATACAACCCCATAACACTAGGTACCCGAGTTTTTCTAATAAATAAATTAATAAACCGCCAAGCACTAAAACCCCATAACGCTGGGCGTCCGAGTTTTTCTAATAAATAAATTAATAAACCGCCAAATTTTTCGATTCAAGTTTTTTTTTATGAATAAATTCATAAATAAATTAACAAACTGCCTAGCACTACAACCCCATAACGCAGGACGTCCAAGTTTTTTTTTTTTTTTAAATTAACTAACCACCAAGCACTAAAACCCCATAACGTTTGGCGTCTGAGTTTTTTTGAATAAATATATAAATATATAAATGAACCACCAAACAATACAACCCGATAACATTGGGAATCCAAGTTTTTCATATAAATAAATTAATAAACCGCCAAGCACTAAAACCCCACAACGCTGGGCGACCGAGTTTTTCTAATAAATAAATTAATAAACTGCCAAGTTTTTTGATTCGAGTTTTTTTTAATGAATAAATTAATAAATAAATTAACAAACCACCAAGCCCTCCAACTCTATAATGCAGGACGTTCGAGTTTTTCTAATAAATAAATTAATAAATAAATTAACAAACTGCCAAGCACTAAAACCCCATAACGCTGGGCGTCCGAGTTTTTCTAATAAATAAATTAATAAACCGCCAAGTTTTTCGATTCGAGTTTTTCTAATACATAAATTAATAAATAAATTAACAAACTGCCAAGCACTACAAACCAATATTGCAGGACGTCCGAGTTTTTTTTTTTTTTTAAATAAATTAACTCACAGCCAAGCACTAAAACCCCATAACGCTGGGCGTCAGAGTTTTTCTAATGAATAAATTAATAAACTGCCAAGTTTTTCGATTCGAGTTTTTTTTAATGGATAAATTAATAAATAAATTAACAAACCCTCAAGCCCTACAACCCCATAACGCAGGACGCCCGAGTTTTTCTAGTAAATCAATTAATAAATACATTAACAAACTGCCAAGCACTACTACCCCATAACGCAGGATGTCCAAGTTTTTTTTTTTTTTAATCAATTAACTTACTGCCAAGCACTAAAACCCCATAACGCTAGGCGTCCGAGTTTTTTTTTTTAGATAAATTAAGAAACCACCAAGTACTACAACCCCCTAACGCTGGACATCCAAGTTTCATTTTAAAAATTAATTATCTAGCCACCAAGCACTAAAACCCCATGAAGCTGGGCGTCCGAGTTTTTTTTAATAAATAAATAAATATATGAATGAACCACCAAACAATATAACCCCGTAACATTTGGAATCCGAGTTTTTCGAATAAATCAATTAATAAACCGCCAAGCACTAAAACCCCATAACGCTGGGCGTCCGAGTTTTTTTAATAGATAAATTAATAAACGACCAAGCACTACAACCCCATTACGTTATACATCCAAGTTTGTTTTTTTTTAAATAAATTAACAAACCGTCAAGCACTAAAACTCCATAACTCTGGACGTCCGAGTTTTTTTAATAGATTAATTAATAAACCACCAAGCACTACAACCCCATAACGCTGAACATCCAAGTTTTTTTTTTTTAATATATTCACAAACTGTCAAGCACGAAAACTCCATACCGCTGGACGTCCGAGTTTTTTTTAATAAATGAATAAATAAATAATTTAATGAGCCACCAAACAAAACAACCACATAACATTGGGAATCTGAATTTTTCGAATAAATAAAATAACAAACGACCAAGCGCTACAACCCCATAACGCTGGGCGTCCGAGTTTTTTTTTTTTCTAATAAATTAACTAACCGCCAAGCACTAAAACCCCATAACGCTGGGCGTTCGAGTTTTTTTTTTTTTTATAAATTCAGTAACCGCCAAGCACTAAAACCCCCATAACGCTGGACGTCCGAGTTTTTTTAATAAATAAATTAATAAACCAACAAGCACTACAGCCCCCTAACGCGGAACATCCAAGTTTTTTTTTTTAAATATATTAACAAACTGTCAAGCACAAAAACTCCATACCGCTGGACGTCCGAGTTTTTTTTAATAAATGAATAAATAAATAATTTAATGAGCCACCAAACAAAACAACCACATAACATTGGGACTCCGAATTTTTCGAATAAATAAAATAACAAGCGACCAAGCGCTACAACCCCATAACGCTGGGCGTCCGAGTTTTTCTAATAAATAAATTAATAAGCTGCCAAGTTTTTCGATTCAAGTTTTTTTTAATAAATAAATTAATAAATAAATTAACAAACCACCAATTCCTCTAACCCCATAACGCAGGACGTCCGAGTTTTTCTAATAAATAAATTAATAAACCAACAAGCACTACAGCCCCCTAACGCTGAACATCCAAGTTTTTTTTTTTAAATATATTAACAAACTGTCAAGCACGAAAACCCCATAACGCTGGGAGTCCGAGTTTTTCTAATAAATAAATTAATAAGCCGCCAAGTTTTTCGATTCAAGTTTTTATTAATAAATAAATTAATAAATAAATTAACAAACCATCAATTCCCATAACCCTATAACGCAGGACATCCGAGTTTTTCTAATAAATAAATTAATAAACCACCAAGCACTACAACCCCCTAACGCTGGACATCCAAGTTTTTTTTTTTTTTAAATAAGTTAACAAACCGTCATGCACTAAAACTCCATAACGCTGGACGTCCGAGTTCTTTTTGATAAATAAATAAATAAATAATTTAATGAGCCACCAAACAAAACAACCACATAACATTGGGAATCCGAGTTTTTCGAATAAATAAAATAACAAACGACCAAGCGCTACAACCCCATACCGCTGGGCGTCCGAGTTTTTCTGATAAATAAATTTACAAGCCGCCAAGTTTTTCGATTCAAGTTTTTTTTAATAAATAAATTAATAAATAAATTAACAAACCATCAATTCCCATAACCCCATAACGCAGGACGTCCGAGTTTTTATAATAAATAAATTAATAAACCACCAAGCACTAACACACCATAACGCTGAGCGTCCAAGTTTTATTTTAAAAATAAATTAACTAACCACCAAGCACTGAAACCCCATGAAGCTGGGCGTCCGAGTTTTTTTTTTTAAATAAATAAATATATAAATGAACCACCAAACAATACAACCCCATAACACTAGGTACCCGAGTTTTTCTAATAAATAAATTAATAAACCGCCAAGCACTAAAACCCCATAACGCTGGGCGTCCGAGTTTTTCTAATAAATAAATTAATAAACCGCCAAATTTTTCGATTCAAGTTTTTTTTTATGAATAAATTCATAAATAAATTAACAAACTGCCTAGCACTACAACCCCATAACGCAGGACGTCCAAGTTTTTTTTTTTTTTTAAATTAACTAACCACCAAGCACTAAAACCCCATAACGTTTGGCGTCTGAGTTTTTTTGAATAAATATATAAATATATAAATGAACCACCAAACAATACAACCCGATAACATTGGGAATCCAAGTTTTTCATATAAATAAATTAATAAACCGCCAAGCACTAAAACCCCACAACGCTGGGCGACCGAGTTTTTCTAATAAATAAATTAATAAACTGCCAAGTTTTTTGATTCGAGTTTTTTTTAATGAATAAATTAATAAATAAATTAACAAACCACCAAGCCCTCCAACTCTATAATGCAGGACGTTCGAGTTTTTCTAATAAATAAATTAATAAATAAATTAACAAACTGCCAAGCACTAAAACCCCATAACGCTGGGCGTCCGAGTTTTTCTAATAAATAAATTAATAAACCGCCAAGTTTTTCGATTCGAGTTTTTCTAATACATAAATTAATAAATAAATTAACAAACTGCCAAGCACTACAAACCAATATTGCAGGACGTCCGAGTTTTTTTTTTTTTTTTTAAATAAATTAACTCACAGCCAAGCACTAAAACCCCATAACGCTGGGCGTCAGAGTTTTTCTAATGAATAAATTAATAAACTGCCAAGTTTTTCGATTCGAGTTTTTTTTAATGAATAAATTAATAAATAAATTAACAAACCCTCAAGCCCTACAACCCCATAACGCAGGACGCCCGAGTTTTTCTAGTAAATCAATTAATAAATACATTAACAAACTGCCAAGCACTACTACCCCATAACGCAGGATGTCCAAGTTTTTTTTTTTTTTAATCAATTAACTTACTGCCAAGCACTAAAACCCCATAACGCTAGGCGTCCGAGTTTTTTTTTTTAGATAAATTAAGAAACCACCAAGTACTACAACCCCCTAACGCTGGACATCCAAGTTTCATTTTAAAAATTAATTATCTAGCCACCAAGCACTAAAACCCCATGAAGCTGGGCGTCCGAGTTTTTTTTAATAAATAAATAAATATATGAATGAACCACCAAACAATATAACCCCGTAACATTTGGAATCCGAGTTTTTCGAATAAATCAATTAATAAACCGCCAAGCACTAAAACCCCATAACGCTGGGCGTCCGAGTTTTTTTAATAGATAAATTAATAAACGACCAAGCACTACAACCCCATTACGTTATACATCCAAGTTTGTTTTTTTTTAAATAAATTAACAAACCGTCAAGCACTAAAACTCCATAACTCTGGACGTCCGAGTTTTTTTAATAGATTAATTAATAAACCACCAAGCACTACAACCCCATAACGCTGAACATCCAAGTTTTTTTTTTTTAATATATTCACAAACTGTCAAGCACGAAAACTCCATACCGCTGGACGTCCGAGTTTTTTTTAATAAATGAATAAATAAATAATTTAATGAGCCACCAAACAAAACAACCACATAACATTGGGAATCTGAATTTTTCGAATAAATAAAATAACAAACGACCAAGCGCTACAACCCCATAACGCTGGGCGTCCGAGTTTTTTTTTTTTCTAATAAATTAACTAACCGCCAAGCACTAAAACCCCATAACGCTGGGCGTTCGAGTTTTTTTTTTTTTTATAAATTCAGTAACCGCCAAGCACTAAAACCCCCATAACGCTGGACGTCCGAGTTTTTTTAATAAATAAATTAATAAACCAACAAGCACTACAGCCCCCTAACGCGGAACATCCAAGTTTTTTTTTTTAAATATATTAACAAACTGTCAAGCACAAAAACTCCATACCGCTGGACGTCCGAGTTTTTTTTAATAAATGAATAAATAAATAATTTAATGAGCCACCAAACAAAACAACCACATAACATTGGGACTCCGAATTTTTCGAATAAATAAAATAACAAGCGACCAAGCGCTACAACCCCATAACGCTGGGCGTCCGAGTTTTTCTAATAAATAAATTAATAAGCTGCCAAGTTTTTCGATTCAAGTTTTTTTTAATAAATAAATTAATAAATAAATTAACAAACCACCAATTCCTCTAACCCCATAACGCAGGACGTCCGAGTTTTTCTAATAAATAAATTAATAAACCAACAAGCACTACAGCCCCCTAACGCTGAACATCCAAGTTTTTTTTTTTAAATATATTAACAAACTGTCAAGCACGAAAACCCCATAACGCTGGGAGTCCGAGTTTTTCTAATAAATAAATTAATAAGCCGCCAAGTTTTTCGATTCAAGTTTTTATTAATAAATAAATTAATAAATAAATTAACAAACCATCAATTCCCATAACCCTATAACGCAGGACATCCGAGTTTTTCTAATAAATAAATTAATAAACCACCAAGCACTACAACCCCCTAACGCTGGACATCCAAGTTTTTTTTTTTTTTAAATAAGTTAACAAACCGTCATGCACTAAAACTCCATAACGCTGGACGTCCGAGTTCTTTTTGATAAATAAATAAATAAATAATTTAATGAGCCACCAAACAAAACAACCACATAACATTGGGAATCCGAGTTTTTCGAATAAATAAAATAACAAACGACCAAGCGCTACAACCCCATACCGCTGGGCGTCCGAGTTTTTCTGATAAATAAATTTACAAGCCGCCAAGTTTTTCGATTCAAGTTTTTTTTAATAAATAAATTAATAAATAAATTAACAAACCATCAATTCCCATAACCCCATAACGCAGGACGTCCGAGTTTTTATAATAAATAAATTAATAAACCACCAAGCACTAACACACCATAACGCTGAGCGTCCAAGTTTTATTTTAAAAATAAATTAACTAACCACCAAGCACTGAAACCCCATGAAGCTGGGCGTCCGAGTTTTTTTTTTTAAATAAATAAATATATAAATGAACCACCAAACAATACAACCCCATAACACTAGGTACCCGAGTTTTTCTAATAAATAAATTAATAAACCGCCAAGCACTAAAACCCCATAACGCTGGGCGTCCGAGTTTTTCTAATAAATAAATTAATAAACCGCCAAATTTTTCGATTCAAGTTTTTTTTTATGAATAAATTCATAAATAAATTAACAAACTGCCTAGCACTACAACCCCATAACGCAGGACGTCCAAGTTTTTTTTTTTTTTTAAATTAACTAACCACCAAGCACTAAAACCCCATAACGTTTGGCGTCTGAGTTTTTTTGAATAAATATATAAATATATAAATGAACCACCAAACAATACAACCCGATAACATTGGGAATCCAAGTTTTTCATATAAATAAATTAATAAACCGCCAAGCACTAAAACCCCACAACGCTGGGCGACCGAGTTTTTCTAATAAATAAATTAATAAACTGCCAAGTTTTTTGATTCGAGTTTTTTTTAATGAATAAATTAATAAATAAATTAACAAACCACCAAGCCCTCCAACTCTATAATGCAGGACGTTCGAGTTTTTCTAATAAATAAATTAATAAATAAATTAACAAACTGCCAAGCACTAAAACCCCATAACGCTGGGCGTCCGAGTTTTTCTAATAAATAAATTAATAAACCGCCAAGTTTTTCGATTCGAGTTTTTCTAATACATAAATTAATAAATAAATTAACAAACTGCCAAGCACTACAAACCAATATTGCAGGACGTCCGAGTTTTTTTTTTTTTTTTTAAATAAATTAACTCACAGCCAAGCACTAAAACCCCATAACGCTGGGCGTCAGAGTTTTTCTAATGAATAAATTAATAAACTGCCAAGTTTTTCGATTCGAGTTTTTTTTAATGAATAAATTAATAAATAAATTAACAAACCCTCAAGCCCTACAACCCCATAACGCAGGACGCCCGAGTTTTTCTAGTAAATCAATTAATAAATACATTAACAAACTGCCAAGCACTACTACCCCATAACGCAGGATGTCCAAGTTTTTTTTTTTTTTAATCAATTAACTTACTGCCAAGCACTAAAACCCCATAACGCTAGGCGTCCGAGTTTTTTTTTTTAGATAAATTAAGAAACCACCAAGTACTACAACCCCCTAACGCTGGACATCCAAGTTTCATTTTAAAAATTAATTATCTAGCCACCAAGCACTAAAACCCCATGAAGCTGGGCGTCCGAGTTTTTTTTAATAAATAAATAAATATATGAATGAACCACCAAACAATATAACCCCGTAACATTTGGAATCCGAGTTTTTCGAATAAATCAATTAATAAACCGCCAAGCACTAAAACCCCATAACGCTGGGCGTCCGAGTTTTTTTAATAGATAAATTAATAAACGACCAAGCACTACAACCCCATTACGTTATACATCCAAGTTTGTTTTTTTTTAAATAAATTAACAAACCGTCAAGCACTAAAACTCCATAACTCTGGACGTCCGAGTTTTTTTTTATCAATAAATGAATAAAAAATTTAATGAGCCATTAAACAATACAACCCCATAGTTTTGGGAATCCGAGTTATTCGAATAAATAAATTAACAAACCGCCAAGCACTCAAACCCCATAACGCTGGGCGTCCGAGTTTTTTTAATAGATAAATTAATAAACGACCAAGCACTACAACTCCATTACGTTATACATCCGAGTTTTTTTTTTTTTTAAATAAATTAACAAACCGTCAAGCACTAAAACTTCATAACACTGGACGTCCGAGTTTTTTTTAATCAATAAATGAATAAAAAATTTAATGAGTCATTAAACAATACAACCCCATAATTTTGGGAATCCGAGTTATTCGAATAAATAAATTAATAAACCACCAAGCGCTACAATCCCATACCGCTGGGCGTCCGAGTTTTTTTAATAGATAAATTAACTACCCACCAAGCACTAAAACCCCATGAACCTGGGCGTCCAAGTTTTTTTTAATGAATAAATAAATATATAAATTAACCACCAAACAATACAACCCCATAACATTTGGAATCCGAGTTTTTCGAATAAATAAATTAATAAACCGCCAAGCCCTACAACCCCATAACGCTAGGCCTCCGAGTTTTTCTAATTAATAAATTAATAAGCCACCAAATTTTTCGATTTGAGTTTTTTTTAATGGAAATATTAATAAATAAATTAACAAACTGCCTAGCACTACTACCCCATAACGCAGGACGTCCGATTTTTTTTTTTTTTTAATAAATTAAGTAACCACCAAGTACTAAAACCCCATGAACCTAGGCGTCCGAGTTTTTTTAAATAAATAAATAAATATATAAATGAACCACCAAACAATACAACTCAATAACATTGGGAATTCGAGTTTCTCTAATAAATCAATTAATAAACGGCCAAGTTTTTCGATTCGAGTTGTTTCTAATAAATAAATTAATAAGTACATTAACAAACTGCCAAGCACTACAACCCCATAACGCAGTACGTGCGGGCTTTTTTTTTTATAAATTAACTAACCGCCAAGCACTAGAGCCCCATAACGCTGGGCGTCCGAGTTTTTTTAAATAAATTAATAAATAAAGAAACTTATGAGCCACCAAACAAAACACGCTCATACGCTTGGTGCTCTGGTTTTTTTTAATAAATAAATTAATAAATAAATTAACAAACTGCCAAGCAGTGCAACCCCATTACGCTCGGCGTCCGAGTTTTTTTTAATACATCATTTTATAAATAAATTAACAAACCACTAAGCGCTACATCCCGTAACGCTGGGCGTCTAAGTTTTTTTTTAAAAAAACCGCTGGACGCCCAGCGTTATGGGGTTGTAGTGCTTGGCTTTTTGTTAATTTATTTAAAAAACTCGGATGCCCAGCGTTACGTGATTGTAGAGCTTTGTCCGATTGCATGCACATTCATTTCAATATGTCATTTCATTCATACTTTTCATACGTCTTTCTCCTCTTCTTTTTTCGTTGAATACACCGTTGATATTGCAGGGGTCAGGCGGGCCTGGAAATTCCCCACCTGGTCCACCATCTAGCCGTTGCTGCCACTTCTGCCAGGATCTCAAGGTGCGTTGATAAGCAAACCAATCTTGCGCCCCACCCTCCAGTGCTTTTTTAGTTACTACGATGGTTTACAATTGTGTCCATCCATATAACGCTGCCGCCTTCTCGTTGACCGTGGCAACCCATACCTTCAAGTCCGATGTGGCAAACCCCGTGACTTTTAGCGTGTCTGCCACCACGTAAAAGGGTTCTTCAGTCGCTTACCTGGAGCCTCGTCTGAGTTTAGGCTCCTTTGCACTGGCTCGATGCTCTTAACCCTTAAAGTACACACGGGGTGTAAAATACCCCACATAACTGTCAGTGTGGCAGTTCTGGATTTGGGTGTGTACTTTAAGGGTTAACACGCTGCGGGGTTGTTACTGCACCCACCACCGCAGTCGCCATGTATTCTGCATCCTCCTGCTGCTGATCTGGATGTTGCTGCCATACGACCTCTGCCTCCTTCTCCTGGCGCTGCTCTGCCCTCGTTTGTTGTTGCTGACGCTTTTGTCTGTGTGATAGCTGCACCAGCTTCACTGCTTGTTCTTGGAGCTGCTTCCTCAGCTCAGCAAGCTCCCCTTTCTCCGCTGCAATATTTTGTTCCTCTCCCTTCTGCCTGATTTTCCATCTCTCGTGCTCCTTCATAACTTGGTTGACATACTCCTCCATGGCTTTTAGCTTACTTCCGGACTCCTGCCTCAAAGCTCTTTCAGCCTGGAGTTGTCTTTCCATCCTAGCGATACTCATTCTTCCCACTCGGCCAATACCTGCCTCATGCCTGCCTCCTGCCTGCCGGTAATCCCGCTGGACCTCAGGTAAGCACGTTCGGGCCGGGACAGCTGCGCTCTTAATTACCCTTGCGCCCTGATGAGCCAACGGATAATGTTTTACGACCTTGCGTCTTCTTCACACTTTCCAAAAGAGAAACTTCCCTGTTTGGCGGTTATTTTTGGCGTCTCTTCTTCTTTCCAAGCCATGCCAACTTCAAAACTTACGCATCAACTCCAATCAAATTGATGCCCGATTTGCGCCCACGTCTGAGAGCCGATGATCTCCTCGCGAATTCGGTCCAATGCTCTCACTTACACCGGAATCTTGCACCGATGCCCGATTTGCGTCCCCGCTTGAGAGCCAGCGATATCCTCGCAAAATCGGTCTGCTCTCCTACACCAAAATCCAAATCCACTGATTATGGTGCTTGATTCATGCCCACGCTTGAGAGGCAGCGCTATCTTCACGAATCAAAACGCTCTCACTACACCGGAATCCACCGATGCCTGATTCGCGCCCACGTCTGAGAGCTGACGTTCTCCTCGCGATCTCGGTTCAATGCTCTCGCTAATTCGTTGATCAGACGACTAGCCTGCAACTCACACTTGAGCTAACTTCTTCAACTTTCGCGCATTACAACTCGCACGAAAACTGCACCGAGAACTTCACCCTTTTATTCATTCTTTAATCGACTCCCTTAATTTTATCCCGGAAGGGGCCACCAATTGTTGGATTCAGTCAGGAGTCAAAGGGTAAACAGATAGACTAAACTCAATTAATAATAATGGATAACTTAATTGAAGCACTCGGTCATTGGGACATGCACACAACGTCTTGCGGCCGGTCTCCCAATAGGACTAATTGGGGCCGCCTACGCAACTAGCCTTCATCCCTTGCAAGGGACGCCCTTCTCCCCACTCCTCACTCTAGGTCCCGTAGGACTACAGTCTCTCTCTCTCTCTCTCTCTCTCTCTCTCTCTCTCGCACTAGCGCCTTGGCCACGCAGGGCCTTAGCTAGCTCACGCATACACTAACACTCTGGTCAATCATCTAGGATGCTATACCTGCTACTGCGAACACACATACACTCATACCCCACATATCATTTGAAAGGTCTTAAAAAAAAAAGCTTTTCGCACGAACCGCAATTTTTTATTCTCTAAACTGCGCATGGACGGGTCGAAATAGTGATTTTTTAACTATAATTCTTATCTCAAAATCTAAGAGGGATAGGAAAACGCGGTTTACGGCAAAATTTTGTTTAAGCAAAAAATGTAGTTCAGCGATATAAATCTTGTTTAATTTTAACGCAGTATGCAACCGCTAGGTGGCGATTTAGATAAAAAATTTTAATAATTTGGCCTAAAAAGTGTCTTCCACCACTTTAAAAAATTTAAAAAAATTTGTAAAGCTATTTTTTCTTAAAATACATGTCATATTTTTTTCTCTAGAGAGGTATGTAGCACCGTTTTTTTTAATCGCATTTTTTAGGGAAAAAAATTCGAAAAACAGCCTTAACAATTTGAATTTGGCGCCGAAAATGATTTAAAAAAATATGGTTGAACTACATTTTTTGTAAACAAAATTTTACCGCAAATCGCGTTTTTCTAGCCCTCTTAGATTTTGAGATAAAAATCAAAGTTGAAAAATCACTATTTTGGACAGCGCATGCACACTAGTGGGTATAAAAAATTCTGGTTGGCGCCAAAAATTTTGTTTTTTCATGCCCTTTCGAATGATATATATATTGTAGGTGTTCGCGCTGGGGGCCGATTCGGCTATCTTACCCGGCTATACCCTTTGGTACTTTACCAAACTGCTTTCACGACGTAAAAAAAAATCTAAAAAACCATTTTTTTAATGCAAACATAAAGGTGCAAAATATGCATTTTTCATTCAAACTTTAGAGTTTTTTTTATACAATTAAATTATTCGAAAAAATTCTTAAGAATTCAAGCTTTCTACTTTTTATTTTCTGATTTTCTGATTCAAATTTTTTTATAAAGTTATTAATATACGTTGCAGTCACCCCATGTTCTATTCACCCTACCCTCCCCTATCATTCATGACAATTATACTTCGGCGGCTGCTAGAGCTGCAGTAGTGTGTATTTTTTGTTGATATTACACGTCAGTACTGTTTCGATGAATTAATATTATTAAAAATTAATTAGTTGACTAGTTATTAATTATTCATAATCCAGAACTAATAAAAATATAATAGTTAAATTTTACGTAATATTAATATCAGTTAAATGTGACTTTGTATTGACGATCCGGGCATCGCTACATATTAACGTACAACATTCCCACTAGAGAAGCACAGCCTCCCAAAAACGTGAGAAAATCGTTACAGTTTCTGTGTTTAAAAAAAGTGTGTATTCAGAAGATAAACATTGAATATTTTATATTTAAAGCTACATAATAATTGAATTTATTTCTAAATTATATTTTTTTCATTCGTTCCATATCTTTCTCTTCATAATTATAAAATCTTAAGGATTATGATGTGTTAAGGTTCTTTGTTCAATGCTTTTTTATTAATTAAAAAAAAAAATTTTATTTTTTTATGTATGTATCTGTCACGGGTGTCACATCGTACATAGTTTTTCGAATATTGAAAATAAAACATGATTACACTAAAGAGAATTACTTTTTTTTTTTTTAATTTTGATATTGTTCAAAATTTTTAAAAATTTTTCATTTTCCTAAAAATTTAATGCAAAGTCCGTCATGAGCGTTATTGAAAACAGAAAGAGTTCTGTTGCTACCTCAAAGGAAAAAGTTTTTGGATTTTTCATTTTCTCTATTAAAGGATGTTTGGTACTTACGAAAAAATGCAACCGTTTTGTCAGTATTAATCGGATCTATTTATAATTAATATCAAAGTGATCGTTGAATTTTTTGTCATTTTTTGTTTGATTTAGTTTTTTTTAAAATCAAAGTTCTTTTTTAAATAATTTAACCCATTCTTATGGAAATCAAGCAATTTTTTTCTTTGATCATGATGCCACTCTTTCAAAAATGCAGAGATCATTAAAAGAATTATACGGAATTGTAGGTTTCAGCTTGAAAAAGATTTTAAGACTTTTTTATTATACCTTTCCGACCATTTGAAAAAGAATACAAAGAAAAACAAGTGCGTAGTGGTGAAATTCCATCCGCCTCGGAACAAGAAATACTCTAACTTTTTTTCTACTGTATGTTTTAATCTAAAAATTTGTGGTAGGACCATACCTACGGCTCTAGTCAAGATGCGATTTTGGCCGAACATTTGATTAGCTTCACGCGTATATATATATACAGCAGTGCATAGATAGCAGAAGATTTTTTAACCTGAAATACATATTTTTGTTTTTAATTAATACTTAGAAGAACCGAAGGGATTATTTGATTAGTTGTATACGTTATTCGCGCATATTTTATTTATACTGATAAGATTCCGAACGCCTAATCACTTGTAATTATTTGAAAATTTTATTAAAAATGCGCTCTCCCATAAGACTACGGGTTAAAATAATGTGATGAAAATATTTAATTACTCAACAACGAAAAAACTCCAGCATTTATAAAGGACCTCTTGCAAAATCGCCCAAATCTGATCCTCACCAAATCAACTGAAACTTCTGGGTTAGGTGTCTTTTAGGATCCCATTTAACATCCCATAGTTGTTTTTTCGGTCAGCTCACTTACTGCGCATGTGTAGAATTTTTTATGCTCCATTTAAAATACAAGGAGAACCATAGTATCCGACTGTGTCAGTAATTTTAAGAAGAAAAAGAAGAAGAAGAGAACCATAGTTTTAGGTAGTTTTTGACATTTAAAAAAAAATGGGGATGACACAGTTCTGGTTTTTGGATATGTTTTTAAGGCATCAAAGGCGCATTTTTTTCTCCTATTTTAGTGAGGGGCAATCATGGGCCACCCCCCATTATTGACCATTGAAACTGCAGGAGCGCAACAACTCCTCCGAACTAGAGGGAGTCCAGAGATTCACTCCCCTTCCCCCTCCCCCCTCCAACAAATTAATTTTTGTTTTCTAAAAAAAAAAACCTTTTAATGATTAAATATCCTCCATCCTTCGTACTCCTTAAGCCCTGGGAGCCCGAGTACAACAAAAAAACTGATTAGCTATCCCCCAAAACCCTGGGAGCCCGAGTTCTACAAAAAACTGATCAGCTATCCCCCAAAACCCTGGGAGCCCGAGTTCAACAAAAAACTGATCAGCTATCCCCCAAAACCCTGGGAGCCCGAGTTCAACAAAAAAACTGATCAGCTATCCCCCAAGCTCTAAACCCCAGAAACCCTGAGCGCCCGAGTTCAACAAAAAACTGATCAGCTATCCCCCAAGCTGTAAACCCCCAAATACCCTGGGCGCCCGAGTTCAACAAAAAAACTTATCGGCAATCCCCCAAGCTCCAAATACCCTGGGCGCCCGAGTTTCATGAATAAACTGATCAGCTATCATTTGAAAGTAGTGAAACTTTTTTTTTTTTTTTTTTTTTTAAATCATTGTGAGCGTCCAAATGACTCGTTTGAGATGGTAGTCCAGTCGTACTAAATTTTTGAAACAAAAAAATTCCTGACAGTGATTTTATGATTGAAATGGGAAGAAAAGATCACAAAAAAAGGAAAAATCAAGCGAACACTTTTCGATTCCCTGGGGTGGAACAGGGTGGATTTTTAGGGGTTGAAAGCAATTTTTCGCGATTTCCGGGAAAAGTATAAGTTTTATCGAAAAAAGTTGAATACAAAAGTTGTAGATAATTGAAAGATCTACAACTTTTGTTCTGTACATTTTTTTACATAACCTTAAAATTAACGAGATGAATGCAAAAAACGAGTTTTTTTCTTTTTTATTTTTCCTGGCCACAAAAATGAATGTATCTTAATGAAACTTGGCCAAAGTGAAGTTTTTTTTATGTCCAATTAGCCATAATTTTTTTGTATAAAAATATTATACCGTTTAAAAAATACGAGTGGCTAAAGTGATAAAAGGTGTCTACTTCGCGAGAAAAATTTCTTAGCTTAAAACGCTCTACGATGTTCGTTTGGTTCTCATTCTTTTTGTTTTGACATGAAGTTTGAAAAAAAAAAAAGTTTGGTATGTTATTAAAGGAAAAATTATGAAAAATTCAAAAAAACCGATTTTTCCAATTTTTTTCCTTTATTTTTGTATATAAAGTTATAAATTTTAAATTATTTATTAAAATTTTTGGTTAAATTGTCTCAAAACCATCAGTACATTATTCCACAATAATATTCGATATTTTTAACTGATTTTTTATGATTCAAAAATCAAGTAATAATTAAAATTTATTAAATTATAAATTATGATAACTTAGAAACAGTATGAAAATATACGTGTAATTGGAGTATCTCTTATTTTATTGGTATTATATTTATTTTACAATCAAGATTATTGTAATTGTCATTGTTTAAGGGGGTACATATACCTAAAATTTTTCAAAAAATCAATTTTCAGGTTTTTGTGTTTTTTGATGTACTTTTACATCAGCTTTCAAATGCCGCAAGCCTTAATTTCTTAATTCTTAAGCGTTTAAGCGTTATTAAGCGTTTCTTAATTCGTTAAGGAAAAAAAGTTACAGTTAATTTAATAAAGACATTCAATTTATTAAATTAACGTTGAAATGGCTTTTTTTGAAATTCAAGAATTTCAAGTCAGTTCTAGTAGCAGAAATACTTTCTACGATACTATAGGTACAAATGCTTTTTCGATGTATTTTTTCCTTTTTTAATTTTCGCAATGTAAGTATAATTTTTTTTTTCATCCACGAACAGAACTGTAAGTATTTATATCGTTTTCGTCTAATAAAAGCGATGAAAAAACAGAAAATTTTTTTATCTGTGATTAGATTTTTTCCGTGACATAATATCTTAATAATGAAAATTAAGAATGACAGATTAACTTTCATTTCAAGTCTAATGCTAAAAACAATTTATTAAGTTAGAAACGATCGCATAAAAAAATTTATAACCTTTATGACATAATATATGACATATATTACCTCTACGAGTCTACTTTAGTATATTACACCAATATCGATCTATCGATATCAAATTAGGTATTTCTACAGCGTTGCAAGTTCATGACGACTTTTTTGTTCTTTGAGTCATCTTTCTAGTGAAATTCTACTTTACTTGGTTTTGTTTTTGTTATTATTTCAATCTGAAGTAAATAAGTTAGTTTTATTCAAAAAAAAAAAATTTAAGAATAAATGACCAATTCTTACCAGGTAAACTAATGAAGTTTTTTAGTTGTTAAAAAAAAGGTGTTTATGTACAAATGTGAAGTGAAAAAATAATTCTGTGATTTAAAATTAAAGATAATTTTTAGATAATTGCATGTGAAGACTTCGCTGACTCAAAGTCTTAACTTGGTCTTGGTGTTTAATAGTGTGTGATCTGTGTTTTTGATAAAAAAGCTAATTGGGTCACTTTAGGAGCAGGAGAAAAAAAATAAAGTATCCGGCTATGTGCAAAAGAGTATTTACATCAAGCAAGAGTCCTGTGACAAGATATTTTCAAGATATAAATGTTTATGTGTTGGTGTGTTACATTTTATTCATCAAAACCTGTTCAGAACTTTAAAAGCCATTTTCTCAAATATGTGATTTTTGAGAAAATGAGGGCATTGCTCGTAAAGCCAAAATTTTTCCAGACAGCGGATGGACCCAGGACTTTGCACACTTGTTGTACATGTGAACCCTCATGAGCCCAACCTCAGGCAACCAAATCTAAGCATTATTAAGCTGATGGCACACCATAAATTGACTAAAATGATAAAAACTATCAAAATTTTAACCACACTAAGCAATTTTAGAGTATGCAAGTAGCTTAATAGTGCTTGGATTTGGTTGCCTGAGGTTCCGCTCATGAGGGTTCACATGTACAACAACTATGCCAAGTCCTGGGTCCATCCGCTATGAGGAAAAATTTTGACTTTACGAGCAATGAACTTTCATAGCCTAAATAAGCTGAATTTTATAACACTTATAAAAACACTTATTTTAATTTTCTAAATGTAAAAAATTATGTAAAAATGTGTGTATATTATGGAAAAAAAAAATCTTTTTAAATAAATCATTTTTAAAAAACTTACAAAATTTTTTCTGAGTTTTTTTTTTTAGGTATATGTACCCCCTTAATTAATATTTTTTAATATAAAATTATTACTTAAAATTATAAGCACTACAAAGTGTTCGCCCTAAAATCAATAATTTAGAAAATTTTTTGTTGCAATCTATAAAAGAATTTTAGTTACATATATTTTTAGTTTTATTGTAAAATATACTTAAAATAGTTTTATTAAATTATAAAAAATTTTTCTATATGAAAGTCATGACAGTATATCAGTTAACAGTAAATAAAAAACAAAGTACGTAAGTAGCACATGGGCATCGTAAAATCTGATACTTGACGAAATTATAATCTTTACACGTCAAATTACAAAACGATATAAAACTTGAATATTTACATAAGTACAGATTAGAGTAACCATTAAATTCACATAAAATAAAAAATTATAAAATATTTCAATGTAAATAGTCAAGTTTTATATCGTTTTGTAATTTGACATGTAAAAATTATAATTTCGTCAAGTATCTGATTTTACGATGCCCATGTGCTATTTACGTACTTTGTTTTTTATTTACTGTTAACCACGGACCCGGTGATAACAAAATGTTTTGTTACTTTTGTTATGTTATAATTTTGTTATAGTGCAAAGAACAAAATGGACTTTTATTATGTTATTTTTCTAAATACCATAACAAAATTTACTTTTGTTATGTTATTTTCAAACATAACATAACAAAAGTCCATTTTGTTATGTTATTTTTTTTAAGTAACAAAATTGCTGTAAAAACTCAGTTCACTTTTTTAGCCTATCTATAAACGAAAGATTATTGCTCAGGAAAACCATTCCGACCTAAAAAAAATCTTATACCAAAAGTTTGAATTTTTACAGCAATTTTGTTACTTAAAAAAAAATAACATAACAAAATTTACTTTGTCACGGTCGGTGAAAATATCCGTCCATACGATCGATATTGATTATCCGTGTGGACGTGGGCCAGCAGCTGACGCTCAGCAGCTGGCGCACCATTCCGGAACGGACCGACCATTAGAGGTCGGACCGAGTAGAACGGGACGGAGGCGCGCCAGTCGTGTGTAGAACGTTAGCACGGACGCTCGATTTTCTTTCAGCGTCAGAGAGAAAAAGTACTGTAATCGCGAGTCGCGTTGAGGTTTTCGTTAAACACAACATCGCGAGGAATGAGTGCTGTAAAAGAGTGTGTGCTGTTTTCGTAGACCACCCGTCTTCGCTTGGAGATCTCCACCCGCGCCTGTAAAGGTTTGTGTAACCGCGTTCGAGTGCAGATAGAGTGAAGGAGTGTGTCGCGGTAAGGGAGAGAACTTGTCGATTTTTCTCTCCCTATCTGGATTTATTTCCGAAAGGTTCTACGCGTGAATTCTTGTCGGAAATCCGAAAATCGATTAAAAACTTGCGAGCCAGCGAGCGTAGCCCGGCAGGTTCTTTGTTTAACTACACGTCTCTTTGTTCGGCCGCCTGCGCGATCGGCCGAACTTTAAATTCGAAGATCGCGACCGTTGATTTTGGAACAATCTTTGCTATTTTTGTTGTTGTTATTATTAATAAATTAAAGATTAAAATTGAAACTGTAAAATAAATATAATACCAATAAAATAAGAGATACTCCAATTATACGTATATTTTCATACTGTTTCTAAGTTATCATAATTTATAATTTAATAAATTTTAATTATTACTTGATTTTTGAATCATAAAAAATCAGTTAAAAATATCGAATATTATTGTGGAATAATGTACTGATGGTTTTGAGACAATTTAACCAAAAATTTTAATAAATCATTTAAAATTTATAACTTTATATACAAAAATAAAGGAAAAAAATTGGAAAAATCGGTTTTTTTGAATTTTTCATAATTTTTCCTTTAATAACATACCAAACTTTTTTTTTTTCAAACTTCATGTCAAAACAAAAAGAATGAGAACCAAACGAACATCGTAGAGCGTTTTAAGCTAAGAAATTTTTCTCGCGAAGTAGACACCTTTTATCACTTTAGCCACTCGTATTTTTTAAACGGTATAATATTTTTATACAAAAAAATTATGGCTAATTTAACATAAAAAAAGCTTCACTTTGGCCAAGTTTCATTAAGGGGGTACGTATACCTAAAAAAAAAAATCTCAGAAAAAATTTTGTAAGCTTTTTAAAAATGATTGATTTAAAAAGATATTTTTTTTCCATAATATATACACATTTTTACATAATTTTTTACATTTAAAAAATTTAAATAAGTGTTTTTATAAGTGTTATAAAATTCAGCTTATTTAGGCTATGAAAGTTCATTGCTCATAAAATCAAAAATTTTCCTTAAAGGGGATGGACCCAGGACTTGGCATAGTTGTTGTACATGTGAACCCTCATGAGCGGAACCTCAGGCAACCAAATCCAAGCACTATTAAGCTACTTGCATACTCTAAAATTGCTTAGTGTGGTTAAAATTTTGATAGTTTTTATCATTTTAGTCAATTTATGGTGTGCCATCAGCTTAATAATGCTTAGATTTGGTTGCCTGAGGTTGGGCTCATGAGGGTTCACATGTACAACAAGTGTGCAAAGTCCTGGGTCCATCCGCTGTCTGGAAAAATTTTGGCTTTACGAGCAATGCCCTCATTTCCTCAAAAATCACATATTTGAGAAAATGGCTTTTAAAGTTCTGAACAGACTTCGATGAATAAAATGTATTACACCAACACATAAACATTTATATCTTGAAAATATCTTGTCACAGGACTCTTGCTTGATGTAAATACTCTTTTGCACATAGCCGGATACTTTATTTTTTTTTCTCCTGCTCCCAAAGTGACCCAATTAGCTTTTTTATCAAAAACACAGATCACACACTATTAGGCACCACGAGCAAGTTAAGACTTTGAGTCAGCGGAGTCTTCCCATGCAATTATCTAAAAATTATCTTTAATTTTAAATCACAGAATTATTTTTTCACTTCACATTTGCACATAAACACCTTTTTTTTAATAACTAAAAAACTTCATTAGTTTACCTGGTAAGAATTGGTCATTTATTCTTAAATTTTTTTTTTGAATAAAACTAACTTATTTACTTCAGATTGAAATAATAACAAAAACAAAACCAAGTAAAGTAGAATGTCACTAGAAAGATGACTCAAAGAACAAAAAAGTCGTCATGAACACAGATAAAAAAAATTTCTGTTTTTTCATCGCTTTTATTAGACGAAAACGATATAAATACTTACAGTTCTGTTCGTGGATAAAAAAAAAAACTATACCTACATTGCGAAAATTAAAAAAAGAAAAAATACATCGGAAAAGCATTTGTACCTATAGTATCGTAGGAAGTATTTCTGCTACTAGAACTGACTTGAAATTCTTGAATTTCAAAAAAAGCCATTTCAACGTTAATTTAATAAATTGAATGTCTTTATTAAATTAACTGTAACTTTTTTCCCTTAACGAATCAAGAAACGCGGTTTGCAGCATTTGAAAGCTGATGTAAAAATACATCAAAAAACACAAATACCTGAAAATTGATTTTTTGAAAAATTTTAGGTATATGTACCCCCTTAAGATACATTTATTTTTGTTACCAGGAAAAATAAAACAGAAAAAAACTCGTTTTTTGCATTTATCTCGTTAATTTTAAGGTTATGTTAGATCTTTCAATTATCTAAAACTTTTGTATTCAACTTTTTTCGATAAAACTTATACTTTTCCCGGAAATAGCGAAAAACTGCTTTCAACCCCTAAAAATCCACCCTGTTCCACCCCAGGGAATCGAAAAGTGTTCGCTTGATTTTTCCTTTTTTTGTGATCTTTTCTTCCCATTTCAATCATAAAATCACTGACAGGAATTTTTTTCAAAATTACCCTATTTTTGACGTAGTACGACTGGACTATGGTTAAGGTCTCATTTTTTTTGTCTTGAGTTGTAGTTTACTGAAAAAAAATTTTTTAACCTCGTGCATCGCGAGTAATAACTTGAGTCCCTCCGATGAGAGCCAAAAGAACGGCGGGGGCTCCCTGCGCAATCGACCAGCGCGCATAGCAGATCAGCTGTCTTCCCTCGCCTGCGGCTCGGGGAGACACACACTGATCTGCTGTGAGATGCGCGCTGGTCGCTATGCGCAGGGAGCAACCTCGCCGTTTTTTTGACTTTGATCGGAGGAAATCAAGTTAAATCTTGCGATACGAGATTAAAAAAGTGTATATATCACTCGGAACAAATAATGTGCTGGGGAGGCCCGCTAATTGCAGCCCTCGCCTTCGGCTCGGGCTGCAACCGCAGCGGGCCTCCCCGGCACACTTTAGTCCCTCGGTGAATAATATACTATTAAATATGATTAAATTCATTTTTTTCGTGTTTATGTGTAACGGAACCTCAAAATTTTGAAAAAACACGGTTTTTTGGACTTTTTTCTGTTGTTATAGCTTAAAACCATGGCAAAATAGGTATTTTCTGAAAGAGCGCTAAAAAATACATCCTAACCTGGTATTGCAGTAGTCAATTTATGCAACAATAGCGTTGTTAAGCAAAAAAAAATGTGAAAACTCTTATGAACAATCAATTTTCACTCGAAAATTTCAAATGGAAACCATAAGTTTTTTTTTTTTTTGAAAGATGCGTTTTTTTCTTTACTTTTCAAAGATATATATTTTAAATGCTTTTACACTATCTTTTTATCAAAAAAGCTTAAAAAATTTTGTTAGAAAAAAGAAACACTAAAATTACCGTAAAAATTCAAAAAATTAATTAGAGCCATTAAAAGTTTAGCAATAAAAATAGAAAAATAGAAAAATATCATATTTATCCATAATTTATCGTAAAAATAATTAGATGTAGTCACCAGCAAGCAGTAGTGATGTGTACCGGTTCAAAATGATAAATAACCCTCAAATTATATCAGGCGGCCACCTTCAGCACCCTCTGGTGGCCGTGAAAAGCGCTATTATACATTCTCAAAGTTAACCAAATGATAGCTGAACTCAAGAGCTTTCCAACGATATATAATATTTCATACAGAAACCCGTTTTCGAACCAAAGTTATAGCCGTTTAGAGTAAAAGAAATCATCAGTGCCGCAAACGAGTCCTTCAGACTGTAAAATATTTGAACTGTAAAACACATAATTATCCGATCAGAAAGATTGTCAGGGCGCTAGCTAGGGCCTCGTTAATTGCCCCGAGAGCATAGTAGGGCCCTCGTTAGGATTGTAACGGGGCATTCACGGGGTGCGACTTAGGGCCTAATAAGGTTCAGTTAAAATGGTATTTTTGGCATTTAGATTTCGAGGTTATAACTAATTCCAAATGTATAAACAACAACTTGGACAATAAAGTCTTGAAAGTTTAATTTTATTTATTCACGTAATAATTCTTAAAAAAATCGAAAAATTCATTGTAGTAGTATAACATGCCGTCAAAACAAACCCCCACCACGCCTACCTGGTGTTTAAAAACAAACTCCCACCACACCTACCTGGTGTTTACAGGTAGACGTCGGTGTCTCCGCCCCCCCTCCCCTCTCCACGGCTCTCGCGACTCTGACCGCGCGGAACCAAGAGGTCGCGGAGGGGGGGGGGGGGAGAAGAAATCCATGCTGCATAGGTAGGAGGAGGAGGCGTCCGCGGGCGCGTCTCGCTCATCTCGTGTGAGGAGGATGCTGTGGCGCGGGTGCGCGTAGGGAGGGTCCCTGAAGTACCGTTATCATGGCCATACTGCGGGGACTTTTCTTTTCTGTCACTGTCCATGCTGCTGCTGGTGGTGGCTCTTTTGTTGTTGTTGTTATTGTTGTTCAATTTTTTTTTAAATTTTTTTAATTTTAAGAAATTAAGAATTATTGTTCTAATAATTTATGTTTCTTTGAATATATTTAATTTAAAAAAAAAAAAAACAGAAGAAAATTTTAAGATACTAGTAAAATTTTTTTAATTTTAATTATTAATTTTCTAAGGTATTTGAAATAAAAACATTAATTTTTTGAGTCCTTCAATTTTTTTTTTTTTTTTTTTTTTTTTTCTTTTATTTACCCAATTTATATACTTTTTACAATTATTCTTTGAAAGCAAATTCAAATTTATAAGAACCTAGATACGTTGCATAAAAAGCGTTATTTTCAATATTTTCTAAGATTTTACTCCAAAACTCGTCGTGTTTTGTCATTGCTTCTGATATTTTTTGTGGCATGTAAACGCAAAATTCATCATCCATGGTCACAAGAATTTTTTTGCCTTATTTGGTGGTTGTTTTTACGGCTGCTGTTACTCGATGTTTTTGATTGAACACCAGCTGTTTTAAATTTTTTTTCGGCAGTTCCGGAGCCTGAGCTATGCTGTTTAAGTTGTTGATTCCGAACGTTTCTGAAGACATTGTGTATCTGAAATTTAGAGTTTTTTACTTTTAGAAAAAATAAAATAAAATAAAATACGAAATAAAATACAATATTCAATTTACTTACGTTTTACAATAATTAATCGGTTTTGTCGTAGCTGATGTGGTTGTTGTTGTTATTGTTGTTGTTTTTTTTTTTTTTTTAAAGTTGAAGCAGCGATTTGTTTGGCAGGGTAGCTGTGCTCTAACTGGCCTTTTGCCACGTAGCTCAAGCAGCAGAGAATGACCAGACGGTGGAGGGGATGAGAATTTTATTGATTAGTTAGCAAATTCCATCAAACTTATACTATTTTAGAACTGCAATTTTGCAAGTGTTGCAGAAAACAGACACCTTGACCAGAATAATAATTTTTATTATTTGACATTTTTTGACCCACAAATTTTCTTGCTATTTCATCATTTTTTTTTAAATCACTTGAAAAATTATCAAGAAATTTTTGCATGCCTCGGCCTGAAGCCATATAAAATAAAAACATAATACAATATTGTCTACAAACATCAGAGTCTTCGCTTTGTAATTGTGTATGGTTCCAATGAAAATATTTACAATTTTTTCTTATTCGTCTTATGTGATCTGGTATGAATGGGGGCACCCCAAAGCTGTCCATGAACCAGGCCTTGTTTGCTTTATTTACAAATATTGCTACCCAATGTGTGCCGGGTTTACTATGATTGTCTGTGTTAAATACAAATGTTGTCGGTTTCGTCCACACCTGGGGAATTCGATCTGCTGGAAACACTTCTACTGTGTGGTGAGGGATCCGGTCTATAATTTTTAAGATGTCTAGGCTGTTCATCGTAGGTATTAATAAATGGTTCGTAATCGGTGTTTAAATGTTTGTTAGCAATAAACCACAATTTTAATCTTTCGACGTTATTTTGTGCACAACTAAATCTAAGGTGCGGCTCGCGAACTCCGTGATGGAAACAATACTTAGTTGACCAAGGTAGATCGTGAAATGACGGACAGTTGTGTTTGTCCTCTAAATTAATCACCTCGCGAGAAGTAATTTTTTTTAGATATAATAATTTTTCATTACCTCTTACATACACTTGGCGAGTTTTTTGAATTAATTCTCGCAAATTTTTAGAAAGAACCTTTAAAGAGACCTCTCCGTCAAAGTAGTCAAGGCCATGATGATGTCTCGTAAGCCACTCGTTTTGACTTCTTGTTCTCTTGCTTATATGCTGTACTGATAACGATGGCGGTAAAACGACCCAATGAGATGCAAAGTCCTCGTTGATTGCTACTAGAGCAACTTCTTTAGGTATATAATCATTATGATTATTTTTTAAAAACTGGATATCGATAATCACGTCCATTTTTTAAAATTTTTTATTATTTTATTTGAAGAGAGAGTACGTGTTTTTGCAAACAAGACCGAAATGAAACTAAAAAATTTACAACAACGTAGCTAGCAAAGAGTTTTTGAATTTTGATCAGAGTCATCTAGTGTTTTAACCGCCAAAGTCAATGAGTACTTGTCGTGACGCGTCAATTTCTTAGATATTATCGTATTCAGCGTATACCATACAATTGACTGTTGTAGTAAGAGGTGTGTTAAAGCGGACGTCTAAACGTAGAGAACCATGTTTAATTAAATTCCAGTGACCACCCTCGTGCGCCGAAAGATCAGGAGCTAAGTCAAAAGCAAAAAGACAGTAACCATTGGGATATTCTTCTCAAGATATCTGATTTCCCATATAGAGAAAATGAATGCCTGTTCCGGCAAATAAAGTGTGATATGCATCTATGTACAAATTTTTCTTAGAAAAATCGCTCTGGATAGGTTTTGATGGTACTTGTACACCGTCAACAAATAAACAAAGATAATTTATATCTAAATGAGAAAAGTTGAAAGGATTGAGTTTTCTGTCACCATTAAAAGCCTTGTTTTTAACAAACCCAATGATTATTCGTTTTGGTAACTGACCTAGTATGACATTGTCCAAACTCTCACCGTGCACACCACTGTGCATAGTTATAGCCTTTACTTCGACTCTCGAAATAGGATATTTAGCTGTTGTTTTTGACAATGATTTTGCGTGAGCAAGCAATACACCCGGACTGATTTTCACTCGCCTCACGAGAAGACTTGCTTCCTCTATACGAACTTTGAAATGTCCTGTGGGATCCATGATTGAAAAAGCATCTCTCGCTTTAACTAGACGAACTCGAACCTCAACACCATTAATGAGTAATTTTTCTTGATTGAAAACATCACAGTGAAGATATCCAAGCATATCAACAGTTTTGTTTTCACCTAAAAGTTCACGTCGACACGCAAGGCCCTCATTGGCATCGACCAAGTCATCCATTTTACCTAACGTGTCTTTATGCCACAGACTACAGGTGAGATGAGAATTTTTTGCAGCTCCTCCATAGTTGAGTAATGTTTCTATGTAAGCGCGATAGGCGTATAAATTATTAGGTGGTGACACGGGTTTTTGATTAAAGTAAACATCAACTTGACTAAAAAGCGAATGCATAAAGTTGTTCACAGGTCCAACTTTTTCAAAAGCTGCTTTGTTGGTTGTATTTAATTTTGTAAGATCAATGTCTGTAGGTGGCAAAATAGCGACACGTATATTGAGCATGGTATGAGCGAGGTCCAAATACTCATCTCCGGCTCCTGGTATCATGAATTCTATTGGGGCATCGTCGGACAACGATGATATTGGCTTGTATTGAACGTAGCGTGAGCCTTCTACCGTCGTCTGTGTTGGTGGAAGATCAAATAAAAGCAACTCCGAATTGACACACTCGGAAGACTGTGTGTGCAAAAATGCCATTTTTAAAAAAATATTTTTTTACTTATTTATCTAACCAAAAATGTCTCTTGTAGTTCTGGATTTTTTAATTAATTTTTTTTTTTGAATTTGTACACTTTTTTTTCTTGATATTTTTTTTTTTTAACAATTTTATTATTATTATTTTTTTTTTGTTTTTTTTTTTATTCGCGCTTGGTGGTTTTTTTTGGGGTATGCACTTCCTCACCTCTTCGGTGCCGCCGGGTGACTGAACAGAGCCAATGTGGTGATGAGAGAGTTTATAGCCTAAGCCATCCATCATTAACTTGTCCAATTTCTCTTCGGCTTTTCTTTTCAAGTTCTTGCCTGATTCTCGAATACGATTTCTGAATGCTTCCTTTATAGGCGTGTTTTGGTCAGTGACGTCCGACACAATGTTAGCACCTGTTCTTAAAGCCTCTTTACCTACCGTCTTGGCACCTTGTTTAAGCAGTGGTAGGACACGACGGAATAAACCAGCGAGAAGTCGTCCTACACCACCGTGACCTCGTTGATAAGAGCTACTACAAAACACACGTCCAACACCTGCCGAATTACCGCATCCACTTTAGCTATAAAATATTTCTTCGTAATCCATTCTTGTTATTGATAGTGTAAATTTTTATCATATTTTTTTTAATCAATTTGTTTGAAGTGTAGTACTGCGGTCAGCGTACCAAAGTCGAATGACAATGGTCGAGCATGCTCGTCTCTTATATCAATTTCAATTGTCTGAAATGAGTTTAGTAAAAGCGGTGAATACATAGGTGGGGTAAAATTATTGATTTTTATGTCACCGTAGGTATATTGATTCGTTTTTATGGTTGTAGTTCTCAAAAGTTTTACCTCTACATCACCCATCAAATACGGCTCGCAAAGATCACAGAACACCATTATTGAATTTGGTAATACATTTGCTAAATTTGCTGGAAAGTTACCAACTATCGGCTCGTTACCATTAACATTAATTATTCCAGCAAAAGTTAACGACTTGGGTTCTTGAAAGCCTAAAATTTTGCTCAATTTTGCAGACAACTCGACAGTGTGGTCAAATTTTTCGCAATCGGTACATGATCTATTCAAAGAAATGTATCCACCACGTTCTATTTTAAATTTTAAATGATTTTTTACGCAATTTAGTTCATTTATTTCGTCCACGAGGCTTTGTAAATTATCATATATACCAGGTCGTAATACCGAAGCAACACTTTTTAAAGAAACCTTTGCTTCTAGTGATCTCACATCATTTGTCAACGAAGACGGTTGTGGCGCTGTTATAACAGTCACTGTGCGTTCATCTTCCTGATTTACGGGTAAATGTTGAAATGTAAGCGGGATCTGAATTTCTGTTAAAGCCACAGACCATTTTCCTTGTAACTGTATTTGTTGAGGTAGCTGAGTAATGAAGTGTGTTGCAGTATTTTCTGGATAATATTTTATACTACTGTTGCTTGGTAGAGCGATATAAAATTGGTCTGTCATATTTTATTTATTATTTGAGTATGTATTATTGACTGTATTTAAATTTTACTAACACGACTCAGCTCTTCTTCGTAAAAAAATCCGTCAATCTCTTCACCGTCAGAGTCTTCCAAAAAATATACAAGTGGTTGGCGTGTCAATGAAATGCGTTTAATTTTAAATAACTCCTCTGACCAGCCACCCTCGTAACCTTTGTCAAAGACACTTTTCAAACAACTGACATGAATAAAATCACCAGCTTTGTATTTAGGTGATTTAAAAGTGCTTATGTTGTATTTTTTCATAATATTTTTACGCGCTATAGCTGCATTATCAATGTTTACCTCGGCGGGTATCATTTTTGTAGCACTGTGTCTGCTTCGATTGTAACTTTCAACGATTTGTTGTATCACGTCAATATATCTTTTTGTATTTTTAAAGGTAAAATATCGCCAAATTCTTTCTTTTATAGTTCTTATAAATCTTTCTGCAACGGCGGCTTTTGTATCTGGACTGCGCGACACACGAAATTGTATTTCATTTTTTTTTTAAACTTCCTGCATTTCTCGGCCAGTAAATTCTTTACCTTTGTCCGTCTGAAAACATACTGGTTTTCGACCATTACTTTTTAACAAGATACAGGTAAAAGCCTCGGCAATACTTTTAGATTTTTTATTCCGAACTGGCTCCAAAAATACATACTTGGATAAAACATCAATTACTATTAAAAGATAAGATACATTATTATTGTAGGACTTAATTGATCTAAGGTCAATCAAATCACCCTCCCATAAATCATTAATGTTACGCACATTGTAACAACGACGGGAGAAGCGTCGACGCACAAGTTTGTGTTTGTTGTAAGAGGCCTGACTTTCTAGCCACTTTATTACATTTTGTTTAGGTTGTTCTTTTCGCAATGCTCCAATCAGTTTATCTGCACCGGCGTAAGCTGTCGGTAATGGTAAATTGTAGTACAGTTCTTCTAATTTCTCAGTCATGTTGACCGTCTCTTGTCTTACTTTTTTTCTATCTTTTATTATTTTTATTTATTGGTTTATTTATTTATTATTATTTTTAAGCAGTTATTTTTTTAACTTTCTTTAATTTTTTTTCATCGATTTTTTTTTTTTTGATTTTTTTTCGGTTTTTCAAAATCTTTTTTATACGCGCAAAAAACTTTTCAAAAGTCTTCTTACTAATCATGCAGCAGGTACATCAAAGCCACAGTTCGCTCATCAGATGGTGTTTCTTCGTCAAGCATGCGTTAAAATGCTTTTATAGCCAATATACGATCAGCTCGTTGTTGATTTTTAGTTTTATCTGCGTAACTAATATCATGCTCGCGACACGCCTCGTCAAGAGGATTGATTCCAACTTCACCACGGCTCAGACGTTCTGCTAGTTTTGTACCAGGACCGCAAAATCTATAACCAGGAACGTGTAATTCAAAAGGTAGCAGATCGATCAAGTCATTTATGGCACAACTTTCTTTTTTTTTTGTTTCCTCTTTTGTGTCTAACTTTATGACTATTTTTTACGTTTGAAAAAAATTTCTCAGTCGTAGCCATCCTTGTGTCGCAGGTTGCTGATGGTAAGAGTTCGGTGACGACGAAGCTGACGACGTCAACGCCGGTGGTGTTGGTAACGGTGGAACTGACGTTTCCCCTAAAATACCTACCGTCGATGGGCTCTCTATTTTTTTTAATTTTTTTTTTTTTTTTTTTCTTCTTTGTCACTACTGCTAAAACTGCTACTACTACTACTGTAAATTGTCCTAGACACGTCGCTATCGTTAGAGTTGTAGCGCGTTCTTTTTTTTTGTTTCCCTTTAGTAAACGGCGATAGCTGATGACCACGAACTACGTCAATGACTTGGGGCGACGATGACGACGACGCACTAGAAGATAGTGCACGAGCCGTTGTTTGAGTGGCCGATGTAGCAGATGCTAAAACGTTTCCCCAAACACGGGAATTACCAATGAATTCTTTGGGTATGCGTGCTCGTAGAAGTGCTACCGCAAACTGAAGGTGTCCTTGCGGCGCTTCTCTTTTTCTTTCTCTTAGAGTATCGTTGATGAGATCAACTATAGTTGCACCCGGTAAAGTTGTCCCCTCTATAGTCAGCTCGTTTGTATCCCAATTGACATTACCTTTTTTTCTCAATAACTGCATGATTTTACGCGCTTTGGTTCGAAATCTCAGTGGTACGGTGTCAATGACACTTTCATCCGTATTTTCTTGTGACTCAGCATTGACGTTACCTAAGTTTATGTTAGAGTCAATGACACCTGTGACATTTGCTCCTTGTGCTTTGTCATCTGTTTCTCGTAAATTCAGATATCGTTGTAGCAGTTCGGAGTATCGTGTCCATTTTTCGCGTTCGCTGAGGGTACTGTAGTCTGTTGAGTTTAAGATTTTACTCATCTCTTCATCGAGTCTGCTCGTTGGTGTTCCAGGAGTTTGAACAGATTTTCTCTCATGATTATCACCCCCATTACCATATGATATAATGTGCTGCATGCGCTCGACGCTCTCTTGTGGCAATAAAATCATTTTTTTTGTATGTTCCATTTTTATTAAAAAAAATTTTTTTTTTTTTTTTTTTTTTTTTTTTTCAAAAAATTGTCTTTATTAACGTTGCGAGTAATATCGGTAAAAAGCCGTTACCGTGTTTCACTAAAATTTGTCTGGGGTATTTTGTTTAAGATCTAGTAATAAATAACCATAGGGCCTTGAAGTAGCGTCCCAATAAGCTTCTTGTAAAAATTTGGAATTTTCAGGACAAAGTTGACGTGATAAATGTTGTATTTGCGCTCGATCACGCAAATTCCTAAAAATTACAATGTACTGTGCATTTAAAGAAATATCTCTTTGTCCTTTTCCCTGGTGAAAAACATTTTGCGTAATAAATATAATGCTCAAATTTTTGTGGTGACTGCCTTTTGTGAACAAATTGACGATGATTCCATCGCTGCCTCTAGACGACTCACTCATCAAGTCGTCTATGATCAAAAGTTTAGGACGTGGATCACTAGAGTAGTCCTCGCTCCGCGGTAAAACTTCACGAAACTCAATATTTTTACCTAACTCCTTGTAAGCTGGCTGCCATTCAGCATAATACACTATGATTCGTGCAAACGTTGTGTCGCTCAGCTGATGAATATGTTTTAGAAATTTTTTTGTAAGCAGTGTCTTGCCGCAACCTGTTGGTCCATACAGTATTGATGTCCACGGATGTTTCCAAAGAATACTCATATTTTGTCTTGGATAAAACGCACTCAAACTAAGAAAATAAACAATTAAAACTGGAAAAACAATCACAGAGGTGTTAAGCAGTCCTAAAATAAAAAAATAAAAGTGTACTGGTACCAACGACGACCACAGTAGAAATTTCCAAACAAAGTCACGGTAGACAGTTTTTTAAATTAGCAAGAAAAATTAAAACGAAAATAAAGTAGACTCGCACAATTCGAAATAATCAAACTTAAATTAAGCTCTGGCTCGAGCTCGATCGTGTCCTTGCTCTGTCACGCTGTGACAGCCGTGTCCAGGCTTCTGCTGCTGCTGCTGTTGTTACCGCCGTCGCTGTGGTTGTACGACCAAGTCTCAAGCCTTAGCTCAAGTCTTTAGCTCAAGCCTTAGCTCAAGCTTTAAGCTCAAGCCTACAATCATTCTGGTGTTTGATTTTAATTTTGTATAAAAAATTTAAATAAAAAAAAAATGAGTAAGTGATACGTAATAGAAAGAGTGAGGTGGAATAAAGCAGAAAAAAGGTGTTCAATAATTGAGTAATTACATAGTTATTTTTATTATTTATTTGATACACAGTAATTATTTTTGACAACAATTTTTTATTTAAAGTAAAAATTAGGTGATTACATAAAAAAAATAAATTGCAGACATACAACAAGAGTACGTATTATAACGAGCAGCCGCTTTTTTTTCTTTTTTTTCTTACAGTTGTAGTGCTGGTGATAGCAGTAGAGTCGCTAATAGTTTTTAAAACCAAATGGAAAGCTTTTCTCAAGGCCAACGAATCGTCTTTTACTGTATACAGGCTGACATTTTTTTATCTCTTTTACAGATACCACGTCGTGAAAAACGGTTCGTCTGATAGAATTATTCGACACGGTTAAATTACACAAATCGCCATCAATGAGTTTAAAAATTGTGTCAAAATTAATTTTTTGACTATTTGTGTAATTTAAACGTATTCCTTTTACTTTGCATACGGACTCTTTCGACCCGTCTGGTTTAGTGTACTCGTAAGCATAAAACTTTGGCCCGCAACTTGCAAAAATATTTATGAAAGTACCTGTACCCTTTTCCACAAGTTCATCCGTAAGTTCTCCAAGCATTGTACCGATTGGTAAATCTTCATCACCCGGTTTGCTCAGGTAGATTATAGAGTCTGTGTCGTAGTAGCAGACCCTTTCTTTAAGAACTTGCAAACGTTCATTTAATTTTAGTCGCGCTTGAGCGGTTGTATACGCCGCAACCGCAACATTTGTAAGAGGAAACGCGGAGTGGGTTTCAGTAGCATAGGACCAGTTAACGTATAAGACGTGATCGTTAACCGGTACTATGCCGTTCACTTCAGTGTCCTCCCTACTCAATAACTCGGCCAGTCTACAGGGATCCTTAACGACTTCTGTTTTTACCATATTTTCCCTCTGCCCGAACTTGCCCCACAACGAGTTTAAGCATAATTTTGCCACGGATCTCAGACCAGGGTTGTGATCTATTTCGGTTAATGTCAAAGATATATCCTCAACTTTTTTTAGTTTATCGATATATCTTTGTTTTTCCTCCTCTGTTACGCAACCAGGGGGATAGCCGGAGGCTTTTGCCTTTTGATTAAAAAATGACCGAATATACTCTGAAAGGAGACCGCCCTTGTGTGTTTGGGGATTATATTTGGTTGTTTTGTAATGCCAAATTTCATAAATATTAATAATTCTATACCCGTACTTTACGGTTACTTTCAGTTCTTCGGACACCCAAGTCCCGTGTAAACACCGGTCCGACTGATTTTCGTGCTGACATTCCGTATCAGCCATTTCTTCACAACACGTCCGACATAGCGGAAATATAAGTTTGTTGTGCATTTTTAACGGTAAAATCGGATGAAAAAGATTCGATGGTGGTAGCACGTCGCATTTAATAAAACCATCCACGTTTGCGATGATATCGTTCGATGGTCCTATTATTGCATTGCACTCGCTACCGACAAATATTTTAGGATGGCCCAAAATATACGTACCATAACGATTTACCCAGGGGTACAAACTACAGTAATCGACGTAATGAATTTTTTCGCCCTCTTAACACACGTATTTTTTTACAATGTTGCCTGGTCGGCACCCGAAAAACGCGTCTCGCGGATTCAGAGGTAAATATTTTATTAAATCCCGATCTGTTTCATCAATAAATTTTCTAAGCTCGTTGTTATTTTTAATTTCCAAATCAAATCGACGACAAACTCAACAACCTAGCAACTAGGGTGATCTTCGTCCTAGCGGACAGGCCGGGCTCTTGCTTTCAGCGGGGGCCAGGGAATAGACTCCGAAGGATTTTAATCTGCACGTCCTCGAGCAGGTCAGAAAAACCGCTCGCAGCTGTAACACCCTGGCTACTGAAGGGGCGAGAGGAACCCCAAAACCCCGTGCCTGGGCTTCCAATCCGTTGGCTGCGCGGGCTGGTTCGACGGCTACGCTCGAGGGGCCTGCTAGTGCCACTGGAGTACTGTTGCGACTCACCCTTGGTTCCACTGCTTTCAACCCATCTGTGGGCTCTGGTAGTAATTGGGTCACCAGCTCCTCGAGTTGGGCCTGTTCGTCGGTTCTGAGCTCGATGATCCCCGCGCACTCAGCAATCACTACCAAATTCTCGTACTTATTCTGCTGGCTCAGAAAACTTTGCCAAGGCCCTCCCTTGACACGCCACCAGCCAATGTCGAACTGTACTTCTATGCCAAAGTCTTTACAGAAATCCATGCCCAGGACAGCGTCGTGCTCCAGGCCATCGTAGGCTTTAAGTTGAAACGGCCTGTTGTTTCCACACACATCCAACTGGACCGTCAACACGCCCCTCAGGCTTTTTATTTCACCTGTGACTGACCGAATCAGCGTGTCTGTGGGCTTTAAACGCTTCGCATTTTTCTCTACAATCCGTGGGCCTACCAGGGAAAGCATTGCCCCCGGGTCGAATAAAGCATCATACTTCTGACGACCGACAACTATCGGGATATAGAAGCGATTGTCCTCTTTGACCGCCGCGATCATCTCGATAATGTTGTCTTGGATAACTATGTGTGTCTTCCTTAGAACTTCGTCCTTCGGGAAGGCTTTCTTGCACTGAAGTCACTTTCTGGGTTTTTGGGGCTCCCGACCAGGCGGCCATTGGAATCCGGGATTTGTCCTTGGCAGGCGGCTGGACCCAACGACTATTCAGATCTCTAATTCTTTCGTACTCTCTGCCCAGCTTGATCAGCTCACTGTACGACCTCAAGGGCTTCAAGCCAATGAATAACCTGTACCCAGCCTCCAAGTTCTTATAAATGACCTTGAGCTGCTGTTTCCTGGTCGGTGGATCTCTGAACTTATTGACGATCATCCTAAACTTGTCGACGAAAGGCTCAATCTTCTCACCCTTGCCCTGGGTCCTGGCCTTGAGCTCATCGAGGAGGTCGTCATCCTCGATTTCCCCGATAAAATGAGTACTGAACTCTGCCAAGAATTTCCTCCACGAACGTATTTTCCGTCCGCGGCGCCGATACCATGAGCCAGCTGACCGGGTCAGCACGCTGGGTAGAGCACACATTATTTCCTGGCCCGTCCAGGGTGGGGCATCCTGAAAATCTTCCAAACGTCTCAGGAATTCATCCGGGTCGTCCTTCTCGCCACCACTGAATCTCATGTCCCAGGCTTTAAGGTCCCGAAGAACCTTGCTCTGGTTGTGACGGTCTCGTGGGCCTGGGCTCTTTATGTCGCTACTGCTGGTACTCCCGGCACTGCTGTTGGACTCGGATTCGGTGGAGGATTCGGTAATCCGTTTATGACGAGACGTCCAGGATCGCTCCTCCGAGCTACTAGAGTGTTGCGCACTCCGGTGTAAGCTCGACGACCTCGACGACCCGCACCTTGGGCTTACGACTGAGCTTCCTGGGTCCCATACGCCCGCCTTCTGACCCATGTAGGGACCGCACCGGCTCTACGGTAGACGTGCACCGTGGGGTCCCCACTTGCCTTGCGGTGAACCTGCGGGAGATGGGTTCCGATTCGCTTTGCTCGCTATCTCTCTCGGATGATGACGCTCCCCCTCCTTGGATCCGTGGGCTAAGCCTCGAAGACCTAAGCTCCGGGGAATTATGTGTCGCATCACCCCGGGGCCTCTCCTGGGAGGACGCGCCGGGCCTTCCTGGAAGTTACGCCCCAGCTGATGATAGACAGCTCCCGCTTCGGGTGTAGGTTGGTAGGGGTCCCTCTCCGAGCTGGACTCCTCCGAGCAAACCGAGTCAGAATCTGAACTTGGTTCCTCCTCTGATCTGTCCCGAGGCGCGCTAATTATTGGGGCCGCTAATTTACCGGGGCTAACCTCTTTCGAGCCACTGGAGCCGGGTGTTGACTCGGAGTCGGCTGGGGGTCCTGGCATTTGTCCACCGCCCCATGCGTTGAGCACTTCCTGCCTCAGTAACTCAAAAATGTTACCCAAGTGGAGTCGGGGCATCTGGTAAATTAAATTACGATGATAATTCGCAACACAACTAGTTTCGATGCTCCCCAGCATCTCCCCGGGTCCAAAGGGGGTCACGCGCGAGCTTGAAACTGACGGTGACATTCCGGGGGTGTGGCAACTTGTTGTACACGTCCCCGAATAGAAAGGATTCGTCGAGACACTCCCCACCGTGGTGCTCGTAGTCGAGGTTAAGGTTAGGGCCACTGACACAGCGTCCACCAGCGACGGTGCCTTAGTTGGGAGAAACGAGCCGAAGGGGCTCTCCTGTGTGGAGCTTACCCGGCTCGTCCCGAGGGCCTCAACGCCGACCGATCTGGTAGACAAGGCTTTAGCACTATGCGTCACTCGCTTTGTACCTGTGACGACCAGCTTTCCGAGTTTTCTTCCGGAGCCCTGGACGGGTCCGAGAGGAACTCGCGTCCGTTGTCGAGTCCGTCTTCCCCGTTGACTTTCGGTTTTGGACCTTCCTGGGCCTGCCTCTTGGTCTGGGCTCAGGTGCGTCCAGCACGGGTTGCTCCTGCCTCGAGGATTCTAGATTCAAGCCAGCCGTGGTCGCCGGCGCTTGTTCCCCTCGCTCGTCTACCTGAGGGTCCCAGGGGACGATAAGCTTTTGTTCAGCCTGCATGATACTGTACCGCAGCAACTGGTCCCGTAATATTCCTTGGGTCCCGAGGTATTGAGTTCCTCTTTGTCGAGGCTCTCGATCAGCTGTTGGGGCTCTAAACGGTTAATGACCGAGTGAAGATCGCGGGCGTCTTTAGATTGCCTCAGGATTTCACGGATCGTTAACCGCGTGGCAATTTCTCCTGCTGGCAGGCCTTCTTCTTTGTAGTCCGCCATCACGATGCACAAAAGTTCTGAGCGCAACGGTTGGGGAAAGAAAAAAAAAAGAACGAGAAATAATAGAGAATAATAAATACTAAAAAAACTGGAAAAATTCCCAATGGAAAATTTCCGGGGCACTTTTGGCCGGGCCAATAGGGGCAAATTGGGCTTTCAGGCAACGTACATTCAAATAATGATAATTGTCAATAATAATAATAACTCAGAACTCCTGGTGTTTATAAACAAATTTATTCTAAACCGGCGCTCCACAGGAGACTAAATTCAAATTATTGCCACTGGCTCCCCCAAACTAAGCCCATAATCGGGAACACCCGTGCTTGTCGACCAACAAGCCTCTCAACTCAGTCAAATTCCCCAATTTACAAACAAACGATCGGCGTAATATGACTGAGCTGAGGCGGCTAAATAGTATAACTGCACGACACAGCCGAATGAAACTAAAGCCTCAAGGCCACGACTTACCAAGCACGGTGTTTATAATAAAATAAATTTGAATTTATTCTCTAAATTCGGCGAAGTAAATTTCACTCAACACTCCTTCGCTCTCTCTCACACACACGAATAAATCACGAGATTCCAAGTTATAATCACAACAAACCAACAAGGTCAACAATATAAACAAACTTGGAATGTCGTGATCACGCTACACGACCAGCAGCAGTGGCAGCAGTGGTTCTCCGTGCCCACATGTTGGCAGCGCCATGCAACGGTGTACCTGGGGGACAAGGCCACGCAAAGCCAGCCCTGAGGTCCCGTCGGCCAACGCCCAAGAACCTAAAAATAAAAAGGAAAATCTACACTCGGGAACGAGCCAGTATTTCGACGCGCCCTGATTCCCGTCCCAGCTAGCTCGAACAAAAAGAAAAATAAGAATAGGTGGGGCCGGAAAACTACCCGCGAAGGGCCTGCTTCACTGCTCCACCGCTGGCTGCTGTCTCGCCGTCCTCTACCACGGCTCGTCGCGGAGAATCAGCTCTGCTAGGCCGCGCCCTAAAGGAAAAAGAGAGAGAAAAACACAGAAAAGAGAGAAAAATATTTAAGGAGAGAGAGGTAAAATATCACCATTAAAATACAATTTAAATGAAAGAAAAGAATACGTCAAGTTAAATTAATTTATTCAAAACGCCTACACGGGCGGGTCGACAAATGCCGACGAAGCCCAAGAAACGCAAGCCAGTAGGCCACACACCGGCCGGATCCGCTGATCCGGGCCTTGCACACCGCACGTGGAGGGAGCACTGGAAATTAATCAATAACTACCTTAGCGTATCACACCAACGGCTCGTCCTGGGCGGCCGCGAGGCTCGATCGGATGGCTCGTCGCAGCAGTAGAAGGCCGATTGTCCTCGTCCGGTCGATCCTCTGACAACGGAGAAACGGTGATGCGTGGCTGCCGAAGGTAGGTTCAGGTCAACGGGACAGCACTCCAATACAACTCGTTAAGATGAATTAATATAACTCTCGACTCCCGGTGAAGGTATCTCTCGGCCCGGTGTAATTTTACGCGGGTACTCTCTGAGCGAGTAGAACATAGACTGGTCTCACTGGCGGTCGCCGCCAGCGCCACTCAGCTGAGTAGGGGAAGGGAGGGGAATCAAATTCCTGGCCTTCTCTCTCCTCGTCTCGCTGCACGCTCCGGTTGGCTTCGAACCGACCGTTTGAACGGTCGGCTCGGAGCCCAGCTGACGAAAGAAAGAATGCCGGGAGCCTGTGCTCAAGCTCCCGATCTCCCCGTAGCACCTCCTTCTTCTTGCCCTTTGCTTGTCACTGTTTCTCTTTCTTTTTCTTCCTCATTATCTTCAGTAATTTTAGGTTGAATTTTTATGCATTTTAAAATGTCTTGCACACCAAGATTTAAAATGTGCGAAAAGCATCGGAAGTGTTGATCAATTACGTCAAATTAAATATCAAAATCTTGTAACAATTTTGACAATTCTTGAATAAAAGCTGTGTTTGCAGACACATTGTCTAAAGTGATTCCTTCAATTTTATTGAGTGGATCAAAAGTTTTTAATGAGTTGTGAAATGCTTCCGCAATATCTTTTCCTGAATGCTTTCCATTGAATGGTACAAAATCTAACCCTAGGGAATGAGCGACTAAATCTTTATCTACTAAATGAGCTGTAATTCCAAAATACGACATTTCATTATTGGCTGTCCAACCATCTACATAAAAAAAAACTTTAGAGTCATTGTTTTGAAAAATATTTTTTAAATTTTGTTCAAGGGATTCAAGAGGACATTTTAAATCTTTCAAAGGTATGCTTAAATCAAAACTACTTCGTTTAACAATAAAATTTATCAATCCGAGAATAATAAAAAACAAAATGTTTTCGATTTTCACAATTTATTTATTAACATTAGTTAATACATTAGCCTCATGACAGCCGTTTCGACATACAATGTCATCTTCAGATGAGTATATACAATACTAAACTTTGTCATGTATTAACTAATGTTAATAAATAAATTGTGAAAATTGAAAACATTTTGTTTTTTTATTATTCTCGGATTGATAATGGATTTTCACCAAGTGAATGCAATAACTCTACAAATAAAATTTATAGCTCAAATGAAGGTTTGGCAATGGGCAATCCCCTGACCCCACTTGCTGCAGAAATTTTTATGAATAATTTGGAACTTACTGTAAGGAATCACGAACTTTTTAAGCAGTTTATTATCTGGAAAAGATATGTCGATGACATTTTTGCTGTTTTCCTAGGTACACGTAGACAATTAAAAATTTTTCATGATTTCATTAACAAGGTGCATAAGAGAATATCATTCACAATCGAATTGGAGGAAAATAATAACATAAACTTTTTAGATCTCAATATTTCAAAAAATAACAGTAATAAACTATCTTTCAAGATTTTCCATAGGACTACACAGACAGACATGGTTATATCTAATTCTTCCGCACACCCATACTCACACAAGCTAGCAGTTTTCAATAGCGATATTCACAGACTTGTAACAATCCCTTTATCAAATTCTGACTTCCTGGAAGAACTTAACAGAATTAAACAGATAGCCGTAAACAATGGATATTCACCTGACCTTATAAATAAATTGTTGCAGAAAAAACAGTACAGAATGGCTATGGCAAAAATTTGTCCACTAACACCTAAATCACATCAATACGGCTCAGTAACATACTTTGGAAAAATTTCAGATAAAATAAGTAAACACACAAAATTCAGTAATTTCAGTATTTCTTTCAAAACCAATTCGTATCTTAGAAATCTTATAAAAAATAATAAAAGCAAAACAGATGATAAACAAAAATCAGGAGTTTATCAACTATCATGTGGTTCTTGCATTAAAGTGTACATAGGACAAACAGGAAGAGCTTTCGAAGATAGATTGTACAAACACGATTACAATTATAGATATAATAAAGATACTTCAAATTTTGCAGTTCATTTGAATGAAAACAATCACCATTTCGATAAGAAAGAATTTTTCAAAATATTACATTGCTCAAATAAAGGTAGAAAGTTAGACTTACTCGAAGCTTTGGAGATAAACAAATTAAAAAACCACAATTTTTTACTGAATGATCAGACAGACTTAAACCACTCACCCCTATTAAATTTATTTTAAATTTGTCAACATTGACTATGGGTCATTCACCTGTTTTTCAAATACGTTGTGTTTACTTTTCGACATTTCTCGTATCGTTAGCAAATTGTAAGCGTCAGTTATAATTTACCTCGCATCTGAGGAAGACACGTTAGTGTCGAAACAGCTGTAATGCTATTTTAATAAAGTTTTTAGTAAAAATTTATAACTGTGTGTTATTTCTTAATTCAATCAATATGAATTTTCACCAAGTAAAAGCCAAAGAACTAGTTAAATTTTGTTGAGATTTTTCTAATTCTTTTAGAATTTGCTCTTTCAAAGCTTTACTTTTAGACATTTTGATATCTGGGTTTAGTTTACGAAAAAAAATTTGTGTGAATAAGTCATCAAAAAAGTTAATGGGTAGTTTTTTGTAGGAAATCCAGATTGGGACGATTCTTTTCCATTCGATTTGTTCAATCTGTTTCTAAAAAAAAGGAAAAAAAAAATGCTATATTTTGCAATTGTGTATGTGTGTATTAAGGAAATGAGTTAAAATGGCTTAGCTTTAAAAAATATATTTATTTTAAAAAAGTGAAAATTGTATTAAAAAATTTTAAAATAGTCTTTTTGTAAAATCATATGGTAAAAATAATTCTCATATATTTATCTTTTATCCAATTTTAGATTATATTATAAACATTTTTTAACAACGAATCACATTCCAAAATAAAATGCATCGTTAAAAGATTTAAAAAATTTTGCTCGATTTTGCTCATAGACATCAGCACACCAGCCCATGAAATCGCCTTTTCGATGAGAAAACAAAATTTTATTAAAAATTTATAAAATTACCTGATAAAAGTACATTTATTTTTACTACTGAAAACAGCAACCACAGTTTATTAAAATTAGAAAAAAAGAGAAAAAGAACACACTTCCCGCCACGCATTGCCGGATTATTGTCGACAGTTACTATTGTTTATCATTTTTTTTTTTTTTTTTTTTTTTGTTTACGGTTATTGTAAGAAATTTTAAACACAAAGACTTACAGTTCAAAAATCATGTAGCGTCGATTGGTTCTTTACTAATTTTGAGATTGCTTCGTTTTTTGGAAAATAAAGGTTATGGATGTCTTAGTGATATTTCCCTAGATGTTTAAACAACCCGGTAGTGTTCCCATTCTTCATCTAAGATTCTGATCTTATTTCTTTTGCCTTGCAATCCAAGCATACGCCGATTTTGTCATTTTTCTTTATTTCATATCTGAAAAACTTTTTCCAGTTTATTTTTTCTTTTGCCACTTGTACGGTGGGTCTGCAGATCTCATTTTCATCATTGCCAGTATCATCACACTCATTTCTTTTACGTTTTTTTGTACTAGCCGACATTTTTTACAATAATATCCAATAAAACTGGGCGAACAAGTAGATCACGGTGTGAGAAACTACTAAATAATTAAAATTTCATAAGTAATGCTGATCTTGTGGCAAGTGGCAATTGTGCTTCGAAGTGAAGTTGCGGTGGAGGATTACAATATGGCTGCAACATTTTCTATTTTGCATCCGATCAGCGCGTGATTTGGTGGCATGACGTATCTTTGTTTTCCAACATGGAGGCATTATGTCCTAAAAAAACTCACAGAACAGCGCGGGGACCACGTGACTTTACTCTCACCACGACTCCACTTCGGATCTCTCACGTAAATGCGTATATCATTTATTGAACTCAGAACCCTGGGTTATACAGGGTTGGAGGATAACAGATCTAACTTTTACAGATCGCTATGCCCAGGGTTATGGGTCTTGGGGAATAAAAGACCGATTATTTGTTAAACTTTTGTGCCCAAGATTAAAAAAAAAAAAATATCGAGATCATCAAGACGACAAGACAAGACAGGCAAAGATCTTGGTCTTGTCTTGGTTTTGAAAAATTATACGCATTCAGGTCTTGTCTTTCTCTTGTGTTGGTCTTGTCTTGGTCCTGTCTTGATTTCAAGACAAGACTAAGGCAAAATCTTGAGTCTCGGCAAGCACTAGTCGGGGCGGCAAAATTGCTAATCTGCCTCTGCTTGGGGGGTAATTAATTTGACAGCCAGCCCACTTACTTTACCGAGGATGAAAAGGCAGGAGAAGGTCCTTGCCTAAAATGGCTTATCCGAGTGCAAAAGAATGCTGTAATTGACACTTCCATGTATAATTATTGATATTGAAATTAGGAAAGAGAATGAAGACATAAAAAATGTTTATTTAAATCAGGGCCTTCATATATAAAAAGGCTGCTAAGTATGCTTCTAATGAATTTCAATTTTTCCGTTGAAATGTATACAGTAATGATTATAAATATATTTACAATCATTACTGTAAATATTATACATTAACCAAATTAAAAAAGTACAAATTATACTAAATGCAAATAAACCTATACTTTATTTCCAATTCTTTTGGTGCATTGTTGTAATCACAACTTGATCCATGGAGAGATAAGGAATAAAATGCAAAATAATGCAAATTTGATAATTTATTATTTTATTTTGTGATGTTTCGTCCACCTGTTTTGTGGACCTCTTTAGGCTAGGTATAATAACTCTGACTTATTATAATAGAGAGAGATCGAGATTTCGATCATCACTTACAACTTTTCTTCCAATTATTTTTGTGCTAGAACCTTTTAATTATTATAAAGGTAAAATACCCAAAAGTGAAACAGAGCGAAAAATACCCCAGAAGTGAAACGGTTTTCTGAAACAATAATAATTTAATCAAAAACAATTCTAGACAGCACAAAAAAAATCATATGCAATCTTGAATAGTGTAGCTTCAAAACCTTTTAATTTTTTTTAAGAGTCATTTGTTTATATGTTTGTCAAAAATCAAACAAAATTGAGTTTTTTTAACTCCATGACGGGGTTGATTTCATTCCGAAATCTCACCAAACTCACGTTTGAGAATAAGACTTTCAATCGTCTTTATTTATTATTAATTAAACTGCTACTATTTCAAGACTATTTAAAGTGATAGATACAGTTCTTAAGTTGATATTACCACCAAAATTTTACTTCAAAAGTCATAAAATTTATTTTTATTCGTTATTTATGAGGGGTCCAATTGTGAAACAAAATGGACCAAAAGTGAAATATTTTGAATATTTTTGATCTCACTTCTGGGTCCGCAAAAAGTCAAAAAATCTCTACTCGGTCCAGAAGTGAAACACTTTTTAATTAGTTATTTTTCAGTCAAAACTATCTTAAATTAGAAAAAAAAAGTTCGTATCCTACATTTTCAATACTGAGCTACTGATTTTTCAAAAATTTCGTGAACTTGTGTGAAAAACGGTGCCTGGAAACAGTGTCAGACTAACCTAACCTCTAAAGTTGTTTATTTCTTTCTCTTGCCAAGTACATGAAAATTTTGTACTCAATCATGATCAACATACTTATTCATTTTAAAAACAGCAAAAAAGTAGTAATTTAATATCAATGTTTTTTTCAACTTGAAGTGCAGTTTTTAGTATTAATTATATTACTTATATATATATCTTCCTATGTTATATAGTTATATCCAGGAGGAGCTCATTTTTTTTGGCTCCTCCGGGAGGAGCTCTGAAAATTACGGCTCCTTCGGGAAGAGCCTCTTAAAACATATTAAATATAAGGTTTTTTGAAGGTTTTGAGGTGCTCCTCCAGGAGGAGCTCTTAATTTTAAAAGCTCCTCCCAGAGGAGCACCTTAAAACGTCAAAAACCCTTATATTTAACATGTTTTAAGGGGCTCCTCCCGGAGGAGCACCTCAAAACCTTCAAAAAACCTTATATTCAACATATTTTAAGGGGCTCCTCCCGGAGGAGCCGTAATTTTCAGAGCTCCTCCCGGAGGAGCCCCTTAAAACGTCAAAAAACCTTATATTTATTATGTTTGAAGTGGGCTCCTCCCGGAGAAGCCGTAGTTTAAAGAGCTCCTCCCGGAGGAGCACCTAAACTCCTCAAAAAACCTTATATTTAACATGTTTTAAGGGGCTCCTCCCGGAGGAGCCGTAATTTCCAGAGCTCCTCCCGGAGGAGCACCTCAAAACTTCAATAAATCTTATATTCAACATGTTTTAAGGGGCTCCTCCCAGAGGAGTTGATTCGAAATTATAGGAGCTTCTCCTGTACGAGCACCTTAACTGTCAAAAAACTCCATATTTAACCTCTTTGAAGGGAGCTTTTCCTAGAGGAGTCGTAATTTTAAAAGCCCTTTTTAAAGGAGTACTTCAAAACGGTTAAAAAATATTATATTTAACATGTTTCAAGTACTTGAAGTATTTTAACTTACTATTTAATTTTTATAACTATTTTTTTAAGACTCACCATAATATAAAATTTTCTTTTTTCAATTTAAATCATATTCAATAATTTTACCTAAACATGTTTGAACTTTTATTCAATACACAAACTCAACTCAAAAAACACATCAAATATTAACTGTCAAAAAACTCCATATGTTATAACTATTTTTATGGGGGTTGGCGAGCGAAGCGAGCAGGGGGGTACCCCCTAGTATATATATAAGATATATATATGTTGCGGTCACTATCCGGACATTTCATATATACAGCGGTTACTATCCGGACATTTCAACACTATCCGGACAGTCAGGATAGTGTTTGGTCCCATTTTTTCCGAGACCAAATAAAAATGAGTTCCAGAAATTGGGTGATGGGTTATTTGGGATGGGTTATTTTGGTTGAACCGCGCAAACCTAGAAAATTTTTTTATTGATGGGTTATTATGGAAAAAAAAATAAAAAAAAGATGGGTTATTTTGGTTTTTTTGAATACGTGGGTGGATTGCGCGTGATTTGCGCTTTAAGAGGGTGTATTATTGCTTTAGTAATTTATCATGCGGTATGTACAGTGGACAGTGACCACTGCACACACACACACACACACACACACACACACACACACACACACACACACACACACACACACATATATATATATATATGATCTTTGCCTGTTTGGTTTACATGTAAGCATTGATCATAATTACTTATAGTAAAATTCAGTCTTTCAACATAATCATTAAAACAATCGTACCAAACTCAAGAACTTTCTCTAAGACCATAAAGTGCCTTTTTCAGTTTGCATGCTCTATCTTTCCCCGTCTCAAAACCTTGTGGTTCGCGAATATAAACTTCTAACTTTACATTGCCATTTAGAAAGGCTGTTTCTACATCCATCTGATTAATGAATAAATTATTAGCGCAAGAATAACTTAACAAAATTTTCAAGGTTTGCATTTTGCCTACTGGCGAATAAACATTTTCAATATAATCCTTTTATTGAAAGCCTCTAGCAACTAAACGCGCTTTATATATATTATTATTTTTCTTCGTGATAATCCATTTCACATCAACAATTTTCTTATCTTTCGGCTTTTTTACAACAGTCCAAGTTTCATTTTTATTCAAACTTTTTATTTCATTATCCATAGCTTTTTGCCATTCTAAAGATTCTATGGATTTCAACGCCTCCACTATACAAGGTACATTTGCATCTACATAATTTACATATATAAAATTAGATACAGGATTTCCATATCTTTCAATAGGATTCTTTTTACGATTTGATTTCCTAACTGGCATTAAATTTTCATTCTGTTTATTATTCTGAAAATAATTTTTATATTTTTGCTTGCACCGTACACCAACAACGCGCACTGCTTCGGTACACGGTACACGGTACACGGTTGAAAAAAATGTTTTGTGTACACCACACACCGCGCACTGCTCGGTACACAGTACATGGTTCCCCACGTACGGGGCACGGTAGAAAAAATGTTTTGGCGTACACCAGACACCGCACATTGTTCGGTACTTAGTTTAACCTACATTACGATGTCAGGTTACTCAGTAGCAGTCTAATGCTTTAAGAAGTCATAGGGATTTACTGCAGTTGATTCAAAAAAATTATAGGGATTCAAGCACGTTGAATACCCTACGTGGAGTATGCGTCTCAATTGCAAGACAGCAGCTGCCCCATGCACGTTGGTTTTAAGAGAACAACTGCAAGTCTACTAGCAGCCGATTTTTTTACCGTATAGTCGTTGGGCTCTCGAGTCTGAAATTCCGAGATCGAGGAATCCAGAAATCTAAGTTCTTTGAGCTGTATAAGTTTGTTTTCTTATTTTTAAGCTCTGAGTCAAGGTTCGGACTCTTGTATTCTTCGTTGCATACTCGAGAGTCCAGAAATCAGAGTCTAAAGACTCGAGTACTTGGACTCGAGAGTATAACAGCTTGAATTTCGCTCGGAATTTCGGATTTGACTTTGTATACTCTGGACTCCGAGTCTTTGCCCAGCAATTGATCTCACAAAGTCATAGGAATTAAATGCAGCAATTCTTGGAAGTCAAAGTTGGACGTTGTTAAAGCAAGTTTCGAATACAGGGCTACCGGATTACAAGTCACGCGCTCTATTCAATGAACCCTACCGGACCTCTTATAATCTTTAAATTAATCTTATAGGCCTAATCTTTATAATCTTTCACCCCTTTCAAGAAGTCGTCTTCGATCAGTTTTTTCGACCTGGTGCACTTCGACCACGCATGCTTGTGTGTATGATACAGGTAGGGTATAGTAGACATATAGTATCAGGGGCGCGACGACTCCTTCCAGCTAGGGGTTGACTTGAGGTCCGACCCCCCTAAAATTGACGTATAAAAAAAAAAATTTAAAAAAAAAAAAAAAAAAAGTTGAGTAAATAGACTGGTTGATTATCCCCAAGCTCTAAACTCCCCAGTGCCCTGGGCGGCTAAGTTCAATAAATAAATTGATGAGCTATCCCCCAAGCTCTAAACCCCCAAATACCCTGGGTGGCTGAGTTCAATAAATAAACTGATGAGCTATCCCCCAAGCTCTAAGCCCACAAATACCCTGGGCGTCGAGTTTAATGAATAAACTGATCAGCTATCCCCCAAATACCCTGGGCGTCGAGTTCAATATATAAACTGATCAGCTATCTCCCTAGCTCTAAACTCTCAAAACTCTGGGCGTCGAGTTCAATAAATAAATCGACCAGCCCGTCTGGGCTTATTCGAATATAGATAAATACATACCCAAAATGAGCAACCCTTATAGACATACCAGTACAAAAAACCTATTATGGTTCGATTTATGGAGCAAAAATTTTAAATTAACTTTATTTGAGTATAGACCTTATTAGAGTCATAAGATTCAAATTGAAGGTCAGATTCATAATCTGGACCCTCGAAAGCCAAAGAATAGAAATTTTCGAACAAATTTTGTTTGAAAAATTGTACTGGTATGTCTCTCGGGTTGCTTATTTTGGGTATGTATTCATCTATATTCGAATAAGCCCAGACATTTAAAAGACTTTCTTTGTTTTTTTCATCAGTAATATGGTTTTAGGTTTGTGTATAAAATATTTTTGATTAAAGTTATACTCTAAACAAAATTTAATCATTTACTTAATATCATAATATCATAATATTTGATATTATTGAATAAATTAAGCTATGCGCGAGCGAACGAAGCGAGCGCGTGTTTTATGCAAGTTATATCATAAACTTGTAAGTCTGAAATTTTTAACTCCAAAATGGCGTGGTTGATTAGGTAAACGATATAAGTTTTTACTTATTGTTTGACTATTTGTTTGCAACATTATCAACAGTTTTTTTTTTTTTTTTAAACTATAAATTAAATGCTTCTAAGAATGAGACATATTTCGAGAAAAGTGTAAAAATTTTCGTTTGTTTTAACACTTTTTTATGGACTTGATATTCAAATATAAAGTACGCTTAGGGTTTAGAGCTTGGGAGATAGCTGATCAGTTTATTTATTGAACTCGACGTCCAGGGTTTTGGGGGCTTAGACCTTGGGGGATAGCTGATCAGTTTTTTCGTTGACCTGGGGCACCCAGGGTTGGGGGGTTTAGAGCTTGAGGGATAGCTGATCAGTTTATTCATTGAACTCCACGCCCAGAGTTTTGAGGGTTTAGAGCTAGGGAGATAGCTGATCAGTTTATATATTGAACTCGGGCGCCCAGGGTATTTGGGGGCTTCGAGCTTGGGGGATAGCTCATCAGTTTATTTATTGAACTCAGCCGCCCAGGGTATTTGGGGGTTTAGAGCTTGGGGGATAGCTCATCAATTTATTTATTGAACTCAGCCGCCCAGGGCACTGGGGGGTTTAGAGCTTGGGGGATAATCAACCAGTCTATTTACTCAACTTTTTTTTTTTTATTAATTTTTTTTTTAGACGTATATTTTGGTGGGGTTGGACCTTAAATCAACCCCTAGCTGGAAGGAGTCGTTGCGCCCCTGATACTACATGTCTACTATACCCTACCTGTATCATACATACAAGCATCCGTGGTCGAAGTACACCAGGTCGAAAAAACTGATCGGAGACGACTTCTTGAAAGGGGTAAAAGATTATAAAGATTAGGCCTGTAAGATTAATTTAAAGATTATAAGAGGTCCGGTAGGGTTCACTGAATAGAGCGCGTGACTTGTAATCCGGTAGCCCTGTATTCGGAACTTGCTTTAACAACGTCCAACTTTGACTTCCAAGAATTGCTGCATTTAATTCCTATGACTTTGTGAGATCAATTGCTGGACAAAGACTCGGAGTCCAGAGTATACAAAGTCAAATCCGAAATTCCGAGCGAAATTCAAGCTGTTATAGTCTTCAGACTCTGATTTCTGGACTCTCGAGTATACAACGAAGAATACAGAGTCCGAACCTTGACTCGGAGCTTAAAAATAAGAATACAAACTTATACAGCTCAAAGAACTTGGATTTCTGGATTCCTCGATCTCGGAATTTCAGACTCAAGAGCCCAACGACTATACGGTAAAAAAATAGGCTGCTAGTAGACTTGCAGTTGTTCTCTTAAAACCCACGTGCATGGGGCAGCTGCTGTCTTGCAATTGAGATGCATACTCCACGTAGGGTATTCGACGTGCTTGAATCCCTATAATTTTTTTGAATTAACTACAGTAAATCCCTATGACTTCTTAAAGCATTAGACTGCTACTGAGTAACCTGACATCGTAATGTAGGTTAAACTAAGTACCGAACAATGTGCGGTGTCTGGTGTACGCCAAAACATTTTTTCTACCGTGCCCCGTACGTGGGGAACCATGTAGTGTGTACCGAGCAGTGCACGGTGTCTGGTGTACACAAAACGTTTTTTTCAACCGTGTACCGTGTACCAAGCAGTGCGCGTTGTTGGTGTACGGTGCAAGTAAAGATATAAAAATTATTTTCACCCATGCACGGTGCATCGTGTACCGTGTACCGAACGGTGTGCGGTGTCTGGTGTACGCCAAAACATTTTTTCAACCTTGCACCGTGCGTGGTGTACCGTGTACCGTGTACCGAGCATGGCGCGTTGTCTAGTGTACGGTGTACGCAAAGTTATAAAAAATATTTTCACCCGTGCACGGTGCATTGTGTACCGTGTACCGAACAGTGTGCGTTTTCTGGTGTACATTGTAAGCTAAGATATAAAAAAATTTTTTACTCGTGCACGGTACATCGTGTACCGTGTACCGAACACTGTGCGGTGTCCGATGTACGCCAAAACATTTTACAACCTTGCACCGTACGTGGTGCACCGTGTACCGTGTACCGAGCAGTGCGGGTTGTCTGGTGTACGGTGTACGCAAATTTATGAAAAATATTTTCACCCGTGCACGGTGCATTGTGTACCGTGCAGCGAACGGAGTGCGGTGTCTGGTGTACGGTGTACACAAAGTTATAAAAAATATTTTCATCCGTGCACGGTGCATTGTGTACCGTGTACCGAACCGTGTGCGTTGTCTGGTGTACGGTGTAAGCAAAGATATAAAAAATTTTTTTACTCGTGCACGGTGCATCGTGTACCGTGTACCGAACCCTGTGTGGTGTCTGCTGTACGCCAAAACATTTTTTCAACCTTGCACCGTACGTGGTGCACCGTGTACCGTGTACCGAGCAGTGCGGGTTGTCTGGTGTACGGTGTACGCAAAGTTATAAAAAATATTTCCACCCATGCACGGTGCATCGTGTAACGTGTACCGAACGGTGTGCGGTGTCTGGTGTACGGTGTACACAAAGTTATAAAATATATTTTCAACCGTGCACGGTGCATCGTGTACCGTGTACCGAACACTGTGTGGTGTCTGGTGTACGCCAAAACATTTTTTCAACCTTGCACCGTGCGTGGTGTACCGTGTACCGTGTACCGAGCATGGCGCGTTGTCTGGTGTACGGTGTACGTAAAGTTATAAAAAATATTTTCACCCGTGCACGGTGCATCGTGTACCGTGTACCGAACACTTTGCGGTGTCTGGTGTACGCCAAAACATTTTTTCAACCTTGCACCGTACGTGGTGCACCGTGTACCGTGTACCGAGCAGTGCGGGTTGTCTGGTGTACGGTGTACGCAAAGTTATAAAAAATATTTCCACCCATGCACGGTGCATCGTGTAACGTGTACCGAACGGTGTGCGGTGTCTGGTGTACGGTGTACACAAAGTTATAAAAAATATTTTCAACCGTGCACGGTGCATCGTGTACCGTGTACCGAACACTGTGCGGTGTCTGGTGTACGCCAAAACATTTTTTCAACCATGCACCGTGCGTGGTGTACCGTGTACCGTGTACCGAGCATGGCGCGTTGTCTGGTGTACGGTGTACGCAAAGATATAAAAAATATTTTCACCCGTGCACGGTGCATTGTGTACCGTGTACCGAACAGTGTGCGTTGTCTGGTGTACGGTGTAAGCAAAGATATAAAAAATTTTTTTACTCGTGCACGGTGCATCGTGTACCGTGTACCGAACACTGTGCGGTGTCTGGTGTACGCCAAAACATTTTTTCAACCTTGCACCGTACGTGGTGCACCGTGTACCGTGTACCGAACAGTGCGGGTTGTCTGGTGTGCGGTGTACGTAAAGTTATAAAAAATATTTTCATCCGATCACGGTGCATCGTGTACCGTGTACCGAACACTGTGCGATGTCTGATGTACGCCAAAACATTTTTTCAACCTTGCACCGTGCGTGATGTACCGTGTACCGTGTACGAAGCATGGCGCGTTGTCTGGTGTACGGTGTACGCAAATTTATAAAAAATATTTTCACCCGTGCACGGTGCATCGTGTACCATGCAGCGAACGGTGTGCGGTGTCTGGTGTACGGTGTACACAAAGTTATGAAAAATATTTTCAACCGTTCACGGTGCATCGTGTACCGTGTACCGAAAACTGTGCGATGTCTGATGTACGCCAAAACATTTTTTCAACCTTGCACCGTGCGTGATGTACCGTGTACCGTGTACCAAGCATGGCGCGTTGTCTGGTGTACGGTGTACGCAAATTTATAAAAAATATTTTCACCCGTGCACGGTGCATCGTGTAGCGTGCAGCGAACGGTGTGCGGTGTCTGGTGTACGGTGTACACAAAGTTATAAAAAATATTTTCATCCGTTCACGGTGCATCGTGTACCGTGTACCGAACGGTGTGCGGTGTCTGGTGTACGCCAAAACATTTTTTCAACCTTGCACCGTGCGTGGTGTACCGTGTACCGTGTACCGAGCATGGCGCGTTGTCTGGTGTACGGTGTACGCAAAGATATAAAAAATATTTTCACCCGTGCACGGTGCATTGTGTACCGTGTACCGAACAGTGTGCGTTGTCTGGTGTACGGTGTAAGCAAAGATATAAAAAATTTTTTTACTCGTGCACGGTGCATCGTGTACCGTGTACCGAACACTGTGCGGTGTCTGGTGTACGCCAAAACATTTTTTCAACCTTGCACCGTACGTGGTGCACCGTGTACCGTGTACCGAACAGTGCGGGTTGTCTGGTGTGCGGTGTACGTAAAGTTATAAAAAATATTTTCATCCGATCACGGTGCATCGTGTACCGTGTACCGAACACTGTGCGATGTCTGATGTACGCCAAAACATTTTTTCAACCTTGCACCGTGCGTGATGTACCGTGTACCGTGTACGAAGCATGGCGCGTTGTCTGGTGTACGGTGTACGCAAATTTATAAAAAATATTTTCACCCGTGCACGGTGCATCGTGTACCATGCAGCGAACGGTGTGCGGTGTCTGGTGTACGGTGTACACAAAGTTATGAAAAATATTTTCAACCGTTCACGGTGCATCGTGTACCGTGTACCGAAAACTGTGCGATGTCTGATGTACGCCAAAACATTTTTTCAACCTTGCACCGTGCGTGATGTACCGTGTACCGTGTACCAAGCATGGCGCGTTGTCTGGTGTACGGTGTACGCAAATTTATAAAAAATATTTTCACCCGTGCACGGTGCATCGTGTAGCGTGCAGCGAACGGTGTGCGGTGTCTGGTGTACGGTGTACACAAAGTTATAAAAAATATTTTCATCCGTTCACGGTGCATCGTGTACCGTGTACCGAACGGTGTGCGGTGTCTGGTGTACGCCAAAACATTTTTTCAACCTTGCACCGTGCGTGGTGTACCGTGTACCGTGTACCGAGCATGGCGCGTTGTCTGGTGTACGGTGTACGCAAATTTATAAAAAATATTTTCACCCGTGCACGGTGCATCGTGTAGCGTGCAGCGAACGGTGTGCGGTGTCTGGTGTACGGTGTACACAAAGTTATAAAAAATATTTTCATCCGTTCACGGTGCATCGTGTACCGTGTACCGAACGGTGTGCAGTGTCTGGTGTACGCCAAAACATTTTTTCAACCTTGCACCGTGCGTGGTGTACCGTGTACCGTGTACCAAGCATGGCGCGTTGTCTGGTGTACGGTGTACGCAAATTTATAAAAAATATTTTCACCCGTACACGGTGCATCGTGTAGCGTGCAGCGAACGGTGTGCGGTGTCTGGTGTACGGTGTACACAAAGTTATAAAAAATATTTTCATCCGTTCACGGTGCATCGTGTACCGTGTACCGAACGGTGTGCGGTGTCTGGTGTACGCCAAAACATTTTTTCAACCTTGCACCGTGCGTGGTGTACCGTGTACCGTGTACCGAGCATGGCGCGTTGTCTGGTGTACGGTGTACGTAAAGTTATAAAAAATATTTTCACCCGTGCACGGTGCATCGTGTACCGTGTACCGAACACTTTGCGGTGTCTGGTGTACGCCAAAACATTTTTTCAACCTTGCACCGTACGTGGTGCACCGTGTACCGTGTACCGAGCAGTGCGGGTGGTCTGGTGTACGGTGTACGCAAAGTTTTAAAAAATATTTTCACCCGTGCACGGTGCATCGTGTACTGTGTACCTAACGGTGTGCGGTGTCTGGTGTACGGTGTACACAAAGTTATAAAAAATATTTTCAACCGTGCACGGTGCATCGTGTACCGTGTACCGAACAGTGTGCGGTGTCTGGTGTACGGTGTACACAAAGTTATAAAAAATATTTTCAACCGTGCACGGTGCATCGTGTACCGTGTACCGAACAGTGTGCGGTGTCTGGTGTACGGTGTACACAAAGTTATAAAAAATATTTTCAACCGTGCACGGTGCATCGTGTACCGTGTACCGAACAGTGTGCGTTGTCTGGTGTACGGTGTACGTAAAGTATTAAAAAATATTTTCATCCGTGCACGGTGCATCGTGTACCGTGTACCGAACGGTGTGCGGTGTCTGGTGTACGGTGTACGCAATGATATAAAAAGAACATTTTTTGAACCGTTCATGGTGTACGGTGCACCGTGTACGAAACAATAGCAAAACAAAAACTTTTCCCTGCTTTCCGCCGTGCACCGTGCACCAAAAAGCTCCTCCGTACACGGTGCAACGTGTACCGTGTACATAAAAGCTCATTTGGTATAGCGCCCGTGCACCGTGGGCCGTGCACCGTGCACCGTGCAACGGTACACGGCGATGGTACCTAGACACAACCCACAACTAATCCATATAATATTTATAAAAATAAAAAGCTGACATCGTCTGGTTTACGAGAATATTTTTCTTTTTGGGTAAATGTTTACAGTTTTTTGTAAAACTCAAATTACTCCCGATTTCCTCTCGAGCGTTTCACTATTCGGTACTTTACCTTATTATTATTACCACTATAATTTTTTTTTTTTTCTATCGAGTTGGTGAATGCACTTACGTAAAGACACCTGGTGTGTGGGACTCCTTACCCACTAAACATCCATCTCGTTTGCCCCCGCCCAGCCCGGAACTGCTTCTTTAGCATTACTATACCAGCACTCACCCAACATTCATTCATGTCAGTCAAGTCCCGCCACTTTCATGTAAAGATACCGTCAGGCTGCCTATTCGAGACAGCCGTCTAACGGTTTCGCAATCAAGATCTTCTGTACGTACGCGGAAATACGGTTCCACCAGTCTTTCCCACGGAGCATGAAGTGGACTGTGTTATCCGCGTCGATACTCCCTACCTCGGCCTCTATCGCTTCCCGCTCCACCCGCCATCTCTAGCAAACGAAGAAGGTGTGATTCGCGTCGTCATGCCCACAATATCTACACACAAAGAAGTGATTTCTTGAGGTTATAACCTCGCGCTATAGTCGCAAAAACTCGACGCTCTTGCCGCAAGAGCGGTACACGGTAGCTTTTGACTTTAGATCCTATAATTTATCCTAAATAACCCACTTATAAGTTTAAAAAACTACTAGTTTTTACTTTAAATCCAATTGCCTATCCTAAATAACCCAATTAAATTCACTGAGTGTCTTAAGTAACTTTTATTTGATACCGTGTACCGTGCACTGTGCACCGAATACCGTACACGGCGATGGTACCTCGATACTTTCCTATATTAATACTAGAACAAATATTTTATATTTTATGTTAATATAACTATGATGAGGTAGTATTTTATCAAAACTTAATACAAATAAAAACGATGTTAACCGTAAAATTTCTAACTCATCTAACGTTATGGGAATCTCAAAGTAATTTTAGAATGAAAAAATTTGTTTTTGTTTTTTCGCTGCTTATCGCTTGATAAATAAACTTAAAATAAATAAAAAAACATGATTAAAAAATGTCTTCTTTAAAATCTTGATCAGTTTAACATTTAATTAATAAATCTATTTTTTTTAATTCAACTGGTTTAGAATGTAGAATAGGTTTATAAATAAAAATGGACAAATAAATGATGATGATAACACAGTTTTATTAATAAAGTTAACAAATTCATAAAGTATATTCGTGATAGCGAATGATAAAACAATACTCATTAATTAACATTATCTAGGTCTCTAAAAGATACAATGTATTTGACATTTCCTCTTTTGTGGGCATTTATAGATTTTACATAATTTTTATTTTCTAAAAAATAAGCCTCTTCTTTCGAGTGCAACGATGGCATTTAAATTTCGTAACCTTTCATGTGATCATTACGTCCTATTGTGATATACACAATTTATAAATTAAAGCTATAAATCCATCAGCAGTTTTTACAACATGGGTTACACACCCAAAAATAGGATTTTCACTTTTGGCTTCTGTATATTCATAAATAAAATTCAAAGCTTTGTAAGTCGTCCCATTAAATTTGAAAAAAAATAATGCGTTACCTGCGGAAATATTTAGAAATTTTTTTCGATTACTTGCTATTTCTTGGCCAAATTCAACTTTAAAACCGTCGTTTAAAAAGAACCTGTTGGATAGTTTGAGTTGCATTTTATTCGGATGAAAGTTTACAAAATTTGGTTGGTTAGTCAAAATTTGTAAGTCTACATGTATTATAAGTGTATTTGTCTACATGACATGTAGACAAGCGAGTGTCGACGTTCGGAGCACATACAGGGTGGCGTAAATTAATCGTCCGGTGCGATTATCTCTAAATTAAAGCCTCGTACGAACAAAACTCAAGAGACAAAAGTTGTTTTGATTGAAGGGGGAAGTAAAATCGGCCCAAAAAAATTGGGCCCTGGGCCTTATTTTGAGCCCTACGGACCCCAAGTCCGGTTTTTCAAATGGGAACCCCTATTTTTGACCCCAGATTCAGAAAGAGCGGAAAATTTTACGATTTTTTGAAAATTTTCTTGGGGCCTAATAAGGCCCTGGGCTTACAAGGCTTTTATAAGGCCCATTTCTTTTAAACGCGAATTAACTTGGAAAAATCGTATTTTCTGTATTGCACATGTATTGCATGGGAAAGTTTTTTAGTTTGAAATTTCCAACAAAATGGGCCCAAAAAAATTGGGCCCAGGGCCTTATTTTGGGCCCTACGGACCCAAAGTCCGGTTTTTCAAATGGGAACCCCTATTTTTGACCCTAGATTCGGAAAGAGCAGAAAATTTTACGATTTTTAGGTATTTTTTGAAGATTTTTTTGGGGTCCAATAAGGCCCTGCAGCGCTTACAAGGCTTTCATAAGGTCCATTTCTTTTAAACGCGAATTAACTCGGAAAAAACGCATTTTTTGTATTGCACATGCATTAGGAAAGTTTCTTAGTTTGAAATTTCCAACGAAATAGGCCGAAAAAAATTTGGCCCGGGGCCTTATTTCTGTCCCTACGCACCCAGAGTCCGGTTTTTTAAATGGGAACCCCTATTTTTGACCCCAGATTCGGAAAGAGCGGAAAATTTTACGATTTTTAGGTATTTTTCGAAAAATTTTTTGGGTCCAATGAGGCCCTGCAGGGCTTACAAGGCTTTCAAAAGGCCCATTTCTTTTAAACGCGAACTAACTCGGAAAAAAATGCATTTTTTCATTGCACATGCATCGGTAAAGTTTCTTGTCTTCAAGTTTTCACCATAATGGGCCTAAAAAAATGGGCCCGGGGCCCTAGATTGGGCCTTACGGACCCCAATTCCGTTTTTTTTTTTTTGACAATTAATCGCCCAAACCACTGATCCTCCCAAATTTCTAAGGGCCTGACATGAATAAAGTTCATCAAAATCAATCTTAACCATTTTCTCATTTACAAACCTTAAATTAAATAAATCTTTTACTTAAGCTGTTACTTAATTATTTAAAATTTCATAGCAATCTGTCGTGTCTTAATTGCCCTGCTCTCTCAAAATCAAATAGTGATACATCAAGCGTAGGCATGCTTACGAGTTACGGAGTCTTAACTGTGAAGGCCTTTAGCTTTTGTTGCGTAGGCCTTAACTTCAAGCTCTCGCGTTTTTATGCCTTTAACGGGCCAAATGTAAACAAACAATGTCTTCTGATTGTGTTTAGTGAAGTCGTAGATTGTGGAAAATGAGTGCTGAAAATTGAGACTTCTTATTTTTCATACCAGTTTATAATGTGATTGATCTAACCTTTTAGAAAAATATTACATTAATAAATTTTATATGCAATCATTAATTAGTAATCAAAAATCAACGAAAATAATTGTCAACTTAATGGTAATAATTTAATGATTTTAATTAAGTGGAGATGAATAAATTAAACTTAATCATCTGAAACTGGAATAAGTCATAATTCAGTGAAAATAATAAGATATTTTAGTCTTTTTAAATAGACAAAATCGACTCAATGTAGTTCAATAAAAAAAAAATTAATTAATTTTTAACATTTTTTTTAACCAATAAATTTTTGCTCTCCTTCAAACTCAAAAAACTCTTACTTTTGATTGCTCAATTCATTTGTAAAAATGTCTTTAAAAAACCTATTTTTTATAAAAATTAAATAATTCACTGTACATTGAAAACAACAATCAAAAATATTAATGATAATAAAAATAGTAATAATAATAATAATGATGGACAGAAATTATTATTCTTATTTTTATTTTTATTATTAAAGTTGTTGTTATTGTTATTGTTGCTACAATTAGCCTGAAAGTAGACATTTTCAAGTACAAAGCTTAATTTTTTACATAAAAAAAAAGAATTTTTCTAAAAAAAGTACCTAGTTTTTGTGAATTATGTGAGCTTATGAAGAAGTTGATAGACCCGTAAGTCGATTAGATGAACAATTTATTTTTTTAAAGTTAATTCTCAATATTAAACTAATTTCAATAATAAATGATTTTGGTCAATTTATTCTGCAATCCTAAAAGATACGTAGATTCGGTCTTAATGATTAATCATAATTTTTAGGAATGAAATTTTTCATGTTTGTTTAAGGGGGCAGTAGGGGCCGTATCGTATCGTAGTATCGAATAAAATGGCAGACTATTCACCAGCAGAGATCATTGACATGGTTGGGTCTCATGCTGTAGCAGGGGGAAATTACACCCAAGCTGCTGTATTATACGCGGAACAGTTTCCAAATAGAAGACACCGCGCTAGAGGGACTATAAAACGTCTTGTTGAACGAGCCCGGACCCGGCATTTAAAACGTCAACGTGCTCACCATGATCATAACACAAATGATATAAGAGTAATAGTCGTACTGGCGCATATTTATTTGAATCCCCACATAAGTAGTCGTCAAATTGAAAGGGAGTCCGGTATCAGGAAAGACGTTATTCTTAAAATTCTTAAGAAGAATAAATATCACGCTTACCATATAACACTTACCCAAGCATTAATGCCACAAGATTTTTTAGCCCGTATTCAACTTTGCAACTGGGCCCTTGCAAGAATACAAGAAGATGCAAATTTTTTTAATTTTGTACTATTCTTGGATGAAACTACTTTCAAGAATAATGGTGAGCTGAATCGGCATAACAGTCACTACTGGGCTGATGTAAATCCACATTGGTTCAGAACTGTCGATAATCAGCATTGTTGGAGTCTGAATGTGTGGTGTGGTATTGTTAATGGATTCCTAATTGGGCCATACTTTTTTAATGATACTGTAACTGGCGCAAGATATTTAGATATGCTGCAAAATCCTCTCCCGGTACTACTTGGAAACGCCGATAACGAGACTAGGGAACGAATGCGGTTCCAGCACGATGGAGCGCCTCCACATTATCATAATCAAGTACGTGGCTTTCTAAATGCTCAGTACCCAAACAGTGGGATAGGACGAGGAGGTCCTGTTGCATAGCCGGCTCGGTCACCTGACCTCACTTCCCCAGATTTCTACCTTTGTGGTTATCTCAAAAATACAGTGTACTCAGAAGAGCCAACGACTGAAGCAGACATGTGAAATCGTATAACAGCAGCTTGTCAGAATATTCCTCGAAGAGTACTTTTAAGTAAAGTCACTCACTTCCGGAAAAGGATAAACTCTTGCTTTTAAGCAAATGGAAGACAATTTGAACAAAAATTAAACAGCTAAGAATTATAAAGATGAATGCATTTTATTAAAAAACTAATTTGCAAAAAATAAGTTGAGAAGTGATGAGTGGTTTTTCAAAAATAGTTTTGTATTTTGCACAAAGCAAATCATTGTAAATAGTCAATGTAAATAGTTACTACAATCATATACCATATAATAGTAATAATACATAATCAAAGTTAAATAGTTAAAAAAATTTGTAATAAAACAAGAGTTCATTATTTAAAACTTTACTTACGTTTTAGTCTATTAATAACTACTTTGTTTATCAATAAAAATCTATTTAAAATTTTCTACGCCCAGATCCTCGTTTATTCTTGGAATATTTCAAAATGTTTACCTAAAACTATTATTATTATCATTTTTTCATGTAAGGCCCTTAGAGTTTTTGGGGATCAATGCTTTTGGCAATAAATTGTCGAAAAACCGGACTTTGGGTCCGTAGGGCCCAATCTAAGGCCCCGGGCCCATTATGACGAAAACTTGAAGACAAGAAACTTTACCGATGCATGTGCAATGCAAAAAATGCGTTTTTTTCGAGTTAATTCGCGTTTAAAAGAAATGGGCCTTATGAAAGCCTTGTAAGCCCTGCAGGGCCTCATTCGACCCCAAAAAAATTTTCAAAAAATACCTATAAATCGTAGAATTTTCCGCTCTTTCCGAATCTGGAGTCAAAAATAGGGGTTCCCATTTGAAAAACCGGACTTTGGGTCCGTAGGGCCCAAAATAAGGCCCCGGGCCAAAATTTTTTGGGCTCATTTCGTTGGAAATTTCAAACTAAGAAACTTTCGCGATGCATGTGCAATACAAAAAATGCGGTTTTTCCGAGTTAATTCGCGTTTAAAAGAAATGGGCCTTAGAAAAGCCTTGTAAGCCCTGCAGGGCCTCATTGGGCCCCAAAAATTTTTTCAAAAAATACCTAAAAATCGTAAAATTTTCCGCTCTTTCCGAATATGGGGTCAAAAATAGGGGTTCCCATTTGAAAAACCGGACTTTGGGTCCATAGGGCCCTAAATAAGGTCCTGGGCTCAATTTTTTTGGGCCCATTTTATTTCCCCCTCCAATCAAAACAACTTTTGTCTCTTGAGTTTTGTTCGTACGAGGCTTTAATTTTGAGATAATCGCACCGGACGATTAATTCACGCCACCCTGTATATATACCACCAGTCGGCCCAAAAGCCGCTTTGTTTTTAATATTTAAAAATTCATAACTTTTTTTCTTATGAATATTACTAATTTTTTTTTTCAGATATCATTAGCTAAGGATTCGAAGAATCATATGACATTAAAAATTTATTTCTACCCAAATGAGAAGTTACATAAATTTTTATTTGTTTATAAGAAAATTCAATTTTTTATAATTGAATAAAAATTTTTTCATAAAATGAATATATATTATGATTCTTCTTACAAATTTTCACTAAAAATCCAAATTTTGTAAACTTTCTTCAATTATTTTTTGAATGATCGTAAGTTGAAAAAAATTATGCTTGAAAACTAATTTATTTATAAACTATAACAAAACTCAAAATTTTTTTAAAATATTTTGGGGACTTAATTTTGACGTATAAGCCTTCGATTTCCTGTATAAAAAATTACGAAAATCGTAAAATTGATTTTCAGTGGTCCACTTCAGGAATTTTGGCTCTTTAACTTTCTAAGATTACTATCATCGAATTTTTTATTTTTCAATCAACTGTGGGCTTAGTATGCACTCCTGTGTTATAACCGTAAATCGGGTGTCTAGTAATTTTAGTAACTCCGCGTAATTTACCTGGTCTGGTGAAGTTGTAGACACGGCCCACACTGAGGTAATTTTTCAGAATCTGCAGAAAAGTAATTATATAAAAAAGGGACGGGCTAGAACCATGTGGTTTGGTGAAAATTGAAGAAGAGGGATGAAACTATTTGGGAAAAGTCAAAAAGTGCATGATATTTTCTTATTTCGTGGTTAAAATCAATTTTGAAAAAAAAGGTTATGTTTGACAATAATGCAATCGGCTTGATTATATCCCAGACACTTTTTATGAGTTTTTCCAGATTATTTTAATCATATTTCGTCAATATTTAACTTACAATTATTTTTCAAATATCTAAACTCTTAATTACTTTAAAAAATCCATGAATTTCACAAATCAATAAGTATTATGAAATCTGAAAGTATTATTTCCATTAATAGACTTTTTTGCTGAGAATTAATCATTAAATTGAATAATTATATTTACTTGATAAAATATCAATAGAACCAATAAAACTAAAGTTAAGAATTTTAGATCACACGGAGACAATATTTTATCATCTCGTGAGGAACAAAAAAACGACAGTATGATTAAGTTAACTATTTTAGATTAAATATTCATACGTTTTTTTTAGTTATGATTATTTTTTTATTCATTGAAAAAAATTTATATACATTTTTTAAAAATAAAGTTGACAAATAATTCAATTTTACATCAGGCATAGCATTGTTCTATCGTAACTCTATCAACACTTATTATGGAAACTGATAACGACGATCTTACTTTTATATGGTACATACATTTTTACACATTATTTACTAAGCTTGAAGCTAAATAATCCTCTCTTAAAAAAGAGACCCCAAATAAGTGAAGCCTCATCACATGCGCAGTATGATCGCGATATCAGATGTTGGATTGGTTGATTCAACATTCAACTCTAGCTATCGCATTTATTCGCATGCGCATTATGATCGCGATATCACGCAGTTATCACGCGGTAACTTTTAAATTTATATTTTGATTTCTATAAATGTAAATAAAAGTAAAAATATTAGTTTTTTTATCTGTGGCGCGAGAAAAGCGTTAATTTTTTTTTATTTTTAAAAAAATAACATACATGATAATTAATTTCTTTTTGAAAAGTGAATCAATGGGGAGGATAAATAAATTTAAAAGTGTATGAATAGGGAGGATAAATAAAAAAAAAAGATGGTTTTTTTACTAAATGCAAGACAATAGAGAATCAATCTAAATTTTCTGAAGATGTTTATTAGATATTATTGAACATTTTTGCCAAGCCTGATCAAAATTGAAGTACAAAAGATAAAATAAGTTAAAGGTTGCATTATTTCCATTACGCGCATGGCCGGAAAAGGTTTAATAAATTATTGATATTTAATTTCATAGAATTAAGAGATACATTTTACGGGTATAACCTCTAAAACTGTGGTATTCAACGGAGAGTTAAGTTTAGAAAAATGTTTTGAGATTATATACTCATTGTTTTTAAGTGATTAGGGATTACAATTTTTTTTAGTCTTGAACTGGTAAAAACCACCTGAAAAATGAAAATTTTAAAAATTCGTTCTATAATTTCTTATGTTAAGATTTAAATACTCTTTGACTTTCACAAATATAATTTACTCAGTGTAATTGTTTAAAATAATTAATAGCCAATACGCATTGTTATAAAATTTGATGTACTCTGATAAGTTTTTGTACTCATCTATAAAAATAATTTTGATGTTTCAAAAATAATTGATGAATAGTTTTTTATAAATACATAGAAGTCGATTAAAATTTAATACTTGAATAATTTTGATTAAAGTTCTTTCATGTATTTTAAGGTAATCTGTTCACTCTCATGAAGTGAAAGTAGATATAGTTTGTCCTACTTTAAAATCATATTCAAAGAATTTATAATTGATTATTTTTATAATAAAAAAAGGTCATTTTTTCCCGTTATGATCTTAGAAGAAAAAACAGAAATTATAAACTTAACTACAAAACAATGATTTTAATTAGACAATAATTTCATTCAAATGAAACATCATTTTAGAATTTAAGTAACAAAAAAATTTTTAAATATCATTAGTAAGATAAGATCTGGATTTGGTCGCGCGAAGCGCGTTAGTTGGCCCTAGTCATAACTAAAAAAAAACGTATGAATATTTCATCTAAAATAGTGAACTTAAGGAGGTTCCCTACCAAAAAGATCTAGCCCACAGATTTTGATTCAATTTTACGTACAGTCAATTTTTGATGTAAGAAATGGTTAGCTAAAATTTCAAGACGCTTAGGAACTTCAGAAAAAAGAAATTAACATTTCAGTTTTGACTCATTTAGCATAGTCTCTTATGGGAAATTTACTTTTATTAAGAATATTTTTATTTCTAGATCACAGATTTTGATTAAATTTTTTTAGAAAATAAAAGCAAATTAATTAAAATTTTTAGTTTCTTTTGATTAATCATTAGGAGACTCTAAGTAATAAATAAAAATTGTTTACGTGAAATATGCATGATTGCGAGGTTACGGTACAGTGCGCGTGTATACCTGTATACACAGAAATCTAATCGTAACATCGCAGTTGACATATATATTGGTAGGGAACCTCCTTAATCATACTGTCATTTTGTTCCTTTCTTTTTTTTTTTTTTTTTTTTTTTGTTCCTCACGAGATGATAAAATATTGTCTCCGTGTGATCTAAAATTCTTAACTTTAGTTTTATTGGTTCTATTGATATTTTATCAAGTAAATATAATTATTCAATTTAATGATTAATTCTCAGCAAAAAAGTCTATTAATGGAAATAATACTTTCAGATTTCATAATACTTATTGATTTGTGAAATTCATGGATTTTTTAAAGTAATTAAGAGTTTAGATATTTGAAAAATAATTGTAAGTTAAATATTGACGAAATATGATTAAAATAATCTGGAAAAACTCATAAAAAGTGTCTGGGATATAATCAAGCCGATTGCATTATTGTCAAACATAACCTTTTTTTTCAAAATTGATTTTAACCACGAAATAAGAAAATATCATGCACTTTTTGACTTTTCCCAAATAGTTTCATCCCTCTTCTTCAATTTTCACCAAACCACATGGTTCTAGCCCGTCCCTTTTTTATATAATTACTTTTCTGCAGATTCTGAAAAATTACCTCAGTGTGGGCCGTGTCTACAACTTCACCAGACCAGGTAAATTACGCGGAGTTACTAAAATTACTAGACACCCGATTTACGGTTATAACACAGGAGTGCATACTAAGCCCACAGTTGATTGAAAAATAAAAAATTCGATGATAGTAATCTTAGAAAGTTAAAGAGCCAAAATTCCTGAAGTGGACCACTGAAAATCAATTTTACGATTTTCGTAATTTTTTATACAGGAAATCGAAGGCTTATACGTCAAAATTAAGTCCCCAAAATATTTTAAAAAAATTTTGAGTTTTGTTATAGTTTATAAATAAATTAGTTTTCAAGCATAATTTTTTTCAACTTACGATCATTCAAAAAATAATTGAAGAAAGTTTACAAAATTTGGATTTTTAGTGAAAATTTGTAAGAAGAATCATAATATATATTCATTTTATGAAAAAATTTTTATTCAATTATAAAAAATTGAATTTTCTTATAAACAAATAAAAATTTATGTAACTTCTCATTTGGGTAGAAATAAATTTTTAATGTCATATGATTCTTCGAATCCTTAGCTAATGATATCTGAAAAAAAAAATTAGTAATATTCATAAGAAAAAAAGTTATGAATTTTTAAATATTAAAAACAAAGCGGCTTTTGGGCCGACTGGTGGTATATATACAGGGTGGCGTGAATTAATCGTCCGGTGCGATTATCTCAAAATTAAAGCCTCGTACGAACAAAACTCAAGAGACAAAAGTTGTTTTGATTGGAGGGGGAAATAAAATGGGCCCAAAAAAATTGAGCCCAGGACCTTATTTAGGGCCCTATGGACCCAAAGTCCGGTTTTTCAAATGGGAACCCCTATTTTTGACCCCATATTCGGAAAGAGCGGAAAATTTTACGATTTTTAGGTATTTTTTGAAAAAATTTTTGGGGCCCAATGAGGCCCTGCAGGGCTTACAAGGCTTTTCTAAGGCCCATTTCTTTTAAACGCGAATTAACTCGGAAAAACCGCATTTTTTGTATTGCACATGCATCGCGAAAGTTTCTTAGTTTGAAATTTCCAACGAAATGAGCCCAAAAAATTTTGGCCCGGGGCCTTATTTTGGGCCCTACGGACCCAAAGTCCGGTTTTTCAAATGGGAACCCCTATTTTTGACTCCAGATTCGGAAAGAGCGGAAAATTCTACGATTTATAGGTATTTTTTGAAAATTTTTTTGGGGTCGAATGAGGCCCTGCAGGGCTTACAAGGCTTTCATAAGGCCCATTTCTTTTAAACGCGAATTAACTCGAAAAAAACGCATTTTTTGCATTGCACATGCATCGGTAAAGTTTCTTGTCTTCAAGTTTTCGTCATAATGGGCCCGGGGCCTTAGATTGGGCCCTACGGACCCAAAGTCCGGTTTTTCGACAATTTATTGCCAAAAGCATTGATCCCCAAAAACTCTAAGGGCCTTACATGAAAAAATGATAATAATAATAGTTTTAGGTAAACATTTTGAAATATTCCAAGAATAAACGAGGATCTGGGCGTAGAAAATTTTAAATAGATTTTTATTGATAAACAAAGTAGTTATTAATAGACTAAAACGTAAGTAAAGTTTTAAATAATGAACTCTTGTTTTATTACAAATTTTTTTAACTATTTAACTTTGATTATGTATTATTACTATTATATGGTATATGATTGTAGTAACTATTTACATTGACTATTTACAATGATTTGCTTTGTGCAAAATACAAAACTATTTTTGAAAAACCACTCATCACTTCTCAACTTATTTTTTGCAAATTAGTTTTTTAATAAAATGCATTCATCTTTATAATTCTTAGCTGTTTAATTTTTGTTCAAATTGTCTTCCATTTGCTTAAAAGCAAGAGTTTATCCTTTTCCGGAAGTGAGTGACTTTACTTAAAAGTACTCTTCGAGGAATATTCTGACAAGCTGCTGTTATACGATTTCACATGTCTGCTTCAGTCGTTGGCTCTTCTGAGTACACTGTATTTTTGAGATAACCACAAAGGTAGAAATCTGGGGAAGTGAGGTCAGGTGACCGAGCCGGCTATGCAACAGGACCTCCTCGTCCTATCCCACTGTTTGGGTACTGAGCATTTAGAAAGCCACGTACTTGATTATGATAATGTGGAGGCGCTCCATCGTGCTGGAACCGCATTCGTTCCCTAGTCTCGTTATCGGCGTTTCCAAGTAGTACCGGGAGAGGATTTTGCAGCATATCTAAATATCTTGCGCCAGTTACAGTATCATTAAAAAAGTATGGCCCAATTAGGAATCCATTAACAATACCACACCACACATTCAGACTCCAACAATGCTGATTATCGACAGTTCTGAACCAATGTGGATTTACATCAGCCCAGTAGTGACTGTTATGCCGATTCAGCTCACCATTATTCTTGAAAGTAGTTTCATCCAAGAATAGTACAAAATTAAAAAAATTTGCATCTTCTTGTATTCTTGCAAGGGCCCAGTTGCAAAGTTGAATACGGGCTAAAAAATCTTGTGGCATTAATGCTTGGGTAAGTGTTATATGGTAAGCGTGATATTTATTCTTCTTAAGAATTTTAAGAATAACGTCTTTCCTGATACCGGACTCCCTTTCAATTTGACGACTACTTATGTGGGGATTCAAATAAATATGCGCCAGTACGACTATTACTCTTATATCATTTGTGTTATGATCATGGTGAGCACGTTGACGTTTTAAATGCCGGGTCCGGGCTCGTTCAACAAGACGTTTTATAGTCCCTCTAGCGCGGTGTCTTCTATTTGGAAACTGTTCCGCGTATAATACAGCAGCTTGGGTGTAATTTCCCCCTGCTACAGCATGAGACCCAACCATGTCAATGATCTCTGCTGGTGAATAGTCTGCCATTTTATTCGATACTACGATACGATACGGCCCCTACTGCCCCCTTAAACAAACATGAAAAATTTCATTCCTAAAAATTATGATTAATCATTAAGACCGAATCTACGTATCTTTTAGGATTGCAGAATAAATTGACCAAAATCATTTATTATTGAAATTAGTTTAATATTGAGAATTAACTTTAAAAAAATAAATTGTTCATCTAATCGACTTACGGGTCTATCAACTTCTTCATAAGCTCACATAATTCACAAAAACTAGGTACTTTTTTTAGAAAAATTCTTTTTTTTTATGTAAAAAATTAAGCTTTGTACTTGAAAATGTCTACTTTCAGGCTAATTGTAGCAACAATAACAATAACAACAACTTTAATAATAAAAATAAAAATAAGAATAATAATTTCTGTCCATCATTATTATTATTATTACTATTTTTATTATCATTAATATTTTTGATTGTTGTTTTCAATGTACAGTGAATTATTTAATTTTTATAAAAAATAGGTTTTTTAAAGACATTTTTACAAATGAATTGAGCAATCAAAAGTAAGAGTTTTTTGAGTTTGAAGGAGAGCAAAAATTTATTGGTTAAAAAAAATGTTAAAAATTAATTAATTTTTTTTTTTATTGAACTACATTGAGTCGATTTTGTCTATTTAAAAAGACTAAAATATCTTATTATTTTCACTGAATTATGACTTATTCCAGTTTCAGATGATTAAGTTTAATTTATTCATCTCCACTTAATTAAAATCATTAAATTATTACCATTAAGTTGACAATTATTTTCGTTGATTTTTGATTACTAATTAATGATTGCATATAAAATTTATTAATGTAATATTTTTCTAAAAGGTTAGATCAATCACATTATAAACTGGTATGAAAAATAAGAAGTAAAGCTTAAATTATTTAATAAAATGTTAACAGATTGCTTTTGTAATAGTCTATTTTATTTTAAAGCTTTGAATAATATTCGTAACTCAATTTTCAGCACTCATTTTCCACAATCTACGACTTCACTAAACACAATCAGAAGACATTGTTTGTTTACATTTGGCCCGTTAAAGGCATAAAAACGCGAGAGCTTGAAGTTAAGGCCTACGCAACAAAAGCTAAAGGCCTTCACAGTTAAGACTCCGTAACTCGTAAGCATGCCTACGCTTGATGTATCACTATTTGATTTTGAGAGAGCAGGGCAATTAAGACACGACAGATTGCTATGAAATTTTAAATAATTAAGTAACAGCTTAAGTAAAAGATTTATTTAATTTAAGGTTTGTAAATGAGAAAATGGTTAAGATTGATTTTGATGAACTTTATTCATGTCAGGCCCTTAGAAATTTGGGAGGATCAGTGGTTTGGGCGATTAATTGTCAAAAAAAAAAAAACGGAATTGGGGTCCGTAAGGCCCAATCTAGGGCCCCGGGCCCATTTTTTTAGGCCCATTATGGTGAAAACTTGAAGACAAGAAACTTTACCGATGCATGTGCAATGAAAAAATGCATTTTTTTCCGAGTTAGTTCGCGTTTAAAAGAAATGGGCCTTTTGAAAGCCTTGTAAGCCCTGCAGGGCCTCATTGGACCCAAAAAATTTTTCGAAAAATACCTAAAAATCGTAAAATTTTCCGCTCTTTCCGAATCTGGGGTCAAAAATAGGGGTTCCCATTTAAAAAACCGGACTCTGGGTGCGTAGGGACAGAAATAAGGCCCCGGGCCAAATTTTTTTCGGCCTATTTCGTTGGAAATTTCAAACTAAGAAACTTTCCTAATGCATGTGCAATACAAAAAATGCGTTTTTTCCGAGTTAATTCGCGTTTAAAAGAAATGGACCTTATGAAAGCCTTGTAAGCGCTGCAGGGCCTTATTGGACCCCAAAAAAATCTTCAAAAAATACCTAAAAATCGTAAAATTTTCTGCTCTTTCCGAATCTAGGGTCAAAAATAGGGGTTCCCATTTGAAAAACCGGACTTTGGGTCCGTAGGGCCCAAAATAAGGCCCTGGGCCCAATTTTTTTGGGCCCATTTTGTTGGAAATTTCAAACTAAAAAACTTTCCCATGCAATACATGTGCAATACAGAAAATACGATTTTTCCAAGTTAATTCGCGTTTAAAAGAAATGGGCCTTATAAAAGCCTTGTAAGCCCAGGGCCTTATTAGGCCCCAAGAAAATTTTCAAAAAATCGTAAAATTTTCCGCTCTTTCTGAATCTGGGGTCAAAAATAGGGGTTCCCATTTGAAAAACCGGACTTGGGGTCCGTAGGGCTCAAAATAAGGCCCAGGGCCCAATTTTTTTGGGCCGATTTTACTTCCCCCTTCAATCAAAACAACTTTTGTCTCTTGAGTTTTGTTCGTACGAGGCTTTAATTTAGAGATAATCGCACCGGACGATTAATTTACGCCACCCTGTATGTGCTCCGAACGTCGACACTCGCTTGTCTACATGTCATGTAGACAAATACACTTATAATACATGTAGACTTACAAATTTTGACTAACCAACCAAATTTTGTAAACTTTCATCCGAATAAAATGCAACTCAAACTATCCAACAGATTCTTTTTAAACGACGGTTTTAAAGTTGAATTTGGCCAAGAAATAGCAAGTAATCGAAAAGACAATCGAAGAGACAGGTTTTCCAACAGTTAGTTTTTTTATATCACTTTTAATTTTTCCATGGGCGGTAATGGGTTAAATTATATAATTTTAGTTTCAAATCTCGTCATTGACGATGATGATGCTATTGGCGTTCCTCCAGAGGAAATCGAATAGTGGAGCATCAGGTCATGGACAAAGGAAGAAAAAGACATGGAGGAGGAGGAGGACGAAGACATGGAGGAGGACAAAGATATGGAGGAGGACGAAGACATGGAGGAGGGCAAAGACATGGAGGAGGAGGAGGAGGAGGAGGAGGAGGAGGACGAAGACATGGAGGAGGAGGAAGAGGAGGACGAGGAGGAGCAGGAAGAGGGCGATGATGAAGAAGAGGAAGAGGATAAGAAGGACGAGGATGAAGGAGAGGATAAGGATGAAGATAACGATGGTGATAGTTTGATCGCTACTTATGGGAGTAATGCAGACTCATCACCACCACCATCTCCAATCATGAGTGAAGGTAAATTTTTAAATTTTATAATTTATGTTACAATCAACTAATTAAATTAAAAGTTAACTCTTTGTTTTTTTTTTCTTTTTCTAGAAGACATGCAGTATATCATCGAGTATCCTGATGAATCTATGGAGCAGCATACCGCGAGAACGTTGAAAGAGTTTATCGGAGGTATTTTATTATTATCATTACTCAATGATAATAATAATCATATAAATAATATTAATAATAATAACAACAAAACTCATTTTCTGTTCTAGGAAAATACATCGAGAGGAATGAAGAGGAGCACGAATGGAGAAGGAGTTTCGAAGAAGAAGAGGAAATTCAAAGCCTATTCGAGTATATGGATGAGTGCTTCAATGAGTTTAAATTAGATTTAAGAAATGAGATTTTATATTCACATACTCAAAATCTTAAAACACATATTGTAGAGTCATGTTGTAATTTAAATATAGATTTTGTTAATTATTTTAAAGATTATATGTTAGATTTGAAAGAAAGAATTTTAGAGGAATATCCATTTGAAAAACGAAAAATATACAGTTTCAATGAAATGTAGATATTATATACTTTATATTTTTTAATAAATAATAATTTAAATATAAAATTGGATTTGTGTATATTTTTAGACCCTATTAAACTCCATAACCTTCTCTAACCCTAAAGTACTTTTAAATTTCATTATTTTTCAACTAATTTTCTAAATTTTTCATTAAGGCTTATGAATTGAAACAATTTTATAAGTCTTAATTTCTTTATTCAAAACTTAGTTAAATTTTTATAAATTAAATTTAATTAAATTAAATTTCATTTTAATAATTTTTATTATAAAAACAAGCACGGTCATTCATAAAACTAGGTGGTATATCTATAATATCATAACTTTCTAAAAATTCTTCGGCTGGATTTTCTTTAAAATTTAAAAATTTCCTGATTATAAAAGCTCGTCTTATGGCACAGTTGAAATCAGAATCACTAGAATGAAAATCACTTACATAGAATGTATTGTAATTTCTGCTCACCATTTTAAAATTTAAAACTCCCATTTCAGAAATATCGATAACTTTCCTAAAAATTAAAAAATTTTATTAAATTAAATATTTAATTAAATATTCTTATGATATTAAAAGTTCGATTTACAATGTTTACTTACTTATCCCAACAGATACTTTGTACAAACTTTTGTACTTTTTCTGTGTAAACGTAAATTTTTGAAGCATCTTTTAAATTCACTTGCAATATTTTAGTAATTTCACTCGGCTGAGTCGTTCCACTACTCCAAGGAATCTTATGATATTTTTTTTCCAAATAAGAATTCATACGCACATTTCAAAAGATTGCACCAGAATGATGATGGTTTAAAAAGTACTGTGACAGGTGGACTATGAGCGCTATCTAGAGAAATGATTGCAAGCTCTTTTGGAATTAAAATATCTCGTGATCTATGAGAGAATAATAAATCTACTACGAAAGTCATGGTAAGGTTATATTTTAATACAGTTGAAAGAACAACTAAATGAGTTCATAGTATACACTCTCTTTATATACTCCTTTCCCCCCACCATTTATTTTAATTTAACTGTGGAGGGGGTGTCCTTCTAGAAAGTTCTGGTAAAATCCCTTCTAGAAAGTTCTGGAAAAATCCCTTCCAGAAAGTTCTGGAAAAATCCCTTCTAGAAAATTCTGGAAAAATCAAGAACAATGTAGAAAAAGCCGTTAAACTTTGAAGAAGATAGATGAGTTTTTCCTAGAAAAGAGAAACTGTTTTTCTTTGCAGACAAAGAAGCCCCCCTCCTTTTACTTCTAGATTTTTCCAACCGTTTTCTGCATGTATAAAGTCCGTAGAGCGGTTCTCCAGAGCTCAGTCGAGTTTGGGACAGTATACTGGGTCTATTCGAGTGTTTTTCAAAATGTCTGTGCTCAAATATTTTGGATTAAACATTCAGACTTTGCAAGCATCTCTTAGAAATCTTGAACATGTTGAAGATACTGATTAACAACATTGGTTATATTTATCTGAAAATACGAATAGTGTCATAAAAAATTTAATTAATTCTGGAAATTTAAATGTTCATGAAAAAAAAAGATGTGAAGGTTACCTCATCCAGTTAACTAATATTAAGAATCAAATCGAGTTTTATTTACAAAAAAGTGGAGGTGATTTGCAAGCAACAGAAAATCATAATCAACCTGAAGATTTAATTCAATGGATCGCTTTACCATCAATTTTCGCGAATCGAATTAGTTCTGGTCTAATAACAAATGTATCGCATAAAGATGTTAAATCATTTTTGATCGATGTTAAACCAATCTTCAATGAAAAAGTTAATGCTGTTTTGAAAAAGTATAATTCAGTAAAAGCCAGCGCTGAACTTGCCAGTGAATATGTAATTCTTAAAAAGGATATTGAAACAGTTGAGGTAAAAAATTTCAATACTGCAAGTGAGCCAGTGTTTCTAACAACTGACACAATGGAATGGTATGATGAAAATATTTTGAAACCAATACTTCATAAAATAGAAGAATTTGAAGGTTGTGGATCTGGTTGGACTTTAAGACAAGTGTTGAGTGTAATAATTAACTTCAAAGAGTTTCAACCTATGCATGCTGGTTCTTTCATTGAGCTCCCACAACCTATTAAGTCTAAAAATGCTTGTTTGAATGTTAGAAATGATGATAATGAATGCTTTAAATGGGCAATATTATCTTCTTTATATCCAGTCAAAATTGATGCGGACGATGTGAGATCATACATTCACCACGCTAATAAACTGAACTTTAAAGGAATTGATTTTCCAGTAAGATTAACTCAAATAAAAAAGTTTGAAAAACAGAATGAAATTTCAGTGAACGTTTTTCTCTTAAAAAAAATCAATGGTAAATATGAAGTTGGAACAGCGCATGCAACTGATTCACTTAAAGAAAAACACGTTAATCTACTTTATATTCAAGACTTCTATTTTGATAAAAAGAAACCTAATGAAAAAGAACCTGATGATATTCCTAAGTTTCACTATGTGCTTATTACTGATTTTTCAGCCTTAACGAGAAAACAACTAACAAAACATCATGGAAAAATCCACTTTTGTAATCGCTGTATTCATTACTTTTATTCTTTAAAAGCTTTATTGGATTTCATCAAGATTTTTGCATGCAACTTAATAAGTGTATAATTGATTTACCTGTAGAGGGTAAAGGTAAAGATAAAATTAAATTTAAAAACTACAAGTTCCAAGACAAAGCTCCTATATGTATTTATGCGGACCTTGAATGTTTAATTAAACCTAATAAAGATAATGAGGATGTACAAGATCATCAAGCTTATAATGTTGGCTACTATTTGAAAAATAGTTTCAATGATGAAAAGTCTTATTATAGAAGTTATCGGCAGATTGAAGAAGGACAAAAAACACCATCCGTATGGTTCGTGGAAGAGTTAAAAAGAATTGGTGAAGAATATGATAAGTTGTACAAGAATCCTAAAGAAATGATCCTTACTGCAACAGATTGGCGAAATTTTGAGATGGCGAAAGTGTATATTATATGCGGTAACTATTTCAGTAAACGTTGTAAAATTGTAAGAGATCACGATCATTTTACTGGTAAATATAGAGGGGCAGCCCACGATACTTGCAATATACAGTATAACAAAGCTAGATATATTAATGTGCTGTTTCATAATATGTCTGGTTATGACGCTCATTTGATAATCAAAGAAATATATTCAAATGAAATTATAGATGGAGATCTAAAAATTTTAGCTGAATCTAAATCAAAATATATTTCTTTCACAAAAAGAATGAAGGGTAGTGTTATACAATTCAGATTTCTAGATTCATTTAGATTTATGGCATCATCTTTGGAGAAACTAGCTAGTTACCTACCTGAAAAGACAATTACAACTAAAGTTCATCAACAAGCAAATTTATCAGATGAGAAAATAAAGTTACTAACAAAAAAAGGATGTCTTCCATATGAATATCTTGATTCGTTTGATAAGTCAAAAGAGACGAAACTTCCAGAGAAAGGAGCTTTTTATAGTAAATTAACTGGGTGTGATATAAGTGACGAAGAATACTCTCATTGTGATCAAGTTTGAAACAGCTTCAGATTGAAACTCTTGGTGATTATTCAGATATTTATATGAAAACAGATGTCTTATTACTCGCGGACATATTTGAGAACTTTCGATCAACTTGTCTAGAAGCTTACTCATTAGATCCTGCTCATTATTATACCAGCCCTGGCTTGAGCAATGTTAAAAAGAACAAGTGGAATTAGACTTAATCACAGACATAGATATATTACTTTTCGTCGAAAGAGGAATTAGAGGGGGGATTAGCCAATGTTTGAATCGTTATGCAGAAGCTAACAATCAATATATGAATGAAGGTTATGATCCGAAAAAAGAAGATAATTACATAATTTATTTAGATGCCAATAATTTATATGAGTAATTAATTGTTTATAAACATTTATTATAAAAAAAAAATTTCAAAAATTAAATTTTTTTTTTTTTTTTTTTTTTTTTTTTCTAGCTGGGCCATGGTGCAACATCTTCCTTATGGAGGGTTACAGTGGGTTGAAGATGTAAGTGTACCAGACTTTTATGATGTTCCAGATGATAGTCCTATTGGGTTTTTTTTAGAAGTGGATATCGAGTATGATCAATCCCTTCACGAAGAACACCAAGACTTACCATTTTGTCCTGAAACTAAAGCACCCCCAAACTCCAAACACAAAAAGTTGCTCACAACCTTTGAAAATAAAGAAAAATATGTAATTCACTATAGAGCATTAAAACAAGCAAAAGAACATGGTCTTAAAGTAAAAAAAATTCATCAAGCCCTTCAATTCAATCAATCCGCATGGCTGGCATCATACGTTGAGTATAATACTTGAAAAAGAGCAGAAGCAACAAATGATTTTGAGAGAAATTTCTTTAAATTGTTAATTAATAGCATTTATGGAAAATGTCTCCAAAACCAGCGAAAACAGGTTGATGTAAGACCTATTAATGAGTGGCCTGGGAGAAATGGAGCAGAAGCTTGTATCGCAAGTCCAAATTTCCACAGCATAGAAAGGATAGATGAAAATATGGCTATAGTTCAAATGAAGCCTACTAAACTCACAATATCCAAACCTATTTACATTGGTTTTGCCATACTGGATGTATCCAAAGTAAAAATGTATGACTTCTATTATTTCAAAATGAAAAAATGGGTAGCAAAGTCATTAAAGCTTTTATACATGGATACAGACAGCTTTATATATGAGATCCGGGGCGTAAACATCTACAATGTTATGAGGGAACACTCGGAATACTTTGACACATCAGCATATAAAAAAGATAATAAATTTAACATTGAACCTAAAAATGGGAAGAAACTAGGCCTGTTTAAGGATGAGACCAGCTGTGACATCATTACTGAGTACATAGGTTTGAGACCCAAGATGTATAGTTTATTAATACAAAACAAAGATCCTGTAATGAAAGTAAAAGGGGTTGAAGCATCAGCACTCAGAGAAATAAAGTTTGAACATTGTGAAAAGTGTCTTTTCGAAAAATCTATAGTTAAAGTTGAACAGCGAACTATTAGAGCAAGACTTCACAATCTACGCACTGAAAAACAAGTAAAGATTGGTCTAAGTTTTGCAGACGACAAACGATATCTTCTCAAAGAAGAATGTATTCAGATTCCATGGATGAAAAATACGACCGATACTTTAGCTTGGGGAGACTATAGAATAGCTCAAATTGAAGAATTTCTTAATAAAACAAGAAATGACGCAGAGAAGGTTCTAGAAGGTAATGACTTCACTGATCAGAAGGTTCTAGAAGGTAATTACGTCACTGATCAGAAGCTTCTAGAAGGTAATGACGTCACTGATCAGAAGGTTCTAGAAGGTAATGACGTCATTGATCAGAAGGTTCTAGAAGATTCAGAACATGGATTTACTCATCAGAGAATTCTAGAAGATTCTCAAGATGAACTTTCTCTAAGATATAACGTCAATAAAAAGAAGCTTCCAGAAAAAAATATTGTGAGTGGGGGTAAGTTTTCACAAGCTGATGCAATAAGTGTTGGAAATTACATCACTTTCCAGAAATTTCTAGAACAAAAAACAATGGTTTTGGATGATGTGCCAAAGCCTCCAGCAGATGTCGACAGTACGGTATATAAGGCTGGCAGTTCAAGAAGGGCTCTCACTTGCTGCTCAAAAATTTTAGACGACGGACCACTCGAGAAAGTAGCCAGACTCTCATTTGAAAAGGAATATTGATTTAAACAAAGTAAGCATACAATTTTTAGTTTTAAATTTTCAATATTTAATTAATTTTTATCTAAAATTAGCTTATACATTATGTTACAGAATGGATTTCACTAAGTTCAAGATATTGCCAAAAAAGATGAGTACCTTCCGAAGAAACGTTTAATGGAGCTTGCTAGTGGAGAAAGTTTTATAGTGACAACGATATATCAGTGTGACACCAAATTTGGAAAAAAAACTGTAATTATTATCAACAAAGAATTTCAAGTGTTCTTGCCTAACCTATATAATAAGTTCTTCATTGAAAATCCAGACGATTTCAAATCTTTAAAAGAAGAAGTGAAAAAAGATCAAGTGTATATAAAACATTTAGGAAACAATAAACTAGAATTTTCTAATAAAAAGTCTAATAAAAAGATAGATCTCAAGTTAAAATGAAGTGTGTTACGTTCAACGACAGTGTCAATGTTTGGGTTAATGTTGTTTATGACTGTGCAAGTCGTAAGGCAAGAATTGGTCCTTGGATTCAAGCCGCATGTGACAGAGAACGTTTCAATCTAAGAATTCAAAGAACTAGTATCGTACTTAATCCGATTATCTTTAAAATGCGAATTAAGTATATCGAAAATGTATTAGGTCCTATTCTGAATAAAAAAGCAATAAATTAAATGTTTGTTCTAATAACTACGTGACCTTATCCCCACTATAATTCCATTTTCAAATGCAATATAAGAAGCTGAATTGGAAAAAAAACATCATTAGCTGCTACGACGTTGTAGAAGAAAGATGGATCTCACGAATCTGAACAAAATTGCCAATGGCTCCTTAATGGAATCGGATTATGATAGACTTTATAAAGTAACATCAATAAGAATAGCTGATATCATGGATGGTCCAAAAGTCGTGATAACGCTGGATGTGGAGTTTCAAGTCTTTCTACCTGACCGATTAAATTTTTACTTATTTGCCAACGATGATGAGTTAAATAATTTACAAAGAGAAGTGAAAAATAATAACTTAAGCGTGCAATATGTAGAAGATAAAATGAAATTTTTTTTAAATTGTTAAAAGGAAGGACAATAAATAAATATAAAACTCAACTGTTTGTCTTTTTATTTAATTTTTATTTATTACTCAACTTTTTGAATACACAAAGTTATCTAGATTATTGCTATTAATCCAACTATTATGATCTTTTGAAAAACCTAACCATTTAACATATAATTCATTGCCACGTCGTCTGATAACTTTATCTATTAAATATGTATCTGGGCACTTGGTTTTTTGTAATTCTTGTTCATAAAAGCCTCCGATCACAGGTTGATCTTGATAATCTTTTAAGTGATAAGTAATTGGTTGCGTATTTTTGATACTAGTTATAGTAAATATTTCAGTGGACCAATTAGGGGTATAGCTTTTTTCAAATACATTTTTAATTTTGCTCACTCGAACTTTATCTCCAACTTTAAATTTTGGTGACTTTTTAAAATTTTTATTTTTATTTAATTTTTTTAGAGTTTCAGTAATATGGTTCGCAGTGTTATCTTTCGGTTTCATACCAATGCTTCGATGTTTTCTATTGTTGTATAATGTAATTAAATCCGATAAAATATCTATCCACTTGTAACTGCCTCGTAAACAAAACTGTTTCCACATGATATTTTTTAAAGTACGATTGAATCTTTCGTATATAGAAGCTTTTAAACCACTGTATGTTGAGTACATATTAACTTTATACTTGTTCATTAAATTTTGGAAATCTTTATTGTAAAACTCTTTACCCATATCAACATGAAGATTTCGAGGAGATTGAGTGCTTTTGAAGACTATTTCCATTGCAGCTGCTACCTCTTTACCAGTTTTTGTCTTTAAAGGAATCGCGTGAGCGTATTTTGAAAACACGTCGATGATTGTAAGCATGTATCTATGACCTTTATTTTCTCTAGCATATGGTTGCATTTCTACCAAGTCAGCTTGCCAGGTATCGTGAAAACCCCGTACTTCAACTTTTCTACGAGGGAAATTTCTGCGTGCAGGTTTGTGTATTTCTTCAACCACTTTTTTCATGTTTTATTTAGGTAAATCTTTCCAAAATTGTTCTCTAGCATGAATTTTCGAGTCTACAAGATATTCAATCTCTTTTTTATGTTGAAATAAAAGTTCTACAACTTGTTGTTTCCACAAAGTCAAAATATCTAAATATATCTTTTCTTTGTCAAAATCGTTGATAAATTCACTAACTGCTATATGTATTGCGTTCGTACTCTCTATATCTTTGAGTAAATGTCTTCTAAATTCAATATTACTTTTTTTAATTACGTCTTGTAGAGTACGCAAGATTATAGCGTCCGCTGATTCGATAGGAGGTGCCAAGTTACACAGTATTTTCGATTTAATATCGAAATCACCGTTGGGAGTAAGTTTATATCCAACTCCTGGTGGTCCTCGGCTGCTCTCTTTTTTCTCAACCTTACGTCCAAATATGTCAACAGGCATTTTGGTACTGATGGGTAAGTAATTATATTCTCAGTATATATACCCTCCCTCCCGCAACTCTTCAATAATTGAATGAATTTCATTTGTGTGACTTGTATTTCCAGCTGACTGCTCAGCTATTAACAACCTGAGACGATCAACGAGTTCATTGGGATTATCCCAGTATACGTAATCAGTTCTGCTGTTGAGTCGGGCATTTTTGAATTTGAGTATGGAACCACCTAGTTTTGTTGGAGTAGATACAGCTTACGGAGACTGTCTGTTGAGTTGTATTTTTTTTAATGTTCTTTTTGGCGACTGTTTTGTTTTTGGAGGACTTAAATTGAAAAGAGGCATAATAACATTTTGATATTTTTTACTAGTAACATGATATTTTATGTCTTCAGTAGATTTGCTTCCTTTTCTGTGAGCGTTAGTTTGCTCAAGAATTTCTTTATATCGACTTAAGTTAGCCAAATCATTAGTTGTAGAATCTTTGCGAACAATGAGATTAAATAATTCTTGAGTTCTAGGATACGACTTATTGTTGACTACGATAGAATCTTTTAAAAATTTAATAAGTTTATTTCCAAGAGTGTAGTCTCCTTGAAGAGTTTTTTTGACTCCATACAGATTATCTCGCTCATCAGGCTCTATTTGATTAAATATGTCTTCTCCTCGGTCAATACTTGTTTCTTCCAATTCATTATACGTATCACTCTCATGAAGCGTAGATTCATCCTCAACTGCAGATGATGCATTTGGAGGTATGACAAGATCATTGTGTTGTATCCCAGATTCGTTGAATAAACTATTGAATGAATTTTCTTTTTTTAATTCAAATTTTTTAACTGTTTCAAGAGGTGAGCTTTCATTGAGCTTTGGACGTTTTGCTGCAAGCTTTTCCAGAAGATTTAGAATAGGTTTAAACGTTTCTGTCAAAATTCATTCAGCATCGTCTTTGCGACTTTTTATAATATTGAATTTCCGTTTTACAATTTCGCGAGCTTTCACAAGCTCTTCAAGGATTCTTTTCTCCTTAGCAATGTTTTCCATGTTTATGCAGCATAGGTTGACTCAATACTAATTATTTTTCACTAGGTTCTACTATATTTATAGCGAAACACCCGAATCCTTTTCTATATCTACCATCATTAATATTTCTATCTTTATCTATAACTATAAAACTATGTTTACCTTCTACCCAACACTTTGAGCTCAAGTTTTTGAATTGATTGTAAGGCATGTCAGTATTAACGTGATCATCATATATATGTTTCAGATTCACTTCATCTTGACGAAATAAAATCAACAAGTTGAAATTATCTCTTACTAAATGTTTAGGTACTGCGGTATACGACTGACATAGATAAAAACAATCTACGCTCTTATGTCTCCCCATACAATAAAAGGCTTTAACATTATCTTGCTTCTCACATGCGATATCATCGAAGACAAAAATGGAATTAGGTAAATCATCAGCTGGAGACACTACCTCATCATGGTCACTAAATGCAAAATACTTTATCCCCTCGATTGGTTCCAAGAGTTGTTCGAGAAACTTATACTTTGGTTGGTTCAAAGATTTAGAGTAGACGTAAATGTTTTCAAATCTTAAACCGTTTAATTGTGTTAAAAGAGCTAGTAAGCTGTTAGTTTTCCCACAATTCGATGGTCCTGAAATAACTGCTCGAATGCTACTCGGGAGTAAGTCACCCTGACGTTTTTCTTTCATTTCCTGTTCGGCAATAATATCAAAGTTTGGTACTGGCAGTTTCAGAGTGTTTTGTGAAAAATCCATGTTGATCATTCGGAATCTGAATGTTGAATACTAAGGAAACCTATAAATATATCGTTTTTATATCCACAAGCTCAGTCGTTAGTTGGCAGTCATAATGAAATGATCATTCACAATAAGAAAGGTGGCGGTTTATTAAATAACATCATCAATAAGCTTCCAGTTGAGTTGCACTTACCTGGTTACAACTATTGTGGACCTGGTACTAAGTTATAAGTTATCCAAGTGACTAGCACGTGGTGATCTAGGAATCAATCCATTAGACGCAGCTTGTAAAGAGCACGATATCGCTTATTCACAGAATCACGAAAATTTAGAGGCTAGACACGCAGCAGACAAAGTCCTTGCTAATAAAGCGTGGGAAAGAGTAAAAGATAAAAACGCAAAGTTTGGAGAAAAAGCAGCAGCTTATTTTGTTACCAACGCTATGAAGTTGAAAAGTAAATTAGGGATGGGTCTCAAAGTAAAATCTAAGAAAATGACTCCACTGAGTTTTATTATAAAAGTTGCATCAAAATCAGTAGCTCCTAATAATACCTCGAAAAGTATTATAAATGCAGCTCTTCAAGCATCTAAATTAGCAGTTAAAAAAGCTGGTGGAAAAAGTAAAATAAAAGTTCCTCGAGTATTACCGATGACATCGAAAATTGGGGGATTTCTACCTTTGGTTCCCCTATTTGCCGGCTTGAGCGCTACGGGTGCATTGGCAGGGAGTGCAGCTAGAATTTATAAGGCTATTAACGATGTAAAGTCAGCTAAACAAGATTTGGAAGGGAAAAAAAGACATAATAAATCTATGGAAGCTATAGCTGCAGGTAAAGGACTTTATCTTGGACGTCATAAACAAGGATTTGGTCTATACTTAAAAAAAAAAAAGGCAAAGGAGCCTACTTGAGAAAAAGAGGCAAAGGGGTTTACTTCAGAAAAAGAGGAAAGGGGGTGTACTTGAGAAAAAGAGGCAAGGGAGTGTATTTGAGAAAAAGAGGCAGGGTCTAAAAAAGCTCGAAATAACTTTACCAAATCGTCAGCTGACAAACTTTGACTTATTAAAGTATGCGCGAAAGCTTAAAATTCCACATTTTAGAGGAGTTTTTATGAAAAACATATTACCATATTCTGGACCTAATTATCGAGAATCCGCCATCGTAAACCTAGATGATGAAAGTGGGCCCGGAACTCATTGGGTTGCTTATCGAAAAAATGGTAACGATGTAGTTTACTTTGATAGTTTTGGTGATCTCAAACCTCCGCTCGAATTAATGCTTTACTTGAATGTCAACAGTGTGAAATACAATACAGAAAAATTTCAAGACTACAATTCTTATAACTGTGGTCATCTGTGTTTACAATTCCTTAATGGAAGCTTAGGTATATAAGCAATCTCTTTCATAATTTATGCTCAGTTTAGGGTGAGTCGTGATGGAATCATTTACTCTTACCCTATCAGCCAATTCTTCAGTTCTTGAAGCTCAGTATTATCCACCTATTCAACTTTTGCCGAATAAAAATTATACTCTTGGTTTAGTACAGTTGTTTACATTCAATTCAATACCTAATATTGACATTGGATGCAATAAATTTTATGTTGGCGATCGAGTTATCACCTTCGATACAGGAAATTACGAATTGGTTGATATTGAAAAAATTCTTCAAGAAAAAAACATTAAAATATTGATTAAACCTAACGATAATACTTTCCGCACTGAAATGGAATGTACTGAAATAGTTGACTTCACACCTGTTGACTCGATTGGAAAACTTTTAGGATTTAGTAGACGCAAACTTGAAGCAAACTTGAAACATATTTCTGATAATCATATTAATATCCTTAAAAACAATTCATTGAGAGTGGAGTGCAACATCACTGCTGGAGCTTACATAAATAATAAACTAGTTCATACTATTCACGAATTTTATCCTACAGTTGAACCTGGGTTTAAAATAATTGAGGTACCTTCACAAGTTATGTACCTACCTGTGAATGTAGAGTGCATAGAAAATCTGCAGTTGCGCATTGTTGACCAAGACGGAGAGTTGGTAAATTTTCAAAAGGAAGTTATTACAATAAGTTTACACATTAAATCCTCATAATGGGTAATGTATTTTATGGAAAAGGACTTCAAAGAAACTATAAAACTCAAACATCATGCAGTTCTTCAATCAGTCATCGTCGAGCATCCAAAGCGCTAACACGGCAGAACATCCAGTTTCTCAAAAGTCTAGGACTAAGAATCGTTCGTGGTGGAAAATAACTTGCAATTTCTTTTGTTGCTATACATATAGAAAATGGAAGATATTCTAGAAATTCAAGCTCCCATTCAGTTCGATGATAGTATCTCAAATTATGAGTTACATGCTCATCAACCATATACCGGGTCTAATTTCAATCATAGTGATGAAATTCGTATCGCTATCTAGTATCAGGACTTGGCTGTTTTACCATCGCGTAGTTATCTACTTATGTCCGGTCAATTAAGAAAGTCAGATGGTACAAAAGCAGCGAATACTCATTTCGTTAGCAACGGTGTATGTCATTTATTTGAAGATATTAGATATGAGCTCAATGCAATAGAAATTGATCGTATAAAGAATGTAGGAATAGCTAGCACTTTAAAAGCTCTTATGTCTTTAGACTATGGTGCACAAACTGAGAACCGTGGGTGGTATGCCAATGGAACCTTAATGCTTGATTCTGAAGGTCGATTTGATGTATGTATCCCTTTGAAACATCTCTTTGGTCTAGCAGAGGATTACAATAAAATCATAGTCAATGCAAAACATGAATTGATCATTCGAAGATCAAACACTGATTATAATGCTGTTTATCAAGCAAACACAGGGACGGAACAAGCTCCTGTATACGAAGATATCAAGATAAACATTTCTAAAATCGAATGGTTGATGCCTTATGTAACTCTTTCAGATGCATACAAAATAAACTTACTCAACTATCTTCAAAAAGGTAAATCAGTTGCTATGAGTTTTCGAAGTTGGGAACTCCATGAATTGCCTCTAGTACCAACAACCACTAAAAATAATTGGCTAGTAAAAACATCTAATCAGTTGGAGAAACCTCGTTTCATAATAATAGGCTTTCAAACTAATAGAAAAAATAGTAGAAAACTCAGTCTAAATGTATACGATCATTGTAATATCAATAACTTGCCCAGTCCAGTCATTTCAGCCATGATCGCTTGATGGCGACACCTTTTGGCAGCGTTACCGACGGCACCGCAAGATATTCGGCTTCTGGCACTAGATTGCAGCACTTCGTTGCTGGTTACTCGACTTACAACCGCTGTGCGGCTGTGCTGCACCACATTGCCCCAAAAGTGGAGCAAATAGACAGTTTGCTATCGAGCAAAAATTTTTCATTTCGGCTGCTTGTACGAGATAATTCACATCAAGTTTTTTGTCGCGAAAGCAGTGAAGGTAATTATCTCTAACACTCTTTATGGTGTGACGAATTCATCAATAAAAAAATTCTTGACGAAAAATTGTGGCATCCGTACTGCGCCGAGTGTGTCTGAGTTGCGTACAAACATGGGCCCGAAAATGCTGATATTTATTCTATGTCTAGTTTCAGAAGGTTTGTTTGTATACATCCAGAGGGTACGTCAAAACTCCCCATTCAACCAGTTAAGTTCATGACTCCTCACACCGCTCATAATGTTTTCTTCGAATTAGAATCGACAAAATGTTTTGTCTGTGATGCAACAGACCACTATCAAGTTGCGTGCCCTAAAAATAAATCTGAGGTGACCGTCGATGAAGGTCAAATTAATGGAAGTCAGAAAAACAATGACAGCCATAAGTCGGATAGTGTGACTGGCAAACACTGTGATAATTTTTCTCTCTCTGCTGGTGAAAACAACAACAACGCAGGCGCAAGTCAAACGCTTGGCTCTGCCGCCGCGCTTAATTCCGTTGCCCCAATCGCGTATTCTGAAGTGCTCTCTTCTGCTAAACTTCATGTCAACAAACAACAGCTGGCTCCTTCGCAAACCACTAGTCCAGCCAACGTTGTCGCTGAACAGTCACACCATGGTGATGATAATCTTGATGCTAAGATAACGAATAAAAAGAAAGTTACATTCACTCCAAAAAGAGCTTTTTCAAGTTCCGCAAGTGATGCTTCTGCTTTTTTAAATTCAGGTGAATTCAAAGTTCAAAATGTTTTTAAAAAGCCTAAAGAAGAAAATAAAAACAAGAATAACACTTCTAAAAAACAGAAAGTCTTAGATGAAGCCAAATTACGTGAGAAAGCTTTTTCAGTGTCTTCCAATCTAGAGCCAGCCCGCGCTCATATCGAAGCTAGTAAGGAACAACATGGTCTCACGTTTGAAGTTTTTGTGGATTTTGGGGTAAAAGCTCTTTCTACAGAGAGAGAAAAAAGAAAAGAGATTGCTTTAACTTATACTCAAGACTTGAATACCCTTGCTAAACTCATCTCTCAGATTTACAGCTACGTCGATAGAAAAATATTCAAACAAAATCTTACTCGACTAAGAAAATTTCTTGAGAGTTCTCCTACTGATCTTTTAACTGAGAGAGAATCTGATGCTTCACAACCATTAGATTTAGAATGTATGGATCAAATTTGAGATATTTTGCACAGTTTCGCAGCTCTGCTGCCATATTATTAATTTTAACTCTAAATTAAAGTTAGCCTAAATTTCTAAATTTTAGATTTATTTTTTGATTTAAATTTTGACATGAATAGCAATCATATTAAACAAGTCGTCTCTGATAATATTAAAATTCTATACTGGAACTTCAGAAATTTTCACCAGAGGAAAAATGAGCTTGAAGCTTTGATTCAAGAATATGACATTGTCGTCGGTGTTGAATCCTGGCTTCAAAATCAGCACAAAATAAGTTTTTCTTGCTATAATATAACTAGAGCTGACCGTCTACATGATGATGGAGGGGGAGGTGGAGGTATTATATTCATTATTCGAAATGGTATTAGTTACAGGCATTTTAATTTCTCTCAAGTGGCGTCTGGTCTTAACTTTTCTATCAATCTGGTCTTAACGTTTTCTAATATCAAAAAATAAAGAAACCCATCAATAATTCTTTGGTTTTTTTAGCTAATTTTTCAAAAATTCCTCCTTTCATTTAATTTTAGATTCTTTGTCACTTCATTAAAGTGTTAACACGTCTTACGATTGGCAAGTTGCGTTATTATAGTTTTTTTTACGTTATCGTAATATAATTGCACTAGTATACATGCTTCAGTTTTATATTTGAGTTTTGAAAAGTCAATAGTCACTAGTATTGAGTCAATATCAATAAAAAGCAGTATCAATACCAATGCAATAGTTTCATTTTTTAATTTTACTGATATCAATACAATATTGAGTCAAATTATTGTATTGTATTGGTATTGTGAAACCGGACTACGGACCCAAAGTCCGTTTTTTAAAATGGGTACTCCTATTTTTGACCACAGATTCGAAAAGAGACGGAAATTTAACGATTTTAGGTACCTTTTGTACGGTCGTACTTGATTCATACTCATTAACAATTATGAAGTTAATTATTCAAATCAAGGTCACAACAACGCACCCGACCCGGCACTACTGCTTGGTTATCAGTCAGTGATCTCACAGTCGACGAGTATTTAGAATAGTGGAAGATTAAAACTTAGGTTTATTCAGTAAAATAATGAAGTAATCTAACCACGTTTATTACAACAAACCGTATTGCTAATTGAAAGAAATCAGTTAAAAAGCTTCATGAAGCTGGATAAAAATAAATTAAAATCTCATAAAGAGGCATAAGACTCGTAAAAATTTTTTTTAGCTTTTAAAGTAAAAGTTTACTACCAAAAAATAACTTTAAATATTTCAAACAATAAATTTTTTACTTTACCATTAAAAAATTTAATTAATATATTTTTAATTTATTCATTAGGTAAAAATTTTGAAAAACTTTCATTTTCATGAAGGTAAGCCTTTGTATCGGAGTCAGCAAGCTCAAGGGAAACTTCAGCAACTTCATCGAATTAGAGAACAGATAATGTACAAAAAACTGGGAGTAAAAAAAGTAATTAGGTCACCAAATAGTGTAGAGTGGTATGGTTGTACAAGAGAAACTCCCCATTGCTTTGGATCTGTAGTGAATGGAATACCTTCCTTTCTGCATCAAAACCGTCACATTCCACCTTGCTGCCTTGCTGGTTTAAAAAAGGTTGCACATCATGTTTTCGAAAAATTAGAGGAAGTTGGAATACGATACTGGCTTGAAGCTAATTCACTTCTAGGCGCTATGCGTGGTGGTGACATTTTACCTTGGGATTATGAAGTTGTTATTGGAGTAAACCGAGATGATTTAAGTAGATCTCCTTGGTTAGTAAAAGCTAAAAATAAAGCTGTAATTGACAATAATGGCTTCGTTTGGGAAAAAGCTACTGAAGGAGAGTTTTTTAAAATTCAGTATTCAAAGATCAATAAATTGCATGTTAATTTGTTGCCTTTTTATGCAAAAAATGGAACAATGACTAGAGACTCGTGGTTTTTAAAAAATAAAGACTTTCCTGAACAATTTTTGCATCCTATGTCCAGCATCGATTTTGCTGGCCGCCAAGTCGCAAGCCCCAATAATATAAGAGATTTCTTAGAAATTAAATTTTATAGAGGTGTAATCGAAAATCCAGAAATACCGGGAAATATTTTAATTGAGTAAAATATACCTGCAATAATTATTTTAATATGTAATTTTTACTTTTAATAATGTCTTGATTAAACAAAGATTATTTGCAGTTTTTTTTTTAGATTTAAGAAAGCAAGGCAACAATTAACAAATAGTAACCCGAACGAAAATGAACTTTTTTAGTAAACTTTAACAAATCTTGCCAGACCTTGACAAACTTTGCGATTTCTTTTCTTAAAGTTGCCAAACCTTGCCGAACCTTAACAAACGTTGAATAGGGTTGGCAACTTTTTGAAATTTATAATATTTTTTTGCTTATTTAGTTAAAATATCGAAAAATAATAGGCATGTATTTTTTCTATAAAAAAAAAACTAAAATTAAAGGAACTACAAGTGTTAAAATTTTTTTAAATTTCAATATATATAGACTAGGGAGGGTACCCCCCTGCTCGCTTCGCTCGCCAACCCCCCAGAATTTTATGCTTGAATCTACACTTGTACTTACGCTTATACACATACTCTTGTGTCTACCTGATCTGTACCTACTCTGATACTTTTATAGCTTGTGACTACACCTGCACCTTATTTCGTGCCTACCTTTGTTCTCACCTTTCATCTTACTCCAAACCCTTGTAACTACCCTTGTTCTTACCGTTGCACTTACTGTTTTTTATAACTAAGCTCTTACCCAGGAATATGCTCATGTTTATATATATATATATATATATATTTCTATCATGGTGATAACTGTAGTTTGAATTTTTTTCATGCTTTTATTTCTAAATCTAAGACTACTTTGTTCTAATCTTTGATCATACTTTCATTTCAATCCTTTGTTAAACATCTGTTTCTAAGCTTTTACCGACTTATTTTCGTCTTTTTATTTATTAACCTTCCCTGCTTTATAACCTTGCTACTATCCACGTCTGTTGAGTATTTTTTTCCGACTCTCTTTACTACGTCTGTTGATTTTTTTTACTTCCTACATATGTTAATAATCTTGTGCTTACTACCTATTTTTTATTCAAGCTTCTAACCCTGAACCTTCTACACATGCATTTGTTTCTACATCTGTTTCTACTCCCATGCTAACTCTAGTTCTTTATTTATTTATTTTTTTAATTTTCTACACTGAATCTAGCCTTGTGCATAATCTTTTTTATCCTCTTGTACTTTCTATTCTAAATAACCCTATAAAAAACCTTCATAACATTGTTCATAACATTGTTTCAAACTTGATAACTACTGTGGTAACTTCATTGTACCTACTGCCGTACCCGGACTTGTCATTACGTTTGTAACTTTGAACCTACGCTTATATGTACATTTTTGCTTAATATTGTTTCTATCTCTTTCATATGAATCTACTTGCTTAAATTTTGGTGTTTGCTATTGTTTTTTCTTTTTTTCATGCTTTGGTCTCTAACTTTGAATCTTTGTTCTCATCTTTGTGAAAACTATCTTTTCTATTGTTCTTCTCAAATTTTTTTGTAATTGCAATCGTGAAACTAATCATCTTCATACAATTTAGCCCACACAGCTCTTTAACTTTTTTGACAAATATTTCCTACATCCTTTTACATTTGTTATCAACGCTTTTTCTACGTAGGTCTGTCCCAATCAACTTATCTTGATTAGTATCGAAGTTTATCTTACGACACCAGTTTCCAGCCATGTGTAGCCTCTTTCACTTTGTTATTATTTTCATACTTCAATTTGTAACTTTGAACTTATGTTGTACTTTTTTTTTTTTTTCAACATCTAACCCTGAAACTAACATCTTTTATACTATTGTTTTCGATCCTGTACAAACCTTTGTAGGTAAACACTTACCCACTTTTGAATCTACCGATGTACCTACCCTCTTGCCAAACCTTGAAGCTCTCTAAGCGAAGCGCACGCACAATTGTATTTTATTATCTAAAACAAATTTTGTCGAAGCTTCATCTAAATTAATCGACAATAAGTTATATATACCCTTTACCTTTGCGCTACGTTCAGAGTTCATATTCATTTAAACTTTTGTGGTTATAGATTCATTGGTTTTGTTTCAGTTTGTATACTAATAATTATTATTTTCATGATTATAATCGGATAATTTCGAGCACTTGATTACGTCATTATTTTTTCATCAAATCTATTCTCTAGATGTTTTAATTGAATTGTAATATAAAAATTAAAAATAAAAATTCAAATTTTAAATTTTGTTCTTCAACCAATCACATCACGAATAAAATGCTAACATTCTTTTTGGGTTCTCTCTTTTATCTTTGGATATAAGTTAATTTTTTTAATGCTTCGCAGTTACTTTTTTAATTTCTTCTATAGATACATAGCTGATAACTTGTACTTAACGCTATATGCCTAGAAAAAAGTGCGGAGGGAGCGGACTGCGGAGGCAATCGAGTGCGCGCGTGATATAAGATGAATGCATGTACTTGCATACCTTAAAATAACTCAATTTCATTATTATTATTTAAAGAAACCAAATAACCCATTTCTATTTTACTTTTAAACTTTCTTTTTATTGCTTAACCCATTAAGTCCCAGGATTTTTTAAATTTTTCTTGTACTTTGAGCTCTGGAATTTTGATGAAAACGATAAAAAATATTTTCAAAAAGACCATATACAACTATTTTCGGGTATGCTCTACACGATGGTGTAGTTTAAAAAAATCAAAAATGTCATTTTCAATTGTTAATTAACAAATTAAAAAAAAAAACTCAATTTTTTGCTGCATTTTTTTTTTTTAAGAAATCTTTCAGTTGGATTTTTTTTTTTTTTTTCAAAAGATTTTCAGAATTTAGAGGTTTTAGTAGAGCAGACAAATACAATATGATTAAGATGTTTCAATGTAATAATAATATTTTGTAATATTTTCAAATTATTTATTATGTAATTGAGAGAATTTTTTATTATATTTAAAAAAATTTTTTTTATTATATTTTAAAAAAAAAAATTAAGAATTTGCACAAATCTTTTAAAGAGAGTTTGATTTTTTTTTTTTTTTTTTTTTTTTTTTTTTTTTTTTTTTTTTTTTTTTTTTTTTTAACAGTGAGGAATCGAACTCATATCACTCACACTATTTGATAAGCAATTAACCCACTAGACCAGGGTATATTTAAATTTTCCCAAACCAAAAAATAGTTTTTAACTATATCTATTGATATATTATTCCAAGTACCAGCCTACCTTGCAAAATGAATAAACGAAATTCATTTGCTCAAATCTTTAGCGCACAGGTTTTAATCCGAAATCGAATCGTCACTCATTTCGAAATCTTCGAACAAAAGGGAACCTTAATGATTCGTGAGTTTATATAGTTTAATTATATCATTTATTTTCTTAATTTAATAATTCTTTTTTACAAAACTTGTAACAAAACATTAAAAATGGGGGGCGGGGAAGGGGGGGCGTCGGAAGGGTGGGTGGGGGGCGTGGGGCGTGATTGGAAACTCATAGGACAATTCAAAACTCATAGAAATAAGCATATTTCGGTACACTTTTACGGTTAGTTAAGCACTTTTTTGAGAGGCCTGTAGGGGCGTGGGGGGGGGGGGGCGTGAGAGAGGAAAAACAACTATATAATATAGTAAGATATACTTCTAATGGGATTTCGGGTCAATGACGTCATTAACCCGTAGTTTCAAAAACTTTTCTTAATTTTTTTCTGGCTCAATTTTGATTTAATAATTCTAAAAAAAATGTTGAAATTCATTTAAAATCAAGTACATTAAAAAAATATATATTTAAAGTACTGGTTGCCAACCCTATTTTCGGACCATTGGCAACTTTTGTCAAGGTTTGGCAAAGTTTTGCAATAATTATTCTTCCCTCAAAAATTTAGAATGTTACTCCAGAAAGGTTAAGCAATGTTTGGCAATATTTAGTAAAGTTAAGTAAAAATTAGTCAAGAAAACTATTTTTTTTTTCATTTACACGTTTTAATGGAATAATCGGCAATGTTTCGCAATATATAGTAAAGTTACGTAAAAAATGGCCAAGACAACTTTCATTTTTAAATTTACACCTTTTACTGGAAATAACCGGCTAGCTTTTGAAGCATTATGTGAAGATGAGTTAAAATTAGCCAAATAAACTTTTTATTTATTAAATTGAAATTTTTTATTTTAAGAACATGGATTTGGATTTTTAAATAAACATACTTGATATTTACAATTAACTTTAATTATGCACAATTTACGATTGTTATAAATTTTCATAGCTCATTTTTAATGAATACTTTTATTCAATGAAAAAAACTTTTTTTCAATTTTAAAAATTAGTTAGATATTTACAATTAACTTTAATCATATAAAATTTACGAATGTTATAAATTTTCATAGCACATTTTCAATAAATACTTTTATACAATAAGAAAAACATTTTTTCAATTTAAAAAACTAGTTAGAACAATGTCCAACAAGGCCTTTGACAATTTTAGTAACAAAATATTCATTTTTGAAGTGAAACTTCTATTCTGTCGGTAGCGAGGTCAGGAGTGAATCCAAAAAGCCTGGCTTCCCTCCTCTCAATTCCTTCAATTTTCCCCTCAACTCGTGGTCCCCTCACTCTCTTCAGCGCTAAAAAGCTCCGAGCCAGCCGGCAAGGCACAGCAGCTTAAGCATTGAGGCCTGACTGAGCCCAAACTTGAGGTAGATGGCGTGTGCACCATAAGAAAAAAATTTTCTGAAAGAATATATCTATAGATTTTCGGAGTACTACTACTTAACTGTTTTTTGTATGTGTGCGTAGTCTATCTATGATACACAGACTTTGCTTACGGCGCACGCGCCATCTACCTCGAGTTTGGGCTCTGTCAGGCCTCTCTCTTCTCTCTCTCTTTGTCTCTCGTGCTCTCCTTCTTATGGGGACCTATAAAAATGAACGACACTAGAGGGCAATAGCCTCCTCTCCAAGCAATTTGGCGTGGAGCAGACGTTTGTTTGTGTGCACATGCGTAAGACCGCATACTCTGAAACATTTGCTCCATGCCAAATTGCTGGGAGAGGAGGCTATTGCCAGTGGCGCTCCCCAGTGCCGTTCATTTCAAGTACCCATTTCAATCAAGTATGGCTTCTTATCAATTCAATAAATATTTCCTATAATTATGTATTTTTTGGCGAAGAATATTAAACTATAGCAACGGTTTTTACGAAACATGCCGTGACTTTGTTTTTTTACTAATACACTTCTATATTCCATCCAGATTTTACTAGTTAGAAGCTTCACTTGTATTGAGCTTCTAAGACCCACACTTTTTTTATTTAATTTTCCTACAATACAAGGTCTAAAAAGTTGAGTGTGTTCAATATATTCGAGTTTTAGTTGTCTAAATTTATTAGTTTAGTAATCTAGATTTATTAGTTGAGTATGTTCTAAATTATTATCAATACTTTGCCAAACATTACTAAACTTTGCCAAATCTTACCAATTCTTAACAAACCTTGTGAACGTGTTTTTTCACGCGTTAAAAATTGTCGGGATCGAATCCAGTGTAGCTTAGGTGAAGTAGGATGTCCTATATCACTTATTCTAACTCGGACATCCAAAGGCCGACTAAATTCTCTCCGAAAACATTGACCAGCCGTGAGTCCGAATCGGAGGAATAAAGTCGACCGATGCCCGACAGGAAAAAGTGTGTACGGTTGACTGCTAAACCGGGTTGAGCTTTGAGTATCCCGATGCGCTTGCGGTTAGTAGGGTTGACTGAGTCCCCGAAAACCACATGCAAGCATTGCTCGAGGAGTTCGTTCAATTGGGGTTTATGAAGGGGGTTATTGGATTAGGGACACGAAAACGAAAATTGGGCAGAAACCATGTTAAAAAGCATGAGAAAAGCTAACAGAGAAAACTGTATGAAAAAACTTAGAGTAGGTAACGTGGGTCCCTCACACATATGTGGTTGACACCCCTCTCGTAATGGGTCTTTACCGACAAGCCAATGATATTAAAAAATAAAAAAATAAATAATTTTTATTATTTCCGAAATATTTGACAAAACTTTCCTTCACTACTTTATTTTTGTATAAAATACTGTGAACTTTTCATTTTTTCTCATTTTAATCATCTTAGTACATCACAATTTCTAGTACTTTGCCAAACTTTGCCAAACATTTCCAAACGTTGCCAAACGTTGCCGTTTTTTACCAAACTTTGCGAATAGTCCGAAAATCCAACGTTTATTAAGGTTTGGCAAAGTTTGACAAGATTTGGCAAGATTTGTTAAAGTTTGTTCAGAAAGTTCATTTTCGTTCGGGAAGTAAACTAAATTTTATTATAGCAACAGTAATAATCGTTTCTGCTAGAACTCTGACTTCTTAATTGGGAAGATTTTTCTGTAATTATTGATATTTTATCTTAAAAAATAAACAACAGTAGTCCTGAAAAATTCTTTTCTGCAATTTAACTAAAAAATTGCATTAATTTTTTAAATGTATTTAACGCATTGCTTTTTGTTAACATAGAAATATTTTTCTACTTTAAAATTTGCAATTGGATGATTCAAATAAAAGTTTCAAACCAAAGTTTTCAAACTTTAACCGTGGGCGAAAAAAATTTAGATAAATTACTTTTCACAACTACTTTTTTCTCCACGTTCAGAAAAGTAGTTGTGAAAAAAACCATCTACAACTCAGGTGGCGTTTCCACATGTACTCGAGCGACTGCTAGTGTGCGCATGCCCTGCTCTCGTTGCGTGTGTAAGCATGCCACCTGCGTTGCATGATATAGGTACTATTCCACCTTATTTACATGAGTAATGTAAAAAAAATTTTTTAACTGAGCGTCCAGAAACATTGTCACAACACAAAAGTAAATATGAGCTAAAATAAAAACTTATCTTTATTTCAATAATAAAAAGCTGAATAGTGAAGATGCTCACTTTCTAATTACATATATTAATGTCTGAAATTTCTCGATTTTTTATGAATTTAACGATTTTTCTGATAATTTCTCTATTAATATAGCCAGAGATTCAATTTTTTGAAAATTGGTCTTTGTGACGTCATCAGTACCACTTTACATATTGAAAGTACATCTGTAAATATGATTATGACAGTAACGCCCTAAGTCTATAACTCATTCAATTTTTATTTTTTTTTTAAAACGAAAAAATACGCGTCAATTATTTTTCGATCAACTATCTAATGAAATCAAACAAACTAAATAATTTTTTTATGCATCTTCCCTACTAAGTGTAAATTTTAAAATCATTGCTTCAGTATTTAATAAGATACCTGCAAAAAACACTTTTTTTCATAGTATGCGTAAAGTCTTCTTTTACGCATTGATTTTAGTGCGTAAATAATCCCTTTACGCACACTTAGAAAAATCGTTACGTAAAAGACGACTGTTCGCAAACTATAAAAAAAAAATAATGTTTGTATCGCGAGCGTAACGTCTCGTGTGATCGGCGACCCTGGGGCGCCACGATCACACTCGAGCGTAAAGTAAAATTTTACGCTCTAGATACGAAAAATACTATATTATGTCACTTTTGCCACGCTTTCTAACCTCATATTGTGGAAGATCGTGTCTGAATACTGTCAAAAACAGAGAAACAATAAAATACTAAGGTAAACTCGCTTCTTTTTTTATTCACCATAAATTACACTATAAGTAAAAATTTTAAAAATTCAGAAATTTATGTGCCTTCAATGCGCAGTAATAAATTTACTCGTCCACGATTTTGGTGTCACGTCTGAATAAAAAATTAATGTTAACTTATAATACTGAAAAAAAGTCAATTCTGTAAGCAACATTAAAATTATTTTTATTCAACTCGATCATGTAATCGGTACTTTTTGACGTGTAAAATACGCGGTAGACGTAATACTTTTATTTTCACCGCATAATAGGGTACATTTACAGCTGCATTTTTATCAAACTACCAAATTACATGATCTTGTTGAATAAAATATGATACTCAATTTATGTCCGCTATCACTCGCTATCTTACGCCTCGAGTATCAACAACTCTCGATGTAAATGTACAACTTCACACACAAGTTGAGTAACATATCATATTTGCACTTTTTGTTCGGGCCGAAAGCCTGGTTTTTATTATTTGTACTTTTGCGCTCTAATGATACGTGCTCGTGCAGATCGTTCCGCATAAATCGTGGAAAAAATTCCGGTTTGATACTCTTGCTAACTCGCTCGCTCCGCTAGGAAGATTCTTGGATCTTGCGAGTATAAAAAATGTAAGTTTAATAAATAAATTATTGTACTAAAGTTTATTAAAGTGTAAGAATTTAATTTGAAAACAGTGTATTTCAAGCTCATTTTCGGAAATCCCTTCTTTACAGTCCATAAAATTATCAAGCTAAATCGCGCGCACATTTTTTGGTCCTTTCCAGCCGAATCTGCATACATCGTAAGAGATGATCCTGAAATTCTTGGCCGATAAGAAAGATTTGTAAAAAAATCCGCGTCACCACAGAAGCAAGGTTATCTTTTTTTCTCAACTTGCGCTTATCTACTACACGCCAGTGCTCAAGAGTCCATGACTTTCGCGCAAGAGAAAATCGAGTACACGTTAAATCACACAAATTTATTTTTGGGTATGTCAGAACCTGGAAAATTAGTCTAACGATTGGCGGGTCAGCCACTTTCTCAAAGCCTTGTCTGGTTAAATTTCAATGCTTTTCTCGAGTAATTAGGCGTCGCTGTACAGGACGCGGCACAAACTTCAAGTTTCCCTCTGTTCTTCCTTATCATCGGCCAAGTGCAGCTCTTACTCTTCAACCGAGCGCAGCCTCACACATCGTCTGCTGCTACCGAGTCTACGTCCAATAGCTCAAACACGGCAAGATAAACCAGTGAATCAGCTGTTTGCTTTCAGTGTTTATTTAGTAATTTCCAGTCTTCAAACGACACGTGCAACGAGCTTCTTACAGGGCTGGAGCCGAACCATTGATGTTTTCTTGTCAGTTACCAGTGTGTTGTTTTCAAACCTAAGTTACCTGTGCACCTGACCTACAAACATGGCAACTAAAGATCAGCTGCCTGCAGATCAGAAGCGATTAGCTGATTGTATTGTGGGTATGAAAATAGCCGGTGTCGACAACGAGGTGTCAAAAGCATTTACGCTTTTCGAATTGAAAATTAGGTTGGGCCTATTAAATGATTTTTGGAAACCATTTAAAGATATCAACATCATAGTTCAGCGAAATGCCAAAACATACAATAAGAATCCTTATTTCGGAGCGAAATGGTCTTTTTCGGAGAAATGAAATAAGCCTTCAAATATCCTATAAGTCCTTAAAACTCTAACAATATAAAATGTAAATCTTTTCTTACACATTCAGTAGTTTAAAATGGTAAAAAAAAATATATAATTGAGTCAGTCAATTTCTGACGAAAATTTCATTAAATTAGTTATTTTTCAACTGTTTAAAAACCAATGATTGTATTTTACACCTATAACTTCCTGGAGAATCTAGGAAAGAGCTTAAAGAGATGTCAGCTGAGTTGCGGAGAAAGACATATTCAATTTGGACCTGGTAAAGCTGGTTCTACTTTTTTTTTGCGATATCTTACTAACACATGCATTTGAAAAGGTCTTTTTCAGGAAATGAAATTAGCCTTAAAATATTCAAGAATTCCTAAAAACTATAACAAATATTAAATGTACAATTTTCCTGACAGATTCAGTAGTTTATAATGGTGAAAAAAATATATAATCGAGTCAGCCAATTTTTAAAGAAAATTTCATAAAAACAGTCATTTTTCGACTGTTTATAAAAGAATTAAGGAATATTATTCCTCTAACTTCCTGGAGATTCTACGAAAGAGCTCTAAAAGATCTATGCTCAGTAGCGGAAAAAGATATACCGTATTGTCCGGCGTATAAGCCCCCCTGGAAGCCCCCAAAATCGACTCTTAAAATTAAGGGGGGGAGGGGGCTTATACGCCGAGTACACAGTTTTATAAAATTTATTTCGAGCTGAGTCTAAAATCAAATAAAAACAATAATTATTAGTAAACTTTGTAAATGTTTAATTTAGAAACACTTTTGTATGTAATTTTGTAAATAATTTTTTTTATACATAACATTTCATTTCTAAAAATTTTCATTATTTTTAACACAATAAATTTCAACATAAAATTTATTCTAACATTAACTTATCACCTATCTTTTGCATGTAATCATTTAAATAAGAATAAACAACATAAGTATCGTAGTACGGATCCCACTCTTCTGCTTCATCTTCAACTTTAAGCGTTGCACTTTCTTCAATGTCATCGTTCCACAAAATATCGTCTTCACTACCGTCCAAGGCGTTTGAAATCCAACATTTCTTAAAAGAATTTATAGCGCTTTCAGTTTTTACTTGATTCCAAGCTTTTATAACAAAATTGCAAAAAACATCTAAGCCTGGTGCTTTTATATTTCATGATTTTATGTACTCCTTAATTCCGTTTATCATCCAGTCGTTTCACATTTTTCGAAGATAATGTTTGAAAGGTTTATTTAAACAAACATCCAATGGTTGTAAAACGGATGTTAGGCCACCTGGGATGACTGCCTGCACAGTTCGTTTTTCGTTCAGATCTTCCTTGATTTTATCTGTAAGATGGCTTCGGAACATGTTCCAAACTAGCAAACTTCGGTTGTTAAAATTACCAGGTCACTTATCCCAAATTTGACTCAGCAATATTTTTACACCATCTTCATCCATCCAACCGTTTTTTTGCACATGAACAAGGACAGCTGGAGGAAATTTGATTTTTGGCATGGTTTTTCTTTTAAAAATAACCATCGGCTTTAATTTTATACCATTGTCTAAACACGATAAGACTACAGTGAATCTACTTTTTTAATGTCCAGTGGATTTAACAAAGTTTCAGGGTTAGATGTTGAGAAAAAAAAAAAAGAACAACATACGTTCAAAGTTACAAATTGAAGTATGAAAATAATAAAAAAGTAAAAGAGGCTGCACATGACTGGAAACTGGTGTCGTAAGGTAAACTTCAATATTAATTAGGATAGGTTAATTGGGAGAAACCTAGGTAGAAAAAATGTTGATAACAAATGTAAAAGGATGTAGGAAATATTTGTCGAAAACGTCAAAGAACTGTGTGGGCAAAATTGTATGAAGATGATTAGTTTCGCAATTGTAATCATAAAAAAATTTGAGAAGAACAATGGAAAAGATAGTTTTTACAAAGATGAGAGCAAAGATTCAGAGTTAGAGACCAAAGCATGAAAAAAAGAAAAAACAACAGCAAACACCAAAATTAAAGCAAGTAGATTCATGTGAAAGAGATAGGAACAATATTAAGCAAAAATGTACACATAACCGTAGGTTCAAAGTTACAAACGTAATGACAAGTCCAGGTACGGGAGTAAATACAATGTAGTTACCGGAGTGGTTATCAAGTTTGAAATAATGTTATGAACAAGGTTTGTTATAAGGTTTTTTACAATAGTAAGCGCAAGAGGATAAAAAAAGATTATGCACAAGGCCAGATTCAGTGTTAAAAATTTAAATAAAAAAAAAAATAAAGAACTAGAGTTAGCATAGGAGTAGAAACAGATGTAGAAATAAATGCATGTGTAGAAGGTTCAGCGTTAGAAGCTTAAGTAAAAAAAAAGATAGTAAGCACAAGATCATTAACATATGTAGGAAAAAGAAAAAGTCAACAGACGTAGTAAAGAGAGTTGGAAAAAAACTCAAGAAACGTGGATAGTAGCAAGGTTATGAAGCAGCGAAGGTTAATAAATAAAAAGACGAAAATAAGTCGGTAAAAGCATAGAAAGAGATGTTTAACTAAGGATAGAAATGAAAGTATGATCAAAGATAAGAACAAAGTAGTCTTAGAGTTAGAAATAAAAGCATGAAAAAAATTCAAACTACAGTTAACACCATGATAGAAACCTATATATATATATATATATATAGACATGAGCATATTCCTGGGGAAGAGCTTAGTTATAAAAAGCAGTAAGTGCAACGGTAAGAACAAGGGTAGTTACGAGGGTTTGGAGTGAGATAAAAGGTAGAAACAGAGGTAGGCATAAAATAAGGTGCAGGTGTAGTCACAAGCTATAAGAGTAGAAACAATGATATGTATCACAGTAGGTACAAAGTCACAAGGGTATGTGTATAAGTGTAGGTACAAGTGTAGATTCAAGCAGCAGGGGGTACCCCCCCTAGTAATATATATAACAAATATAATAGTTAACTTATTGCAATAGTATTGAAAAATATAATAATAATTATTAACAAGTATATACTGTAACAGCTAGCGCGGTGATTAAATTAGAATTTGGCGCTAACTGTTATGGAACGCAGAAGCGGATCGGTAAGTGAGGTGATGACGAAATCTACCGTTCAGCATTACTCTAAGTTTGGCGCTTGGCGCGATCACACGTGTGTCCGAGAGCAAATATAGAATTTACTTTTTTGGGTTGTTAGATAACTTTATTGAAGTGAGTTAGATAAAGTTATCAGTGAGAAGTTGTGTAGATTTTCCTGTGATCCAGTTGTCATTAGATCGGAGCGAGGAAGACGAACATCTCACGGAAAGGCAGCGTGCGGCCTTGGAAGCAGGGTTGGGTGGTGTGGCACTTTGGTGACTCACCATGGTAAGCCACCTAGTGTATTGGTGTATTAGGCGCATTATACCCAGCGTTCGAAATAAATAATTTTTTATAAACTATTAAATAAACCGACAAGCTCCAAAACCCCCATAACGCTGGGGAGAGTGATAAATAAATAATTTTTTATAAATAATTAAATAAACCGACAAGCTCTAAGCCCCCATAACGCTAGGGAGAGCGATAAATAAATAATTTTTATAAACAATTAAATAAACCAACAAGCTCTCAACCAACATAACGCTGGGGAGAGTGATAAATAAATAATTTTTTATAAACATTTAAATAATTCGACAAGCTCGTGTGACGCCCGGACGTCGTCCCAGAGTAATATTTTTCTTTTATTTTATCTATTTATATATATTTACACATATTTATATATATATATATATATATATATATATATGTACGCGATCGGACTTTTGAGGAGGAAAAATATATTCTATATTTTGATATATATCACGGATTTCAGTCTGAATATTACTGTGAAATAACTTGATGAAATGATATATAACAAAATTTACATGTATATATTAGAATAAAACACATATATACGTAAAAAAGACCCAATTTGACTTTTGAGGAGCTATATACCGCTCCGGACTTTTGAGGATTTGGTTATGAATGTTGAGTTTTGAGGATCAAGATATAGTTAAGACTTATATAAAATTTGTGTTTCACACGTACCGACTTTTAAGGATGTATGTACGAACTTCTACAGACTTTTGAGGAGGGGAAAATTTTTTATTTATCTCTCTTGTTCATTTCTGCACTGTGATGAACTTTTAAGGATATATATAGTAACAGTTGCGGACATTTGAGGAGTTGAATTGGATCTGATTATAATATCACTCTCCAATAGTCTTTGTCATGTACGTTTAAATCAAAATAAAATGGTTTGACAGTTAAATCTAAGAAATTTATGAAAGCAGACAGAATCTATGACTACAAATACATGAAACAAATCCAAGAATTTTACATGTACCGACTTTTGAGGATGTATGTACGAACATCTACGGACTTTTGAGGCGCTGAAAAAATTTTATTAATCTCTCTTGTTCATTCCTGCACCATCACGAACTTTTAAGGATATATATAGTAACAGTTGCGGAAATTTGAGGAGTTGAATTGGATCTGATTATAATATCACTCTCCAATAGTCTTTGTCATGTACGTTTAAATCAAAATAAAATGGTTTGACGATTAAATCTAAGAAATTTATGAAAGCAGACAGAATCTATGACTACAAATACATGAAATATATCCAAGAATTTTACATGTACCGACTTTTGAGGATGTATGTACGAACATCTACGGACTTTTAAGGCGCTGAAAAAATTTTATTAATATCTCTTGTTCATTCCTGCACCATCACGAACTTTTAAGGATATATATAGTGACAATTGCGGACATTTGAGGAGCTAAATTGGATGTCATTGTAATATCACTCTCCAATCGTCGTTTTCATGTACACAGGAGTTTTACACAGACAAACTTTTAAGGATGTATGTACGAACTTCTACAGACTTTTGAGGCGCTGAAAAATTTTTATTAATCTCTCTTGTTCATTTTTGCACTATGACGAACTTTTAAGGATATATAAAGTAACAATTGCGGATATTTGAGGAGTTGAATTGGATCTGATTAAAATATCACTCTCCAATAGTCTTTGTCATGTACGTTTAAATCAAAATAAAATGGTTTGACAATTAAATCTAAGAAATTTATGAAAGCAGACAGAATCTATGACTACAAATACATGAAATAAATCCAAGAATTTTACATGTACCGACTTTTGAGGATGTATGTGCGAACTCCTACGGACTTTTGAAGCGCTGAAAAAATTTTATTCATCTCTCTTGATCATTTTTGCACTATGACGAACTTTTAAGGATATATATAGTGACGATTGCGGACATTTGAGGAGCTGAATTGGATGTCATTGTAATATCACTCTCCAATCGTCGTTTTCATGTACACAGGAGTTTTACACAGACAAACTTTTAAGGATGTATGTACGAACTTCTACGGACTTTTGAGGCGCTGAAAAATTTTTATTAATCCTTCTTGTTCATTTCTGCACTATGACGAACTTTTAAGGATATATATAGTAACAGTTGCGGACATTTGAGGAGCTGAATTGGATGTCATTGTAATATCACTCTCCAATCGTCGTTTTCATGTACACAGGAGTTTTACACAGACAAACTTTTAAGGATGTATGTACGAACATCTACGGACTTTTGAGGCGCTGAAAAAATTTTATTAATCTCTCTTGTTCATTCCTGCACCATCACGAACTTTTAAGGATATATATAGTAACAGTTGCGGATATTTGAGGAGTTGAATTGGATCTGATTAAAATATCACTCTCCAATAGTCTTTGTCATGTACGTTTAAATCGAAATAAAATGGTTTGACAATTAAATCTAAGAAATTTATGAAAGCAGACAGAATCTATGACTACAAATACATGAAATAAATCCAAGAATTGTACATGTACCGACTTTTGAGGATGTATGTACGAACATCTACGGACTTTTGAGGCGCTGAAAAAATTTTATTAATCTCTCTTGTTCATTCCTGCACCATCACGAACTTTTAATGATATATAAAGTGACAATTGCGGACATTTGAGGAGCTGAATTGGACGTCATTGTAATATCACTCTCCAATCGTCGTTTTCATGTACACAGGAGTTTTACACAGACAAACTTTTAAGGATGTATGTACGAACTTCTACGGACTTTTGAGGCGCCGAAAAATTTTTATTAATCCTTCTTGTTCATTTCTGCACTATGACGAACTTTTAAGGATATATATAGTAACAGTTGCGGACATTTGAGGAGCTGAATTGGATGTCATTGTAATATCACTCTCCAATCGTCGTTTTCATGTACACAGGAGTTTTACACAGACAAACTTTTAAGGATGTTTGTACGAACATCTACGGACTTTTGAGGCGCTGAAAAAATTTTATTAATCTCTCTTGTTCATTCCTGCACCGTCACGAACTTTTAAGGATATATATAGTAACAGTTGCGGACATTTGAGGAGTTGAATTGGATCTGATTAAAATATCACTCTCCAATAGTCTTTGTCATGTACGTTTAAATCAAAATAAAATGGTTTGACAATTAAATCTAAGAAATTTATGAAAGCAAACAGAATCTATGACTACAAATACATGAAATAAACCCAAGAATTTTACATGTACCGACTTTTGAGGATGTATGTACGAACATCTACGGACTTTTGAGGTGCTGAAAAAATTTTATTAATCTCTCTTGTTCATTCCTGCACCATCACGAACTTTTAATGATATATAAAGTGACAATTGCGGACATTTGAGGAGCTGAATTGGATGTCATTGTAATATCACTCTCCAATCGTCGTTTTCATGTACACAGGAGTTTTACACAGACAAACTTTTAAGGATGTATGTACGAACTTCTACGGACTTTTGAGGCGCTGAAAAATTTTTATTAATCCTTCTTGTTCATTTCTGCACTATGACGAACTTTTAAGGATATATATAGTAACAGTTGCGGACATTTGAGGAGCTGAATTGGATGTCATTGTAATATCACTCTCCAATCGTCGTTTTCATGTACACAGGAGTTTTACACAGACAAACTTTTAAGGATGTATGTACGAACATCTACGGACTTTTGAGGCGCTGAAAAATTTTTATTAATCTCTCTTGTTCATTCCTGCACCATCACGAACTTTTAAGGATATATATAGTAACAATTGCGGAGATTTGAGGAGTTGAATTGGATCTGATTAAAATATCACTCTCCAATAGTCTTTGTCATGTACGTTTAAATCAAAATAAAATGGTTTGACAATTAAATCTAAGAAATTTATGAAAGCAGACAGAATCTATGACTACAAATACATGAAATAAATCCAAGAGTTTTACATATACCGACTTTTGAGGATGTATGTACGAACTTCTACGGACTTTTGAAGCGCTGAAAAATTTTTATTAATCCTTCTTGTTCATTTTTGCACTATGACGAACTTTTAAGAAAATATATAGTGACGATTGCGGACATTTGAGGAGCTGAATTGGATGTCATTGTAATATCACTCTCCAATCGTCGTTTTCATGTACACAGGAGTTTTACACAGACAAACTTTTAAGGATGTATGTACGAACTTCTACGGACTTTTGAGGCGCCGAAAAATTTTTATTAATCCTTCTTGTTCATTTCTGCACTATGACGAACTTTTAAGGATATATATAGTAACAGTTGCGGACATTTGAGGAGCTGAATTGGATGTCATTGTAATATCACTCTCCAATCGTCATTTTCATGTACACAGGAGTTTTACACAGACAAACTTTTAAGGATGTTTGTACGAACATCTACGGACTTTTGAGGCGCTGAAAAAATTTTATTAATCTCTCTTGTTCATTCCTGCACCGTCACGAACTTTTAAGGATATATATAGTAACAGTTGCGGACATTTGAGGAGTTGAATTGGATCTGATTAAAATATCACTCTCCAATAGTCTTTGTCATGTACGTTTAAATCAAAATAAAATGGTTTGACAATTAAATCTAAGAAATTTATGAAAACAGACAGAATCTATGACTACAAATACATGAAATAAACCCAAGAATTTTACATGTACCGACTTTTGAGGATGTATGTACGAACATCTACGGACTTTTGAGGCGCTGAAAAAATTTTATTAATCTCTCTTGTTCATTCCTGCACCATCACGAACTTTTAATGATATATAAAGTGACAATTGCGGACATTTGAGGAGCTGAATTGGATGTCATTGTAATATCACTCTCCAATCGTCGTTTTCATGTACACAGGAGTTTTACACAGACAAACTTTTAAGGATGTATGTACGAACTTCTACGGACTTTTGAGGCGCCGAAAAATTTTTATTAATCCTTCTTGTTCATTTCTGCACTATGACGAACTTTTAAGGATATATATAGTAACAGTTGCGGACATTTGAGAAGCTGAATTGGATGTCATTGTAATATCACTCTCCAATCGTCGTTTTCTTGTACACAGGAGTTTTACACAGACAAACTTTTAAGGATGTATGTACGAACATCTACGGACTTTTGAGGCGCTGAAAAAATTTTATTAATCTCTCTTGTTCATTCCTGCACCATCACGAACTTTTAAGGATATATATAGTAACAGTTGCGGATATTTGAGGAGTTGAATTGGATCTGATTAAAATATCACTCTCCAATAGTCTTTGTCATGTACGTTTAAATCAAAATAAAATGGTTTGACAATTAAATCTAAGAAATTTTTGAAAGCAGACAGAATCTATGACTACAAATACATGAAATAAACCCAAGAATTTTACATGTACCGACTTTTGAGGATGTATGTACGAACATCTACGGACTTTTGAGGATATATATTTTATCAACTTGGCGTTTTGAGGACTTGTAAAAACACGCGTTTTTTTTTTTCATAGGATGAAAATGTAATCTACGTTTACATAAAAGATCAGATTCTCGTGTCATTGAACATATTAAGGTCTCGTTCAAAAGCTAAAAGCAACCTCGTGTTTGAAATTTTAGTATTTTTTTTTTCTCTAAATAAACATCATGATTTGCGAAAATCTCAAATTGTTTTGAATAAAAATTATTTTTATGACTCGTTCGGACTTTTGAGGATATATATTTTATCAACTGGGCGTTTTGAGGACTTGTAAAAACACGCGTTTTTTTTTCTTCATAGGACGAAAATGTAATCTACTTTACCATGAATGTTCAGACTCTCGTGTCATTGCACACATTAAGCCCTTGATAACAAGCCAAAAACTACCTCGTGTTTTAAATTATGGTAAAAAAGTTTTTTCTTCAAAAAAACATCATGTTCTTAAAAAATCATGTTTTGCGAAAATCTCAAATTGTTTTGAACAAAAATTAATTTTATGACTCGCTCGGACTTTTGAGGATATATATTTTATCAACTGGGCGTTTTGAGAACTTGTAAAAACACGCGTTTTGTTTTCTTCTTAGGACGAAAATGTAATCTACTTTAACATAAATGATTTGCGAAAATCTCAAATTGTTTTGAATAAAAATTATTTTTATGACTCGTTCGGACTTTTGAGGATATATATTTTATCAACTGGGCGTTTTGGGGACTTCTTAAACTCGCGTTTTTTTTGTCATAGAACGGTATATAGATCATAGTTAACATAAAAGTTCCGATTTTCGTGTCATTGAACACATAAAGCCCTTGATAACAAGCCAAAAACTACCTCGTGTTTTAAGTTTTGTTAAAAAATTTTTTTTCTTAAAAAAAACATGTTTTGCGAAATCTCGAATTGTTTTAGACAAAAATTAATTTTTTGACTCGCTCGGCTTTTTGAGGATATATATTTTATCAACTGGGCGTTTTGAGGACTTGTAAAAACACGCGTTTTTTTTCTTCATAGGACGAAAATGTAATCTACTTTACCATCAATGTTCAGATTCTCGTGTCATTGAACACATTAAGCCCTTGATAACAAGCCAAAAACAACCTCGTGTTTTAAATTATGGTAAAACGTTTTTTCTTCAAAAAAACATCATGTTCTGAAAAAATCATGTTTTGCGAAAATATCGAATTGTTTTGAACAAAAATAAATTTTATGACTCGCTCGGACTTTTGAGGATATATATTTTATCAACTGGGCGTTTAGAGGACTTGTAAAAACTCGCGGTTTTTTTTTTCATAGGACGGAAATGTAATCTACGTTTACATAAAAGATCAGATTCTCGTGTCATTGAACACATTAAGGTCTCGTAAAAAAGCTAAAAGCAACCTCGTGTTTTAAATTTTAGTATTTTTTTTTTCTCTAAATAAACATCATGATTTGCGAAAATCTCAAATTGTTTTGAATAAAAATTATTTTTATGACTCGTTCGGACTTTTGAGGATATATATTTTATCAACTGGGCGTTTTGTGGACTTCTTAAACTCGCGTTTTTTTTGTCATAGAACGGTATATAGATCATAGTTAACATAAAAGTTCCGATTTTCGTGTCATTGAACACATAAAGCCCTTGATAACAAGCCAAAAACTACCTCGTGTTTTAAGTTTTGGGAAAAATTTTTTAACCTCTTTGATCACAAGTAATAACTTGTGTCCCTCCGACGCAAGCCAAAAGAACGAAATGTACTCCCTGCGCCATCGACCAACGCGCACCCGGCCTACTGCATGCCCTCGCTAGCGCTCGGGCCGCAACATGGCGGCCGGCTACGTGTCGGCCGCTGGCGCTTCGGGAGTACATTTCGTTCTTTTGGCTTTAATCGGAGGAAATCAAGTTATTTTTTGTGATCAACGAACTTTAAAAAAGTGCATATATCTCTCAAGACTAAAGTTTGCTGAGGAGGCCCACGTATTTGCAGCCCTTGACTTCGTCTCGGGCTGCAATAACAGCGGGCCTCCACTGCTAACTTTAGTCCCTCTGGGAATAATATACTATTTTTTCTTAAAAAAAACATGTTTTGCGAAATCTCGAATTGTTTTAGACAAAAATTAATTTTTTGACTCGCTCGGCCTTTTGAGGATATATATTTGATCAACTTGGCGTTTTGAGGACTTTTAAAATTGGCGTTTTTTTTCGATCACAGCACGGTAAATTCAACAACTTTAACATAAAATTTCAGCTTCTCGTGTCATTGAAAACATTAAGGCCTCGATAACAAGCCAAAAACTACCTCGTGTTAGAAATTTTAGTAAACTTTTTTTTTCCTTTTAATAAAAATCATGATTTGCGAAAATCTCGAATTGTTTTGAATAGAAATTATTATTATGACTCGTTCGGACTTTTGAGGATATATATTTTATCAACTCGGCGTTTTGAGGACTTGTAAAAACACGCGTTTTTTTTTTTCATAGGACGAAAATGTAATCTACGTTTACATAAAAGATCAGATTCTCGTGTCATTGAACATATTAAGGTCTCGTTCAAAAACTAAAAGCAACCTCGTGTTTTGAATTTTAGTATTTTTTTTTTTTCTCAAAATAAACATCATGATTTGCGAAAATCTCAAATTGTTTTGAATAAAAATTATTTTTATAACTCGTTCGGACTTTTGAGGATATATATTTTATCAACTGGGCGTTTTGAGGACTTGTAAAAACACGCGTTTTTTTTTCTTCATAGGACGAAAATGTAATCTACTTTACCATAAAGGTTCAGACTCTCGTGTCATTGCACACATTAAGCCCTTGATAACAAGCCAAAAACTACCTCGTGTTTTAAATTATGGTAAAAAAGTTTTTTCTTCAAAAAAACATCATGTTCTGAAAAAATCATGTTTTGCGAAAATCTAGAATTGTTTTGAACAAAAATTAATTTTATGACTCGTTCGGACTTTTGAGGATATATATTTTATCAACTGGGCGTTTTGAGAACTTGTAAAAACACGCGTTTTGTTTTCTTCTTAGGACGAAAATGTAATCTGCTTTAACATAAATGATTTGCGAAAATCTCAAATTGTTTTGAATGAAAATTATTTTTATGACTCGTTCGGACTTTTGAGGATATATATTTTATCAACTGGGCGTTTTGAGGACTTGTAAAAACTCGCGTTTTTTTTTTTTCATAGGACGAAAATGTAATCTACGTTTACATAAAAGTTCAGATTCTCGTGTCATTGAACACATTAATTTGAACAAAAATTAATTTTATGACTCGCTCGGACTTTTGAGGATATATATTTTGTTTCACTGCCGCATTCAATAGGTACTTTTCGATGCGCCCTCTCTGGGAGCAAAGTGTTACTTAGATACCCGCTCTTCCGAAGGGGATTCATAGTAATTTTGACTCCTGCTGTAGCGGGAGTCAATGTAATTTTGACTCCCGTGGGAGTCAATGTAGAGATTTGACATCCACTAAGAGCGGGCTACCATGTCTCCACAACGGGCATCTCGTAAGGTTTTGCTATGCGCGCGCAATAAATCATACCACGCGCACTATTAAAAACACATCGTGAAAGAAAATAGCACAGCTATAGCATTGTATAATCTAAATAAATAATATGATTTCTTTTATGAAAAAAAAAAAAAAAATTTGGTAATTTTAGTTCATGTAAAATTTTCTATTTCACCGACCCTAGTAAAAATTCTTCGTAAAAATTACTACCCAAGTAAAATTTTCGTATTTTTGCTCCCCCAATCTTTGGAACTCAAGTTTCTGGTACAGGAAGTTTCAAACCATTAAAAATGATGCAGCTGCAGCTATACAACCCTACGTCCTTAATGACACCTCGTGATGAGTTCGCCCACTGGAGATCCTGAAGCCGAGGCGTCTATTATTGAGTATTCCAATAATTTAATTTTCTACCTTATCGACGCCAGAAATTAAAATCATCATTTTGCGTAAAATTTTCAAACTATGGCTACAAATTTTATGACAACAATTACAATTCTTTTTTTTTCGTTTTCTTGGTTTCTCAAAGTACCTATTGAATGCCACTAGCGAAACAAAATATGATGTTACACATGGGAGGCAAGCGCCACATTGACGTCGAGAGAGAAATTTTCAGGTAGCGGCACGAGGTGAAGGTTGCTCGCAGCGCAATATATAATTATCAACTGGGCGTTTTGAGGACTTGTAAAAACTCGCGTTTTTTTTTTTCATAGGACGGAAATGTAATCTACGTTTACATAAAAGTTCAGATTCTCGTGTCATTGAACACATAAAGGTCTCGTTAAAAAGCTAAAAGCAACCTCGTGTTTTAAATTTTAGTAATTTTTTTTTTTTTTCTTTAAATAAACATCATGATTTGCGAAAATCTCTAATTGTTTTGAGCAAAAATTAATTTTATGACTCGTTCGGACTTTTGAGGATATATATTTTATCAACTGGGCGTTTTGAGGACTTGTAAAAACACGCGTTTTTTTTTCTTCATAGGACGAAAATGTAATCTACGTTTACATAAAAGTTCAGATTCTCGTGTCATTGAACACATTAAGGTCTCGTTAAAAAGCTAAAAGCAACCTCGTGTTTTAAATTTTAGTATTTTTTTTTTTCTCTTAATAAACATCATGATTTGCGAAAATCTCAAATTGTTTTGAATAAAAATTATTTTTATGACTCGTTCGGACTTTTGAGGATATATATTTTATCAACTGGGCGTTTTGAGGACTTGTAAAAACACGCGTTTTTTTTTCTTCATAGGACGAAAATGTAATCTACTTTACCATAAATGTTCAAATTCTCGTGTCATTGCACACATTAAGCCCTTGATAACAAGCCAAAAACTACCTCGTGTTTTAAATTTTGGTAAAAAAGTTTTCTCTTCAAAAAAACATCATGTTCTGAAAAAATCATGTTTTAAAACATCATGTTTTGCGAAAATCTCGAATTGTTTTGAACAAAAATTAATTTTATGACTCGTTCGGACTTTTGAGGATATATATTTTATCAACTGGGCGTTTTGAGGACTTGTAAAAACACGCGTTTTTTTTTCTTTCATAGGACGAAAATGTAATCTACGTTTACATAAAAGTTCAGATTCTCGTGTCATTGAACACATTAAGCCCTTGATAGTAAGCCAAAAACTACCTCGGGTTTCAAATTTTGGTAAAAAATTTTTGTCTTCAAAAAAACATCATGTTCTGAAAAAATTATGTTTTAAAACATCATGTTTTGCGAAAATCTCGAATCGTTTTGAACAAAAATTAATTTTATGACTCGTTCGGACTTTTGAGGATATATATTTTATCTACTGGGCGTTTTGAGGACTTGTAAAAACTCGCGTTTTTTTTTTTCATAGGACGGAAATGTAATCTACGTTTACATAAAAGTTCAGATTCTCGTGTCATTGAACACATAAAGGTCTCGTTAAAAAGCTAAAAGCAACCTCGTGTTTTGAATTTTAGTATTTTTTTTTTTTCTCAAAATAAACATCATGATTTGCGAAAATCTCAAATTGTTTTGAATAAAAATTATTTTTATAACTCGTTCGGACTTTTGAGGATATATATTTTATCAACTGGGCGTTTTGAGGACTTGTAAAAACACGCGTTTTTTTTTCTTCATAGGACGAAAATGTAATCTACTTTACCATAAAGGTTCAGACTCTCGTGTCATTGCACACATTAAGCCCTTGATAACAAGCCAAAAACTACCTCGTGTTTAAAATTATGGTAAAAAAGTTTTTTCTTCAAAAAAACATCATGTTCTGAAAAAATCATGTTATGTGAAAATCTAGAATTGTTTTGAACAAAAATTAATTTTATGACTCGTTCGGACTTTTGAGGATATATATTTTATCAACTGGGCGTTTTGAGAACTTGTAAAAACACGCGTTTTGTTTTCTTCTTAGGACGAAAATGTAATCTGCTTTAACATAAATGATTTGCGAAAATCTCAAATTGTTTTGAATGAAAATTATTTTTATGACTCGTTCGGACTTTTGAGGATATATATTTTATCAACTGGGCGTTTTGAGGACTTGTAAAAACTCGCGTTTTTTTTTTTTTCATAGGACGAAAATGTAATCTACGTTTACATAAAAGTTCAGATTCTCGTGTCATTGAACACATTAATTTGAACAAAAATTAATTTTATGACTCGCTCGGACTTTTGAGGATATATATTTTGTTTCACTGCCGCATTCAATAGGTACTTTTCGATGCGCCCTCTCTGGGAGCAAAGTGTTACTTAGATACCCGCTCTTCCGAAGGGGATTCATAGTAATTTTGACTCCTGCTGTAGCGGGAGTCAATGTAATTTTGACTCCCGTGGGAGTCAATGTAGAGATTTGACATCCACTAAGAGCGGGCTACCATGTCTCCACAACGGGCATCTCGTAAGGTTTTGCTATGCGCGCGCAATAAATCATACCACGCGCACTATTAAAAACACATCGTGAAAGAAAATAGCACAGCTATAGCATTGTATAATCTAAATAAATAATATGATTTCTTTTATGAAAAAAAAAAAAAAAATTTGGTAATTTTAGTTCATGTAAAATTTTCTATTTCACCGACCCTAGTAAAAATTCTTCGTAAAAATTACTACCCAAGTAAAATTTTCGTATTTTTGCTCCCCCAATCTTTGGAACTCAAGTTTCTGGTACAGGAAGTTTCAAACCATTAAAAATGATGCAGCTGCAGCTATACAACCCTACGTCCTTAATGACACCTCGTGATGAGTTCGCCCACTGGAGATCCTGAAGCCGAGGCGTCTATTATTGAGTATTCCAATAATTTAATTTTCTACCTTATCGACGCCAGAAATTAAAATCATCATTTTGCGTAAAATTTTCAAACTATGGCTACAAATTTTATGACAACAATTACAATTCTTTTTTTTTCGTTTTCTTGGTTTCTCAAAGTACCTATTGAATGCCACTAGCGAAACAAAATATGATGTTACACATGGGAGGCAAGCGCCACATTGACGTCGAGAGAGAAATTTTCAGGTAGCGGCACGAGGTGAAGGTTGCTCGCAGCGCAATATATAATTATCAACTGGGCGTTTTGAGGACTTGTAAAAACTCGCGTTTTTTTTTTTCATAGGACGGAAATGTAATCTACGTTTACATAAAAGTTCAGATTCTCGTGTCATTGAACACATAAAGGTCTCGTTAAAAAGCTAAAAGCAACCTCGTGTTTTAAATTTTAGTAATTTTTTTTTTTTTTCTTTAAATAAACATCATGATTTGCGAAAATCTCTAATTGTTTTGAGCAAAAATTAATTTTATGACTCGTTCGGACTTTTGAGGATATATATTTTATCAACTGGGCGTTTTGAGGACTTGTAAAAACACGCGTTTTTTTTTCTTCATAGGACGAAAATGTAATCTACGTTTACATAAAAGTTCAGATTCTCGTGTCATTGAACACATTAAGGTCTCGTTAAAAAGCTAAAAGCAACCTCGTGTTTTAAATTTTAGTATTTTTTTTTTTCTCTTAATAAACATCATGATTTGCGAAAATCTCAAATTGTTTTGAATAAAAATTATTTTTATGACTCGTTCGGACTTTTGAGGATATATATTTTATCAACTGGGCGTTTTGAGGACTTGTAAAAACACGCGTTTTTTTTTCTTCATAGGACGAAAATGTAATCTACTTTACCATAAATGTTCAAATTCTCGTGTCATTGCACACATTAAGCCCTTGATAACAAGCCAAAAACTACCTCGTGTTTTAAATTTTGGTAAAAAAGTTTTCTCTTCAAAAAAACATCATGTTCTGAAAAAATCATGTTTTAAAACATCATGTTTTGCGAAAATCTCGAATTGTTTTGAACAAAAATTAATTTTATGACTCGTTCGGACTTTTGAGGATATATATTTTATCAACTGGGCGTTTTGAGGACTTGTAAAAACACGCGTTTTTTTTTCTTTCATAGGACGAAAATGTAATCTACGTTTACATAAAAGTTCAGATTCTCGTGTCATTGAACACATTAAGCCCTTGATAGTAAGCCAAAAACTACCTCGGGTTTCAAATTTTGGTAAAAAATTTTTGTCTTCAAAAAAACATCATGTTCTGAAAAAATTATGTTTTAAAACATCATGTTTTGCGAAAATCTCGAATCGTTTTGAACAAAAATTAATTTTATGACTCGTTCGGACTTTTGAGGATATATATTTTATCTACTGGGCGTTTTGAGGACTTGTAAAAACTCGCGTTTTTTTTTTTCATAGGACGGAAATGTAATCTACGTTTACATAAAAGTTCAGATTCTCGTGTCATTGAACACATAAAGGTCTCGTTAAAAAGCTAAAAGCAACTTCGTGTTTTAAATTTTAGTAATTTTTTTTTTTTTTCTTTAAATAAACATCATGATTTGCGAAAATCTCTAATTGTTTTGAGCAAAAATTAATTTTATGACTCGTTCGGACTTTTTAGGATATATATTTTATCAACTGGGCGTTTTGAGGACTTGTAAAAACACGCGTTTTTTTTTCTTCATAGGACGAAAATGTAATCTACGTTTACATAAAAGTTCAGATTCTCGTGTCATTGAACACATTAAGGTCTCGTTAAAAAGCTAAAAGCAACCTCGTGTTTTAAATTTTAGTATTTTTTTTTTTTCTCTTAATAAACATCATGATTTGCGAAAATCTCAAATTGTTTTGAATAAAAATTATTTTTATGACTCGTTCGGACTTTTGAGGATATATATTTTATCAACTCGGCGTTTTGAGGACTTGTAAAAACACGCGTTTTTTTTTCTTCATAGGACGAAAATGTAATCTACGTTTACATAAAAGTTCAGATTCTCGTGTCATTGAACACATTAAGGTCTCGTTAAAAAGCTAAAAGCAACCTCGTGTTTTAAATTTTAGTATTTTTTTTTTTTCTCTTAATAAACATCATGATTTGCGAAAATCTCAAATTGTTTTGAATAAAAATTATTTTTATGACTCGTTCGGACTTTTGAGGATATATATTTTATCAACTCGGCGTTTTGAGGACTTGTAAAAACACGCGTTTTTTTTTTTCATAGGACGAAAATGTAATCTACGTTTACATAAAAGATCAGATTCTCGTGTCATTGAACATATTAAGGTCTCGTTCAAAAACTAAAAGCAACCTCGTGTTTTGAATTTTAGTATTTTTTTTTTTTCTCAAAATAAACATCATGATTTGCGAAAATCTCAAATTGTTTTGAATAAAAATTATTTTTATAACTCGTTCGGACTTTTGAGGATATATATTTTATCAACTGGGCGTTTTGAGGACTTGTAAAAACACGCGTTTTTTTTTCTTCATAGGACGAAAATGTAATCTACTTTACCATAAAGGTTCAGACTCTCGTGTCATTGCACACATTAAGCCCTTGATAACAAGCCAAAAACTACCTCGTGTTTAAAATTATGGTAAAAAAGTTTTTTCTTCAAAAAAACATCATGTTCTGAAAAAATCATGTTATGCGAAAATCTAGAATTGTTTTGAACAAAAATTAATTTTATGACTCGTTCGGACTTTTGAGGATATATATTTTATCAACTGGGCGTTTTGAGAACTTGTAAAAACACGCGTTTTGTTTTCTTCTTAGGACGAAAATGTAATCTGCTTTAACATAAATGATTTGCGAAAATCTCAAATTGTTTTGAATGAAAATTATTTTTATGACTCGTTCGGACTTTTGAGGATATATATTTTATCAACTGGGCGTTTTGAGGACTTGTAAAAACTCGCGTTTTTTTTTTTCATAGGACGAAAATGTAATCTACGTTTACATAAAAGTTCAGATTCTCGTGTCATTGAACACATTAATTTGAACAAAAATTAATTTTATGACTCGCTCGGACTTTTGAGGATATATATTTTGTTTCACTGCCGCATTCAATAGGTACTTTTCGATGCGCCCTCTCTGGGAGCAAAGTGTTACTTAGATACCCGCTCTTCCGAAGGGGATTCATAGTAATTTTGACTCCTGCTGTAGCGGGAGTCAATGTAATTTTGACTCCCGTGGGAGTCAATGTAGAGATTTGACATCCACTAAGAGCGGGCTACCATGTCTCCACAACGGGCATCTCGTAAGGTTTTGCTATGCGCGCGCAATAAATCATACCACGCGCACTATTAAAAACACATCGTGAAAGAAAATAGCACAGCTATAGCATTGTATAATCTAAATAAATAATATGATTTCTTTTATGAAAAAAAAAAAAAAAATTTGGTAATTTTAGTTCATGTAAAATTTTCTATTTCACCGACCCTAGTAAAAATTCTTCGTAAAAATTACTACCCAAGTAAAATTTTCGTATTTTTGCTCCCCCAATCTTTGGAACTCAAGTTTCTGGTACAGGAAGTTTCAAACCATTAAAAATGATGCAGCTGCAGCTATACAACCCTACGTCCTTAATGACACCTCGTGATGAGTTCGCCCACTGGAGATCCTGAAGCCGAGGCGTCTATTATTGAGTATTCCAATAATTTAATTTTCTACCTTATCGACGCCAGAAATTAAAATCATCATTTTGCGTAAAATTTTCAAACTATGGCTACAAATTTTATGACAACAATTACAATTCTTTTTTTTTCGTTTTCTTGGTTTCTCAAAGTACCTATTGAATGCCACTAGCGAAACAAAATATGATGTTACACATGGGAGGCAAGCGCCACATTGACGTCGAGAGAGAAATTTTCAGGTAGCGGCACGAGGTGAAGGTTGCTCGCAGCGCAATATATAATTATCAACTGGGCGTTTTGAGGACTTGTAAAAACTCGCGTTTTTTTTTTTCATAGGACGGAAATGTAATCTACGTTTACATAAAAGTTCAGATTCTCGTGTCATTGAACACATAAAGGTCTCGTTAAAAAGCTAAAAGCAACTTCGTGTTTTAAATTTTAGTAATTTTTTTTTTTTTTCTTTAAATAAACATCATGATTTGCGAAAATCTCTAATTGTTTTGAGCAAAAATTAATTTTATGACTCGTTCGGACTTTTGAGGATATATATTTTATCAACTGGGCGTTTTGAGGACTTGTAAAAACACGCGTTTTTTTTTCTTCATAGGACGAAAATGTAATCTACGTTTACATAAAAGTTCAGATTCTCGTGTCATTGAACACATTAAGGTCTCGTTAAAAAGCTAAAAGCAACCTCGTGTTTTAAATTTTAGTATTTTTTTTTTTTCTCTTAATAAACATCATGATTTGCGAAAATCTCAAATTGTTTTGAATAAAAATTATTTTTATGACTCGTTCGGACTTTTGAGGATATATATTTTATCAACTGGGCGTTTTGAGGACTTGTAAAAACACGCGTTTTTTTTTCTTCATAGGACGAAAATGTAATCTACTTTACCATAAATGTTCAAATTCTCGTGTCATTGCACACATTAAGCCCTTGATAACAAGCCAAAAACTATCTCGTGTTTTAAATTTTGGTAAAAAAGTTTTCTCTTCAAAAAAACATCATGTTCTGAAAAAATCATGTTTTAAAACATCATGTTTTGCGAAAATCTCGAATTGTTTTGAACAAAAATTAATTTTATGACTCGTTCGGACTTTTGAGGATATATATTTTATCAACTGGGCGTTTTGAGGACTTGTAAAAACACGCGTTTTTTTTTCTTTCATAGGACGAAAATGTAATCTACGTTTACATAAAAGTTCAGATTCTCGTGTCATTGAACACATTAAGCCCTTGATAGTAAGCCAAAAACTACCTCGGGTTTCAAATTTTGGTAAAAAATTTTTGTCTTCAAAAAAACATCATGTTCTGAAAAAATTATGTTTTAAAACATCATGTTTTGCGAAAATCTCGAATCGTTTTGAACAAAAATTAATTTTATGACTCGTTCGGACTTTTGAGGATATATATTTTATCTACTGGGCGTTTTGAGGACTTGTAAAAACTCGCGTTTTTTTTTTTCATAGGACGAAAATGTAATCTACGTTTACATAAAAGTTCAGATTCTCGTGTCTCTGAACACATTAAGGTCTCGTTAAAAAGCTAAAAGCAACCTCGTGTTTTAAATTTTAGTATTTTTTTTTTTTCTCTAAATAAACATCATGATTTGCGAAAATCTCAAATTGTTTTGAATAAAAATTATTTTTATGACTCGTTCGGACTTTTGAGGATATATATTTTATCAACTGGGCGTTTTGAGGACTTGTAAAAACTCGCGTTTTTTTTTTTTCATAGGACGAAAATGTAATCTACGTTTACATAAAAGTTCAGATTCTCGTGCCATTGAACACATTAATTTGAACAAAAATTAATTTTATGACTCGCTCGGACTTTTGAGGATATATATTTTGTTTCACTGCCGCATTCAATAGGTACTTTTCGATGCGCCCTCTCTGGGAGCAAAGTGTTACTTAGATACCCGCTCTTCCGAAGGGGATTCAAAGTAATTTTGACTCCTGCTGTAGCGGGAGTCAATGTAATTTTGACTCCCGTGGGAGTCAAAGTAGAGATTTGACATCCACTAAGAGCGGGCTACCATGTCTCCACAACGGGCATCTCGTAAGGTTTTGCTATGCGCGCGCAATAAATCATACCACGCGCACTATTAAAAACACATCGTGAAATAAAATAGCACAGCTATAGCATTGTATAATCTAAATAAATAATATGATTTCTTTGTATGAAAAAAAAAAAAAAAATTTGGTAATTTTAGTCCATGTAAAATTTTCTATTTCACCGACCCTAGTAAAAATCCTTCGTAAAAATTACTACCCAAGTAAAATTTTCGTATTTTTGCTCTCCCAATCTTTGCTACTCAAGTTTCTGGTACAGGAAGTTTCAAAACATTAAAAATGATGCAGCTGCAGTTATACAACCCTACGTCCTTAATGACATCTCGTAATGAGTTCGCCCACTGGAGGTCCTGAAGCCGAGGCTTTTATTATTGAGTATTCCAATAATTTAATTTTCTACCTTATCGACGCCAGAAATTGAAATCATCATTTTTCGTAAAATTTTCGAACTATGGCTACAAATTTTATGACAACAATTACAATTCTTTTTTTTTCGTTTTCTTGGTTTCTCAAAGTACCTATTGAATGCCACTAGCGAAACAAAATATATATCCTCAAAAGTCCGAGCGAGTCATAAAATTAATTTTTGTTCAAATTAATGTGTTCAATGACACGAGAATCTGAACTTTTATGTAAACGTAGATTACATTTTCGTCCTATGAAAAAAAAAAACGCGAGTTTTTACAAGTCCTCAAAACGCCCAGTTGTTAAAATATATATCCTCAAAAGTCCAAACGAGTCATAAAATTAATTTTTGTTCAAAACAATTCGAGATTTTCGCAAAACATGATGTTTTAAAACATGATTTGTTCAGAACATGATGTTTTTTTGAAGAAAAAACTTTTTTACCAAAATTTAAAACACGAGGTAGTTTTTGGCTTGTTATCAAGGGCTTAATGTGTGCAATGACACGAGAATCTGAACATTTATGGTAAAGTAGATTACATTTTCGTCCTATGAAGAAAAAAAAACGCGTGTTTTTACAAGTCCTCAAAACGCCCAGTTGATAAAATATATATCCTCAAAAGGCCGAACGAGTCATAAAAATAATTTTTATTCAAAACAATTTGAGATTTTCGCAAATCATGTTTATTTAGAGAAAAAAAAAAATACTAAAATTTAAAACACGAGGTTGCTTTTAGCTTTTTAATGAGACCTTAATGTGTTCAATGACACGAGAATCTGATCTTTTATGTAAACGTAGATTACATTTTGGTCCTATGAAAAAAAAAAAAACGCGTCTTTTTACAAGTCCTCAAAACGCCCAGTTGATAAAATATATATCCTCAAAAGTCCGAACGAGTCATAAAATTAATTTTTGTTCAAAACAATTCGAGATTTTCGCAAAACATGATGTTTAAAACATAATTTTTTCAGAACATGATGTTTTTTTGAAGACAAAAATTTTTTACCAAAATTTGAAACCCGAGGTAGTTTTTGGCTTACTATCAAGGGCTTAATGTGTTCAATGACACGAGAATCTGAACTTTTATGTAAACGTAGATTACATTTTCGTCCTATGAAAAAAAAAAAACGCGAGTTTTTACAAGTCCTCAAAACGCCCAGTTGATAAAATATATATCCTCAAAAGTCCGAACGAGTCATAAAATTAATTTTTGTTCAAAACAATTCGAGATTTTCGCAAAACATGATGTTTTGAAACATAATTTTTTCAGAACATGATGTTTTTTTGAAGACAAAAATTTTTTACCAAAATTTGAAACCCGAGGTAGTTTTTGGCTTACTATCAAGGGCTTAATGTGTTCAATGACACGAGAATCTGAACTTTTATGTAAACGTAGATTACATTTTCGTCCTATGAAAAAAAAAAACGCGAGTTTTTACAAGTCCTCAAAACGCCCAGTTGATAAAATATGTATCCTCAAAAGTCTGAACGAGTCATAAAAATAATTTTTATTCAAAACAATTTGAGATTTTCGCAAATCATGATGTTTATTTAGAGAAAAAAAAAAAATCCTAAAATTTAAAACACGAGGTTGCTTTTAGCTTTTTAACGAGACCTTAATGTGTTCAATGACACGAGAATCTGAAAATTTATGTTGAAGTCGATTACATTCTCGTCCTATGAAGAAAAAAAAGCGCGTGTTTTTACAAGTCCTCAAAACGCCCAGTTGATAAAATATATATCCTCAAAAGTCCGAACGAGTCATAAAATTAATTTTTGTTCAAAACAATTCGAGATTTTCGCAAAACATGATGTTTTAAAACATGATTTGTTCAGAACATGATGTTTTTTTGAAGAAAAAACTTTTTTACCAAAATTTAAAACACGAGGTAGTTTTTGGCTTGTTATCAAGGGCTTAATGTGTGCAATGACACGAGAACCTGAACATTTATGGTAAAGTAGATTACATTTTCGTCCTATGAAGAAAAAAAAACGCGTGTTTTTACAAGTCCTCAAAACGCCCAGTTGATTAAATATATATCCTCAAAAGTCCGAACGAGTCATAAAAATAATTTTTATTCAACACAATTTGAGATTTTCGCAAATCATGTTTATTTAGAGAAAAAAAAAAATACTAAAATTTAAAACACGAGGTTGCTTTTAGCTTTTTAACGAGACCTTAATGTGTGCAATGACACGAGAACCTGAACATTTATGGTAAAGTAGATTACATTTTCGTCCTATGAAGAAAAAAAAACGCGTGTTTTTACAAGTCCTCAAAACGCCCAGTTGATTAAATATATATCCTCAAAAGTCCGAACGAGTCATAAAATTAATTTTTGTTCAAAACAATTCGAGATTTTCGCAAAACATGATGTTTTAAAACATGATTTGTTCAGAACATGATGTTTTTTTGAAGAAAAAACTTTTTTACCAAAATTTAAAACACAAGGTAGTTTTTGGCTTGTTGTCAAGGGATTAATGTGTTCAAAAAAACGAGAATCTGAACATGTATGGTAAAGTAGATTACATTTTCGTCCTATGAAGAAAAAAAAACGCTTGTTTTAACAAGTCCTCAAAACGCCCAGTTGATTAAATATATATCCTCAAAAGTCCGAACGAGTCATAAAAATAATTTTTATTCAAAACAATTTGAGATTTTCGCAAATCATGATGTTTATTTAGAGAAAAAAAAAAAATACTAAAATTTAAAACACGAGGTTGCTTTTAGCTTTTTAACGAGACCTTAATGTGTTCAATGACACGAGAATCTGAAAATTTATGTTGAAGTCGATTACATTCTCGTCCTATGAAGAAAAAAAAGCGCGTGTTTTTACAAGTCCTCAAAACGCCCAGTTGATAAAATATATATCCTCAAAAGTCCGAACGAGTCATAAAATTAATTTTTGTTCAAAACAATTCGAGATTTTCGCAAAACATGATGTTTTAAAACATGATTTGTTCAGAACATGATGTTTTTTTGAAGAAAAAACTTTTTTACCAAAATTTAAAACACGAGGTAGTTTTTGGCTTGTTATCAAGGGCTTAATGTGTGCAATGACACGAGAACCTGAACATTTATGGTAAAGTAGATTACATTTTCGTCCTATGAAGAAAAAAAAACGCGTGTTTTTACAAGTCCTCAAAACGCCCAGTTGATTAAATATATATCCTCAAAAGTCCGAACGAGTCATAAAAATAATTTTTATTCAAAACAATTTGAGATTTTCGCAAATCATGTTTATTTAGAGAAAAAAAAAAATACTAAAATTTAAAACACGAGGTTGCTTTTAGCTTTTTAACGAGACCTTAATGTGTGCAATGACACGAGAACCTGAACATTTATGGTAAAGTAGATTACATTTTCGTCCTATGAAGAAAAAAAAACGCGTGTTTTTACAAGTCCTCAAAACGCCCAGTTGATAATTATATATTGCGCTGCGAGCAACCTTCGCATCGTGCAACTACCTGAAAATTTCTCTCTCGACGTCAATGTGGCGCTTGCCTCCCATGTGTAACATCATATTTTGTTTCGCTAGTGGCATTCAATAGGTACTTTGAGAAACCAAGAAAACGAAAAAAAAAGAATTGTAATTGTTGTCATAAAATTTGTAGCCATAGTTTGAAAATTTTACGTAAAATGATGATTTTAATTTCTGGCGTCGATAAGGTAGAAAATTAAATTATTGGAATACTCAATAATAGAAGCCTCGGCTTCAGGACCTCCAGTGGGCGAACTCATTACGAGATGTCATAAAGGACGTAGGGTTGTATAACTGCAGCTGCATCATTTTTAATGGTTTGAAACTTCCTGTACCAGAAACTTGAGTAGCAAAGATTGGGAGAGCAAAAATACGAAAATTTTACTTGGGTAGTAATTTTTACGAAGGATTTTTACTATTGTCGGTGAAATAGAAAATTTTACATGGACTAAAATTACCATATTTTTTTTTTTTTTTTTTCATACAAAGAAATCATATTATTTATTTAGATTATAGAATGCTATAGCTGTGCTATTTTATTTCACGATGTGTTTTTAATAGTGCGCGTGGTATGATTTATTGCTTGCGCATAGCACAACCTTACGAGATGCCTGTTGTAGAGACATGGTAGCCCGCTCTTAGTGGATGTCAAATCTCTACTTTGACTCCCACGGAATCAAAATTACATTGACTCCCGCTACAGCAGGAGTCAAAACTACTTTGAATCCCCTTCGGAAGAGCGGGTATCTAAGTAACACTTTGCTCCCAGAGAGGGCGCATCGAAAAGTACCTATTGAATGCCACTAGCGAAACAAAATATATATCCTCAAAAGTCCGAGCGAGTCATAAAATTAATTTTTGTTCAAATTAATGTGTTCAATGACACGAGAATCTGAACTTTTATGTAAACGTAGATTACATTTTCGTCCTATGAAAAAAAAAAAACCCGAGTTTTTACAAGTCCTCAAAACGCCCAGTTGATAAAATATATATCCTCAAAAGTCTGAACGAGTCATAAAAATAATTTTTATTCAAAACAATTTGAGATTTTCGCAAATCATGATGTTTATTTAGAGAAAAAAAAAAAATACTAAAATTTAAAACACGAGGTTGCTTTTAGCTTTTTAACGAGACCTTAATGTGTTCAATGACACGAGAATCTGAACTTTTATGTAAACGTAGATTACATTTTCGTCCTATGAAAAAAAAAACGCGAGTTTTTACAAGTCCTCAAAACGCCCAGTTGATAAAATATATATCCTCAAAAGTCCGAACGAGTCATAAAATTAATTATTGTTCAAAACAATTCGAGATTTTCGCAAAACATGATGTTTTAAAACATGATTTTTTCAGAACATGATGTTTTTTTGAAGAAAAAACTTTTTTACCAAAATTTAAAACACGAGGTAGTTTTTGGCTTGTTATCAAGGGCTTAATGTGTGCAATGACACGAGAACCTGAACATTTATGGTAAAGTAGATTACATTTTCGTCCTATGAAGAAAAAAAAACGCGTGTTTTTACAAGTCCTCAAAACGCCCAGTTGATTAAATATATATCCTCAAAAGTCCGAACGAGTCATAAAAATAATTTTTATTCAACACAATTTGAGATTTTCGCAAATCATGTTTATTTAGAGAAAAAAAAAAATACTAAAATTTAAAACACGAGGTTGCTTTTAGCTTTTTAACGAGACCTTAATGTGTGCAATGACACGAGAACCTGAACATTTATGGTAAAGTAGATTACATTTTCGTCCTATGAAGAAAAAAAAACGCGTGTTTTTACAAGTCCTCAAAACGCCCAGTTGATTAAATATATATCCTCAAAAGTCCGAACGAGTCATAAAATTAATTTTTGTTCAAAACAATTCGAGATTTTCGCAAAACATGATGTTTTAAAACATGATTTGTTCAGAACATGATGTTTTTTTGAAGAAAAAACTTTTTTACCAAAATTTAAAACACAAGGTAGTTTTTGGCTTGTTGTCAAGGGATTAATGTGTTCAAAAAAACGAGAATCTGAACATGTATGGTAAAGTAGATTACATTTTCGTCCTATGAAGAAAAAAAAACGCTTGTTTTAACAAGTCCTCAAAACGCCCAGTTGATTAAATATATATCCTCAAAAGTCCGAACGAGTCATAAAAATAATTTTTATTCAAAACAATTTGAGATTTTCGCAAATCATGATGTTTATTTAGAGAAAAAAAAAAAATACTAAAATTTAAAACACGAGGTTGCTTTTAGCTTTTTAACGAGACCTTAATGTGTTCAATGACACGAGAATCTGAACTTTTATGTAAACGTAGATTACATTTTCGTCCTATGAAAAAAAAAACGCGAGTTTTTACAAGTCCTCAAAACGCCCAGTTGATAAAATATATATCCTCAAAAGTCCGAACGAGTCATAAAATTAATTATTGTTCAAAACAATTCGAGATTTTCGCAAAACATGATGTTTTAAAACATGATTTTTTCAGAACATGATGTTTTTTTGAAGAAAAAACTTTTTTACCGAAATTTAAAACACGAGGTAGTTTTTGGCTTGTTATCAAGGGCTTAATGTGTGCAATGACACGAGAATCTGAACATGTATGGTAAAGTAGATTACATTTTCGTCCTATGAAGAAAAAAAAACGCGTGTTTTTACAAGTCCTCAAAACGCCCAGTTGATAAAATATATATCCTCAAAAGTCCGAACGAGTCATAAAAATAATTTTTATTCAAAACAATTTGAGATTTTCGCAAATCATGATGTTTATTTAGAGAAAAAAAAAAAATACTAAAATTTAAAACACGACCTTGCCTTTAGCTTTTTAACGAGACCTTAATGTGTTCAATGACACGAGAATCTGAACTTTTATGTAAACGTAGATTACATTTTCGTCCTATGAAAAAAAAAAAACCCGAGTTTTTACAAGTCCTCAAAACGCCCAGTTGATAAAATATATATCCTCAAAAGTCTGAACGAGTCATAAAAATAATTTTTATTCAAAACAATTTGAGATTTTCGCAAATCATGATGTTTATTTAGAGAAAAAAAAAAAAATACTAAAATTTAAAACACGAGGTTGCTTTTAGCTTTTTAACGAGACCTTAATGTGTTCAATGACACGAGAATCTGAACTTTTATGTAAACGTAGATTACATTTTCGTCCTATGAAAAAAAAAACGCGAGTTTTTACAAGTCCTCAAAACGCCCAGTTGATAAAATATATATCCTCAAAAGTCCGAACGAGTCATAAAATTAATTATTGTTCAAAACAATTCGAGATTTTCGCAAAACATGATGTTTTAAAACATGATTTTTTCAGAACATGATGTTTTTTTGAAGAAAAAACTTTTTTACCGAAATTTAAAACACGAGGTAGTTTTTGGCTTGTTATCAAGGGCTTAATGTGTGCAATGACACGAGAATCTGAACATTTATGGTAAAGTAGATTACATTTTCGTCCTATGAAGTAAAAAAACGCGTGTTTTTACAAGTCCTCAAAACGCCCAGTTGATAAAATATATATCCTCAAAAGTCCGAACGAGTCATAAAAATAATTTTTATTCAAAACAATTTGAGATTTTCGCAAATCATGATGTTTATTTACAGAAAAAAAAAAAATACTAAAATTTAAAACACGACCTTGCCTTTAGCTTTTTAACGAGACCTTAATGTGTTCAATGACACGAGAATCTGAACTTTTATGTAAACGTAGATTACATTTTCGTCCTATGAAAAAAAAAAACGCGAGTTTTTACAAGTCCTCAAAACGCCCAGTTGATTAAATATATATCCTCAAAAGTCCGAACGAGTCATAAAATTAATTTTTGTTCAAAACAATTCGAGATTTTCGCAAAACATGATGTTTGAAACATAATTTTTTCAGAACATGATGTTTTTTTGAAGACAAAAATTTTTTACCAAAATTTGAAACCCGAGGTAGTTTTTGGCTTACTATCAAGGGCTTAATGTGTTCAATGACACGAGAATCTGAACATTTATGGTAAAGTAGATTACATTTTCGTCCTATGAAGAAAAAAAAACAAGTGTTTTTACAAGTCCTCAAAACGCCCAGTTGATAAAATATATATCCTCAAAAGTCCGAACGAGTCATAAAAATAATTTTTATTCAAAACAATTTGAGATTTTCGCAAATCATGATGTTTATTTGGAGAAAAAAAAAAAATACTAAAATTTAAAACACGACCTTGCTTTTAGCTTTTTAACGAGACCTTAATGTGTTCAATGACACGAGAATCTGATCTTTTATGTAAACGTAGATTACATTTTCGTCCTATGAAAAAAAAAAAACGCGTCTTTTTACAAGTCCTCAAAACGCCCAGTTGATAAAATATATATCCTCAAAAGTCCGAACGAGTCATAAAATTAATTTTTGTTCAAAAGAATTCGAGATTTTCGCAAAAAACATGATGTTTTAAAACATAATTTTTTCAGAACATGATGTTTTTTTGAAGAAAAAACTTTTTTACCAAAATTTAAAACACAAGGTAGTTTTTGGCTTGTTGTCAAGGGATTAATGTGTTCAATGACACGAGAATCTGAACATTTATGGTAAAGTAGATTACATTTTCGTCCTATGAAGAAAAAAAAACGCTTGTTTTAACAAGTCTTCAAAACGCTCAGTTGATAAAATATATATCCTCAAAAGTCCGAACGAGTCATAAAAATAATTTTTATTCAAAACAATTTGACATTTTCGCAAATCATGATGTTTATTTAAATAAAAAAATAAAAATACTAAAATTCAAAACACGAGGTTGCTTTTAGCTTTTTAACGAGACCTTAATGTGTTCAATGACACGAGAATCTGAACTTTTATGTAAACGTAGATTACATTTCCGTCCTATGAAAAAAAAAAAACGCGAGTTTTTACAAGTCCTCAAAACGCCCAGTTGATAATGATATATTGCGCTGCGAGCAACCTTCGCCTCGTGCCGCTACCTGAAAATTTCTCTCTCGACGTCAATGTGGCGCTTGCCTCCCATGTGTAACATCATATTTTGTTTCACTGCCGCATTCAATAGGTACTTTTCGATGCGCCCTCTCTGGGAGCAAAGTGTTACTTAGATACCCGCTCTTCCGAAGGGGATTCAAAGTAATTTTGACTCCTGCTGTAGCGGGAGTCAATGTAATTTTGACTCCCGTGGGAGTCAAAGTAGAGATTTGACATCCACTAAGAGCGGGCTACCATGTCTCTACAACGGGCATCTCGTAAGGTTGTGCTATGCGCAAGCAATGAATCATACCACGCGCACTATTCAAAACACATCGTGAAATAAAATAGCACAGCTATAGCATTCTATAATCTAAATAAATAATATGATTTCTTTGTATGAAAAAAAAAAAAAAAAAAATTTGGTAATTTTAGTCCATGTAAAATTTTCTATTTCACCGACCCTAGTAAAAATCCTTCGTAAAAATTACTACCCAAGTAAAATTTTCGTATTTTTGCTCTCCCAATCTTTGCTACTCAAGTTTCTGGTACAGGAAGTTTCAAACCATTAAAAATGATGCAGCTGCAGTTATACAACCCTACGTCCTTTATGACATCTCGTAATGAGTTCGCCCACTGGAGGTCCTGAAGCCGAGGCGTCTATTATTGAGTATTCCAATAATTTAATTTTCTACCTTATCGACGCCAGAAATTAAAATCATCATTTTACGTAAAATTTTCAAACTATGGCTACAAATTTTATGACAACAATTACAATTCTTTTTTTTTCGTTTTCTTGGTTTCTCAAAGTACCTATTGAATGCCACTAGCGAAACAAAATATGATGTTACACATGGGAGGCAAGCGCCACATTGACGTCGAGAGAGAAATTTTCAGGTAGCGGCACGAGGCGAAGGTTGCTCGCAGCGCAATATATAATTATCAACTGGGCGTTTTGAGGACTTGTAAAAACTCGCGTTTTTTTTTTCATAGGACGGAAATGTAATCTACGTTTACATAAAAGTTCAGATTCTCGTGTCATTGAACACATTAAGGTCTCGTTAAAAAGCTAAAAGCAACCTCGTGTTTTGAATTTTAGTATTTTTATTTTTTTATTTAAATAAACATCATGATTTGCGAAAATCTCAAATTGTTTTGAATAAAAATTATTTTTATGACTCGTTCGGACTTTTGAGGATATATATTTTATCAACTGAGCGTTTTGAAGACTTGTTAAAACAAGCGTTTTTTTTTCTTCATAGGACGAAAATGTAATCTACTTTACCATAAATGTTCAGATTCTCGTGTCATTGAACACATTAATCCCTTGACAACAAGCCAAAAACTACCTTGTGTTTTAAATTTTGGTAAAAAAGTTTTTTCTTCAAAAAAACATCATGTTCTGAAAAAATCATGTTTTAAAACATCATGTTTTGCGAAAATCTCGAATTGTTTTGAACAAAAATTAATTTTATGACTCGTTCGGACTTTTCAGGATATATATTTTATCAACTGGGCGTTTTGAGGACTTGAAAAAACTCGCATTTTTTTTCTTTCATAGGACGAAAATGTAATCTACGTTTACATAAAAGTTCAGATTCTCGTGTCATTGAACACATTAAGCGCTTGATAGTAAGCCAAAAACTACCTCAGGTTTTAAATTTTGGTAAAAAATTTTTGTCTTCAAAAAAACATCATGTTCTGAAAAAATTATGTTTTAAAACATCATGTTTTTTGCGAAAATCTCGAATTGTTTTGAACAAAAATTAATTTTATGACTCGTTCGGACTTTTGAGGATATATATTTTATCAACTGGGCGTTTTGAGGACTTGTAAAAAGACGCGTTTTTTTTTTTCATAGGACGAAAATGTAATCTACGTTTACATAAAAGATCAGATTCTCGTGTCATTGAACACATTAAGGTCTCGTTAAAAAGCTAAAAGCAACCTCGTGTTTTAAATTTTAGTATTTTTTTTTTTCTCTAAATAAACATGATTTGCGAAAATCTCAAATTGTTTTGAATAAAAATTATTTTTATGACTCGTTCGGACTTTTGAGGATATATATTTTATCAACTGGGCGTTTTGAGGACTTGTAAAAACACGCGTATTTTTTTCTTCATAAGACGAAAATGTAATCTACTTTACCATAAATGTTCAGATTCTCGTGTCATTGCACACATTAAGCCCTTGATAACAAGCCAAAAACTACCTCGGGTTTTAAATTTTGGTAAAAAATTTTTGTCTTCAAAAAAACATCATGTTCTGAAAAAATTATGTTTTAAAACACCATGTTTTGCGAAAATCTCAAATTGTTTTGAATAAAAATTAATTTTATGACTCGTTCGGACTTTTGAGGATATAGATTTTATCAACTGGGCGTTTTGAGGACTTGTAAAAACTCGCGTTTTTTTTTTCATAGGACGAAAATGTAATCTACTTTACCATAAATGTTCAGATTCTCGTGTCATTGCACACATTAAGCCCTTGATAACAAGCCAAAAACTACCTCGGGTTTCAAATTTTGGTAAAAAATTTTTGTCTTCAAAAAAACATCATGTTCTGAAAAAATTATGTTTTAAAACATCATGTTTTGCGAGAATCTCGAATTGTTTTGAACAAAAATTAATTTTATGACTCGTTCGGACTTTTGAGGATATATATTTTATCAACTGGGCGTTTTGAGGACTTGTAAAAACTCGCGTTTTTTTTTTTCATAGGACGAAAATGTAATCTACGTTTACATAAAAGTTTAGATTCTCGTGTCATTGAACACATTAAGGTCTCGTTAAAAAGCTAAAAGCAACCTCGTGTTTTAAATTTTAGTATTTTTTTTTTTTCTCTAAATAAACATCATGATTTGCGAAAATCTCAAATTGTTTTGAATAAAAATTATTTTTATGACTCGTTCGGACTTTTGAGGATATATATTTTATCAACTGGGCGTTTTGAGGACTTGTAAAAACACGCGTTTTTTTTTCTTCATAGGACGAAAATGTAATCTACTTTACCATAAATGTTCAGATTCTCGTGTCATTGCACACATTAAGCCCTTGATAACAAGCCAAAAACTACGTCGTGTTTTAAATTTTGGTAAAAATGTTTTTTCTTCAAAAAAACATCATGTTCTGAAAAAATTATGTTTTAAAACATCATGTTTTGCGAAAATCTCAAATTGTTTTGAATAAAAATTAATTTTATGACTCGTTCGGACTTTTGAGGATATATATTTTATCAACTGGGCGTTTTGAGGACTTGTAAAAACACGCGTTTTTTTTTTTCATAGGACGAAAATGTAATCTACTTTACCATAAATGTTCAGATTCTCGTGTCATTTAACACATTAAGGCCTCGTTAACAAGCCAAAAACACCCTCGTGTTTTAAATTTTTGTATCCTTTTTTTTTCTTTAAATAAACATCATGATTTGCGAAAATCTCGAATTGTTTTGAATAGAAATTATTATTATGACTCGTTCGGACTTTTGAGGATATATATTTTATCAATTGGGCGTTTTGAGGCTTCTAAAACCCGCGTTTTTTTTTGTCATAGAACGGTATTTAGATCAACTTCATCATAAAAGTTCAGATTCTCGTGTCATTGAACACATTAAGCCCTTGATAAGAAGCCAAAAACAACCTCGTGTTTTAAATTTTAGTCAAATTTTTTTTTTCTTTTTTTTTTTTTTAAACATCATGTTTTGCGAAAATCTCGAATTGTTTTGAAGAAAAATTAATTTTATGACTCGCTCGGACTTTTGAGGATATATATTTTATCAACTTGGAGTTTTGAGGACTTGGAATAGAAACTTTAATTTTCTTTTTTATCACATAAGTCGGAAGTTGTATCAATAAGAGTGGCTAATGGGACTCTGGAAAATCATTGATCTTATTCAATGTTTACTCCAGTGTCGAATGGTCGTTTTCATCGTTCCAATAGAAGTAGCATAAACTGCTTGGAAATAATTAGCGACACTTTTCGGTACTCGTTTAAACTTTTGATTAGCCTCTCTACTGACTTAGAATTTGAACTGCAAGTCTAAAAAATCATGTAATAACAAGCCTAATGAGTTTTGGGGAGCGATATGAATGTTGATATTCTGATTGACAAGCTAAGAAGGTTTATTATTGGACCTGTTTCGACTTTTGAGGATATATAATTTATCTACCAGAAGTTTTGGGGACTTGAAGATATTCTCAATAATAACGAATTTTTTTGGTACCCGGTCGGACTTTTGAGGAGTTTTTTTTTCGTCGATTTTGGATCTAAACCGTAGCTCTTCAAAACTCCGATAACATGATGTAAGAGTTTTGAGGAGGCTCCTCAAAAGTCTTCAAAATCCTCAAAAGTCGCCTCGGGTACTAATACAGCTCCTCAAAAGTTCAATAATATACATATATCTTACTATATTATATAGTTGTAATTTGCTCTTCGCTCCCACCCCGCTCCCACCCTTAATTTTTCATTTTAGACCGTAAGATAGGTCAAAAACTGCATTTTTATTCCGCTCCCACCCCGCTCCCACCCTCTCCCACCCTTAATTCTTCATTTTATACCGTAAAATAGGTCAAAAACTGCACTTTTATTCCGCTCCCACCCCGCTCCCACCCTCTCTCTTTTTTACAACCTCCTCATTTGTAAAAATGTTATTTAAGGTAAACGACCCAATTAAAGATCAGTTAAGGATTTCGTTAGGTTAGGAAGATCCATAAAAGTTAATATTTTAAATTTTAAATATTTTAAATTAAATCCATAAAATAAATTTAGCTATGAATACAAACTGAAAATAATTTTTTCTGGACTAATAATCTTCATCGGATTCATATTATAAATTACAAATTTAAAAATAAATTTTAAGCGTTCTTCCTATCTTTCTCGAATTAAATCTATTACTACATTAATATTCAACAAACAATATTAAAATTAACAATATTCAATTGACAATATTTAAATAAAAAATTTATCATCTTCATCGATCTGTTCTTTTTTTAAAATTTTTTTAAATATTCTTTATAACTTATACTTTAGTATAGTTCTTAACAACTAAATCTTGCGCCTATGGTGAGATGGTTTAAAATTTTTTTATGTTTCATTTTTCAGGTTTTTAAAGTTATATCTTTTTTAGTTTATTACTTTCTTAATGCTGAATGATCAAACATCGATAACGTTCGATCTTTTCAAGTTCAACGTGAATCTCACCACTCGCCGGTAATTTTCACTTCAATAACCTGAACTTAGCCATCCGCCGGGCCATAAAAATAATCGCTTTCGACACTGGTTCTTTATTTTATCGTTGAAAATTATTTCAATAACCTATCTATACAAAATTGTATTATTAACTTTATATTGAAGTGTTAAAAAGTAAAAATGAGTTGCAGATTTTGTGTTGAAGATTTTTTTAAAAAAGTTTGTCCTGATTGCGGAAAACTAATTGAGTAATTTATTTTTTACATTAAAGTTTTTTTTTTATTTTTATTTTTTTTTAATTTCTTATTATTTAATTTTTTTTTAACAGCACTGACATGTGTGGTTTTGGCAAAATTTGTTCTCAACATTTAAACTCAATTTTTGAAGTTGGAACTCAAAATTTTTTGTTAAAATACTGCAAATGGTAAAAATTTCAAATTTTATTTTCATACTTAAATAAATATCATAAAAATTTCATCCTTAAATTAATATTATTAAAATAGTTAAAATCAATTTTTAGTGCTTTGCATGCTTTAGTGTAAATAATTAAAATCAATTTTGAGTGCTTCCGATAATCAATCATCTAATTTAAATTCCTCCGGCCATACATCGAAATTGTATCTGCAACAAATTTAGAATTGATCTTATGGGGTCGGTTAAGGTAGTTACAACCCATGTATATATAGGTAACATAGAATGTAGTTATTAGAATCTAGCAGGAGGGAAAATTGAAAGCTGTTGCTGAAGAAGATCTGTTTTTTTTAAATATTTTAAGAAAATTGAATTTGCAATCCAAGAATAACCTCTAAATTTGATCCATTTTACGCGCTTAGCATAGGAATCACACGTGAAAAGTTGAAACTTCTGAGCTTAATATCTCAAAATTTATCCCCGCTTGGAATTATTTGCAAAATACTAACATGTTGCGGACGCAAAGAAACTAACTCTGTGCAAAGTTATAGAGATTTTTTAAGAAACTCAATTTTTGCGGTAATTACCTTAACATAATGAATAAAATGCAAATAAATAGTTTTTACAGATGGTAGTCAAAATCAAAGTTAATCAATGTATACAGTATATGCCTTTATTTTGCAATCAGCATGTCTCTGGCTGTTATAGGTTATGAAATATGAATTAAAGTTTAAAAATAACTATTTTAAGCGCTATAGTCGCTAAGAAAGAAATAAGTAGCTTAGGTTAATGCCAATATCTTCTTTTTTATTTTATATAAAGTAATATGAAGGCGAGGATTTCAACAACGAATTTATTACTGATTTCATCGAGGATACTTTGAATGAGTTATATAAAAATTTATTCATAAATAAAATTTTAATTTGTATTTCAGAAATTACATATTACATTAAAATTAAGACATTAGATGATATAAAACAAATAAATCAAAACGAACTTATGGAATTAAAAGATTTAATGAAAGGATATAGATTAATAAAAAAAAAAAAAGTAATATAGTAACATAGTAATTAATTTATATTTGTCTTAAAATTAAATTGTTAATAACTCTCACATGAGATAAATAATTTTTTTTAATATAATGTTATAATAAATAACATTAATTTTTAATTTAATAATACAATCATAAAATAATCATTAAAAAATAATTTTATTAATATATTATAATTATAGTCAGGATAGTGACCACTTTTTGGATTTTTTGTCACGATAGTGACCGCTTACTCTATTTATATAATATATGAAAAATAATTGAATTATTAAAACGGAAGATTTTTTGATATTACAGATATTTTTTTCAAGAAAATAGATTTAAAAATTATTAAATCAAAAAATTAAAAATTTTAACGGAAGAATATAATTATAAATATTTATTTTTTTTCATAAATATAGAATTGAAAATTTTTAAAGAGAAAAGTTTTTTAAAATGAATTATATGTGGTTTGTACGGCTACTGGCAAAGGGTTCCACATATAGTTTCTTTTTGTTCTTAATTAAATATGAAAAAATTTTCAAAATTGTTGAAAAAAAAACCCAATGCGCCTTGCCTCCTGGGTGGTGTGGAAAACTGCATTAAGTAATTTAAAATTAATAAGTTGAAAATAAATTCATTTGTAATTCAAGTATACTTATTACTATTTTATTAGAAAAGATATATAGTGTAGATTCAAGCATTTAATTCTGGGGGGTTGGCGAGCGAAGCGAGCAGGGGGGTACCCCCACTAGTATATATGGGTCAAAATAATACTTTTTTAAAAAACCGTCCGCACGAGGGTCACGGATTTCATTGAAATTTTTTTTGGCAAAAGTACTATTTAATAGAAGACTTTTGCCACAAACTAGAGGTCTCTATCTTATTTCCGCTTGGTGCTAGATTTTTTCAAAGATTGAAAAATGGCCTATTTTTAAGCTGTTTTAAGCATTTTTAAGGTATTTTTTGAAAAATTCTAACTTTTGATCAAAATGAGATAGAAACCTCTAGTTTGTGGCAAAATTTTGTTAAAAATAAGTTCTTTTTTGTAAAAATATTTTGACAACATAGTTTGGTTATTTTTATTATAATACTGTCCTACACAGATATTGCTATTTTTGCTCATTTGCAGGTATCTTCAAACGACCGTAGCTTTTTCTAGGAGAAATTTTTGTGCATATTAAAAAATTGTTAAATTTTTTTTATGAAAAAACAAAAATTTTGCGACCAACCGGAACCTTGTACGATCTTCCGCTTCCAAGATACAGCTGTTTAAAGTTTTCAAAAAACACAAAAAACGCGTTTTTTACGATTTTCACACGCATTTTTGAACGGTTTCGACCTTTTTTTTTCTCTCAAAAATATGTGGATTCTTCTCTTCATATGTTTTCAAACAAGCTCCCATAGTAATTGAAGTGCGGATTTGGGGTTTTAGTTGATTCCAAAGCATACACTTTTGACACATTTTGTGTGCTAAACTAGTGTTTTTTTAACAATATACACGCTACATTTAACTTTTTCGTTCATTATAGATGTTTTGAAATTATTTTTTGACTAAAAACTATTTAAATTCCAGCCAAAATTAGGTCGCCTGCTATGAAAAAATTGATACTCAACGAAATATTGATCTCAATATCAAAATAATATACTACTTTTATTCAGTTTTTTAGTTTTTTGATTCGTTAAAAATCTATGTTCAAATATTGTAAATAATATACCACTTATTTATTTATTTTTTTCTATTTTTCAAATTACAAATAATTGATCATAGTTTATCAATTATTCTGATAAAACAATCATAGATTACTATTGCTTACTCTGAAAGAAATGATTCCAAATTTAAAATGTTATTTTTTGAATGCTATGAAGCATGCAACAATCTACCAATCTACATTCTACTTATAATTATATCCTCTTCTGAAAAAAGAGAACGAGAGATTCGATTAGAAAGTCGAGTCGATATATCGAATCGAAACTTGATCTTTGATTCTTAGAGCAAGAGCGCCCCCTTTTAGGCCTCTCAAAAGTGTGAACCAGCCAGACGCGCCAAATTTAAAATCTTCAGGCATGCTTGATTTTAATTTTTTGTTTTTTTGTTTTTTTTTTAATTAATAAAGTGAGTAACGAAATTTAAATTTTTAATAGACAAATAAGCGGACAAGCTTACAACCCCATAACCCTATTCGTAGTGAATAACAAATAATTAACTTTTGTAATAAATAAATAAGCCGATAAGCTACAACTCCAAAATACTGGACGTACTTGGTAAAAATAATTAATTTTTTTTAATAAACAATGAGCTACAACCTCATAACCTTGGGCATGGCTATAAAAAATGTTAATATTTTTAATAAACAAATAAGGCGATGAGCTACAACCCCATAACCTTGGGCATGGCTATAAAAAATGTTAATATTTTTAATAAACAAATAAGGTGATGAGCTACAACCCCATAACACTGGGCAGAGTGAATGAGAAATAATTAAATTTTTTAATAAACAAGTAAGCCGATTAGCTACAACCCCATAACATTGGGCATGGCTTAAAATTTTTTTTTATCCATGTCTAAGGTTATGGGGTGGTAAACTTGTTTTCTTAGTTGTTTATTTAAATATTTACATATTTTATATTCGCTGCGCCCAATGTTATGGGGTTGTAGCTCATCGCTCATTTGTTTATAAAAGATTAATTATTTTTCATTCACTACACCTAGGGTTATGGGGTTGTAAGCTTGTCCGCTTATTTGTCTATTAAAAATTTAAATTTCGTTACTCACTTTATTAATTAAAAAAAAAAACAAAAAAACAAAAAATTAAATCAAGCATGCCTGAAGATTTTAAATTTGGCGCGTCTGGCTGGTTCACACTTTTGAGAGGCCTAAAAGGGGGCGCTCTTGCTCCAAGAATCAAAGATCAAGTTTCGATTCGATATATCGACTCGACTTTCTAATCGAATCTCTCGTTTTCTTTTTTCAGAAGAGGATATAATTATAAGTAGAATGTAGATTGGTAGATAGTTGCATGCTTCATAGCATTCAAAAAATAACATTTTAAATTTGGAATAATTTCTTTCAGAGTAAGCAATAGTCATCCATGATTGTTTTATCAGAATAATTGATAAACTATGATCAATTATTTGTAATTTCAAAAATAGAAAAAAATAAATAAACAAGTGGTATATTATTTACAATATTTTAACATAGATTTTTAACGAATCAAAAAACTAAAAAACTAAATAAAAGTAGTATATCATTTTGATATTGAGATCAATATTTCGTTGAGTATCAATTTTTTCATAGCAGGCGACCTAATTTTGACTGGAATTTAAATAGTTTTTAGTCAAAAAATAATTTCAAAACTTCTATAATGAACGAAAAAGTTAAATGTAGCGTGTATATTGTTACAAAAACACTAGTTTAGCACACAAAATGTGTCAAAAGTGTATGCTTTGGAATCAACTAAAACCCCAAATCCGCACTTCAATTACTATGGGAGCTTGTTTGAAAACATATGAAGAGAAGAATCCACATATTTTTGAGAGAAAAAAAAAGGTCGAAACCGTTCAAAAATGCGTGTGAAAATCGTAAAAAACGCGTTTTTTGTGTTTTTTGAAAACTTTAAACAGCTGTATCTTGGAAGCGGAAGATCGTACAGGGTTCCGGTTGGTCGCAAAATTTTTGTTTTTTCATAAAAAAAATTTAACAATTTTTTAATATGCACAAAAATTTAGCCTAGAAAAAGCTACGGTCGTTTGAAGATACCTGCAAATGAGCAAAAATAGCAATATCTGTGTAGGACAGTATTATAATAAAAATAACCAAACTATGTTGTCAAAATATTTTTACAAAAAAGAACTTATTTTTAACAAAATTTTGCCATAAACTAGAGGTTTCTATCTCATTTTGATCAAAAGTTAGAATTTTTCAAAAAATACCTTAAAAATGCTTAAAACAGCTTAAAAATAGGCCATTTTTCAATCTTTGAAAAAATCTAGCACCAAGCGGAAATAAGATAGAGACCTCTAGTTTGCGGCAAAAGTCTTCTATTAAATAGTCCTTTTACCAAAAAAAATTGCAATAAAATCGGTGAACCTCGTGCGGACGGTTTTTTAAAAAAGTATTATTTTGACCCATATATATAATTCTGCATTAATTTTTTTTTATCTAATCTAAACTATCAATTTATTTAGGTTATCTCAAAGCCAGGGTTCTGAAAGAAAAAAAAAGGCTTGTTGTTTTTTTGTTCTTGCCCTGGTGTTTTATCTCAAGTTGCCCCACGCATGTGCACCGGAAAAGCCTAGTCGTAAATTCAAGATTCTCTACTTGAACCTTGGCTTTACGACCCTTTGCACTGGAAGCGCGCCTGGGGACCACTTAAGGATAAAATTACTAGTGGACGTTTAATTTTTTTTGTATATACATGGGAAAGAAAAAAAAAAAAGGAAATTTATTTTTCCGCCGTACATCTGAGAAAGAAAAAAACCAGATGTACGAACTTTTTAGATTGCAGCTGACCCCTGAGAACCTCCTCCGGAGGGCGTAAATCTGCAACTTTACCGCCTGACTCTTTTGAGAACCCTGGAGGTTGAGTGCCTACGTGCCGTTTTTCTCGACCAGATGCAACCTCCGGCAAGGTTTCTTGAAGAGATAAACAAGCAGTAGGTCAAACACGTGCGTCGGGAAAGAGAGGGAGAGAGAAAACTGCTATGGGGGAAAACCCCGAATTTTCATTGGTCCCCCAGAATTTGGAGGCCCGCCTCGAGGCAGCCGGCCCTAGGCCATAGAACCTCCAGCTGGAGCCCAAACGGCGTCTAGTTCGATACTTAGGTCTTCGTTAGTCCCGGAGTAGGTCCACTCATACCTAGGTCTTGAGGAAATCACCTCCGTGTTTTGTTTTTCGTTTCATTTTTAATTATTCGAGCGCGTGTTTGAAGTTACAAATAAAATCAAAGTTTTGAAACTATTTTGACTTTTACTTAGGTCTAAAGTTGAAATTTTTCTTTCAGTTCAATAATTTTGTTGTTGTTGTGCGCGTGTTTTTAAAATAAAAACTCTTAAACGAATTTTTAAATTTATAACTTTTACTTGGGTCTAAAGTTATAAATTTTTTATTCATTTCTTGTGTGTGTAAAATTGCGTGCGTGTAACTTTTCTTTTGGGCATCCCCCACGAAAAGAGACTTAAAAGACTAAAAAGACTAAATTGTGACTGCGGTTTCCCCGCAGTGCAAAAAGAAAAACAGTTGCAGCTCCTACCTAGGTCTGGTTTGCGGCAGTAAATTCAAATCTCTCTCTCTCTACAACCCAAACAAAAGTAAGCAGTAATTTATTTTTGTATCTTTATTTTGTATCTTTCTTTAATTCAATAAACCACTAACAATTAAAATTATTTCATTTTTCAAATCTCTTCAAATAAACCTATTCTCTTTATCTGCACCCTGTGCAAGAAATCCCTCTTAGGGGTAAATAAATAATCCACCCTATGGGTAATTTAACATCAAATCCACCCTGTGGATAAATATAAATAAATTTCATAATCCACCCTGTGGATTATTTTAGCATATAATCGACCCTGTGGATTATTTTGAAATAATAATCCACCCTGTGGATTATTTAACATCAAATCTACCCTGTAGATAAATATAAATAAATTCATAATCCGCCCTGTAGATTATTTAACATCAAATCCACCCTGTGGATAAATAAAAACATCAATTTACATACATTATAAAAAAATAAGTAAATAAAATTAAGACAAGTAAACCCAAGCCATTCTAGGTCTGCTTCAGCAGTTAGAACAGGCAAGGATCCATCTCACATAACCTGACTCTAGCTACCAGGGTCAAACACAGCGTTGATTCAGGTAAAATTTTATTTGAACAAATTTCACAGTTTCACTGTGAAAAATATTACACTCGTTACCCCCATAACGCTAGGGAGGGCGATAAATAAATAATTTTTCATAAACAACTGAATAAACCAACAAGCTCTAAACCCACATAACGCTGGGGAGAGTGATAAATAAATAATTTTTTATAAACATTTAAATAATTCGACAAGCTCGTAACCCCCATAACGCTGGGGAGAGCCATAAATAAATAATTTTTTATAAACAACTGAATAAACCAACAAGCTCTAAACCCACATAACGCTGGGGAGAGCGATAAATAAATAATTTTTTATAAACAATTAAATGATCCAACAAGCTCTAAGCCCCCATAACGCTGGGGAGAGCGATAAATAAATAATTTTTTATATACAATTGAATAAACCAACAAGCTCTAAGCCCCCATAATGCTGGGGAGAGCGATAAATAAAGAATTTTTTATGAATAATTGAAGTAACCGACAAGCTCTAAACCCCCATAACGCTGGGCACCCATAACAAGTTCAACGAAAAAACTAATCGGCTATTTTCCAAGCTTTAAACCCCCAAAACCCGGAGCACCTAAGTTCAACAAAAAAGCTGATTGGCTACCCCCCAAGCTCTAAGCCCCCAAATCCCTGGAAACGAGAGTTCAACAAAAAAGCTGATTGGCTACCCCCCGAACTCTGAGCCCCCAAGACCCCGGGCGCCCGAGTTCAACAAATGAACTGATCGGCTGTCCCAACTGATCCGTTTGTTTTATTGAACTCAGGCACCCAGGGTCTTGGGGGTTTATAGCTTGAGGGGTAACCAATCAGCTTTTTTGTTGAACTCGCGCGCCCAGGGTGTGGGGGCTTAGAGCTTGGGGGGTAGCCAATCAGCTTTTTTGTTGAACTTGGGTGCTCCGAGTTTTAGGGGCTTAAGGCTTGGGGCATAGCTGATTAGTTTTTTCTTTGAACACGGGTGCCCAGCGTTATGGGGGTTTAGAGCTTGTCAGTTTATTCAATTGTTTATAAAAAATAATTCATTTATCGCTCTCCCCAGCGTTATGGAGTTTTAGAGCTAGTCGCTATATTTAATTGTTTATAAAAAATTATTTATTTATCGCTCTCCCTAGCGTTATGTGGGCTTAGAGCTTGTCGGTTTATTTAATTGTTTATAAAAAATTATTTATTTATCACTCTCCCCAGCGTTATGGGGGTTTTGGAGCTTGTCGGTTTATTTAATTGTTTATAAAAATTATTTATTTATCGCTCTCCCTAGCGTTATGGGGGTTTAGAGCTTGTCGGTTTATTTAATTATTTATAAAAAATTATTTATTTATCACTCTCCCCAGCGTTATGGGGGTTTTGGAGCTTGTCGGTTTATTTAATAGTTTATAAAAAATTATTTATTTCGAACGCTGGGTATAATGCGCCTAATACACCAATACACCAGGTGGCTTACCATGGTGAGTCACCAAAGTGCCACACCACCCAACCCTGCTTGGAAGGCATTGTCGTCTTGTGTAAAGCCATTCGGGCTAGTCGTAATTGTTGGGATTATTGTAGAGGTAGATCAAATTAGTGAAACACTTTGTGGTTAATTAATAGTATTTAATTAATATTCAATAGTAAGGTTACAAATTATCTGCATGCGAGCACCGTGCTCCGCATCGGTCAGCTGCTAGTACAGTATTCAACTAGTCGCGTCGCGTCGCGTGACGTAGTTACGTGATGTGCTCTCGCTCACACGTACACATATTCTATTCGTGTTCACCGTCGGGCGTCGAGACAATAGATGGTGACACAATTCTAATATTATAATATTTAGCTATATTTCAACACGCCTCCTTAAATTTATAATATTTGTTTTCTTTCTACATTTATTTCATTATTTCACAATAGTTTAAAATTAATCAGTTTCAAAAAAAATTTACAATAATTTCAGGGCTTTGCGATTTTTAATAAATTTATTTTTATCAAGACTTTAAGTCAGGATATCAGTAATATTATTCTGTGACTCTACCTTTAAAATATCTATAACTTTCTTTTTATAATTTTCGTTAACAAAATGGTATTGAACCTCTATGTGTTTAGAGTTCTTTGTAAAATTTCCAAATTTCGCGATTAACAAAGCACCCGAATTATCTTCAAACATTTTTATCGGTTTAAAAAATTTAATATCAAATGATTCACTTAAAAGATTTCTGATAAATAAAATTTCAGTCACTGCTTCGGACATAGCAGTATACTCCGCAAAGGTTGAACATTTCGTTACGCAGTTTTGTTTTCTCGATTTCCAAAATACGACATTGTTAAACAAACGTATTACAAGTCCGGTAGTCGATCTTCTATCTATGCTATCGCCTGCATAGTCCGAATCTACCATACGATCTAAGTTTGCATTTTTCCCTTATCGGTGTAAGTTAATTTTAAATCTTTAGTTTTAATAAGATATTTCAAAACTCTCATAGCGTATTTAAAATGTGTTTCATTGTAGCAGTTCTAGAATCGACTAAGATAATTCACGGCAAAAGAAATATCAGGTCTTGTACCTGAGCTAATATACAATAATTCACCAATCAAATTTCTATATTTTATTCTTTTGTCGATTTCAGAAGCTTGCTCTAGCTTAAGATTATTCTCCATAGGAGTGTCGTATAATTTTGCATTTTCTAACCTGTATTTTACAGATAAAGATTCTATATATTTTGTTTGACTTAATGTCATTAAATTCCTCTCATCATTTGTAACGGTCGAGTTAATTAATCGCGACGACATTAAATTAATTTCATGTTCGCCGCGCGACCGTTAGAACGCAGCACGAGTGGGAATGGAACGCGCGGGAATCGGTAGAATATCGGGCCGGTGAGAAGGAGGACAGGAGTCATTCTAATCACCGCACGCGTCCGAGTACAGATCGTACCGATTCGAAGCTTCGCGAAATCATAAAAAGTACGAGTGAAAGGTCAGTTTTATTGTGTCGCGCGTGCTCGGGAGTTATCGTCGCGACGAAAACAAGTCTTCGACAGGATTGTCATCCTTGGACAACTTGTTAACCTGCGACAACGAGACGACGACACTGGACCGTACGCCGGCATCGAGACACGGCAGTCTACGATTTGGGTATCTAGTTTGGAGGCTAGAGTTTCAGCCTTGCGGCTTGTAACAGGTGCACCTGCGGCGTCCTCGTGAGTTATTGTTTGTTAAGCGACCATAATCGTTATCGTGTGAGAGTGTGAGTGATTAAAATCAGTTGTAAAATACTTTGTTTTTCTCGCGCGCGTAAGCTGCCGATAGCAGCAGGTTGTTGTGTGCGCGCGCAAATCAACTTAGAGAGCACCGATAACTCTTTGTTGTTGATTGGAATACTCAACCATATGAGTATTTGTTTATAAACTATCACCGTGTCAAGCATAGATTTTTGTATTAGTTTTTAAGTTAATTTATTTGTTATTAAATATTCAAAATTAACTTTCTGAGTAACAATTATTTTTCTGACCGGTGTTCCCCGCGCTCGAATCCTCTAGCCCGCGCCCACCTACCGAAATCAACGAGCTGTCGCGCCCTCCCCGATTAATAAACCGTTTAGGGATATATAATCGCGGACGGAATTTTCTCCTTTTGCAGGAAACTCGTCGACGTGTAGTCGACTGCGGCAGAGCTTATAGAGGCTGTATGACAAACTCGGCAGATCTACGTGGGTTGTACTCCTGAGTCTGCTCGTTTAAATAACGCCCTATAGCATGGCGCCCAACAACGTGGTGGGTTTTTAAATTCAAGTACCTACGTCACGGTGCTCGATAGTGTGTGTACGTGTGTTAAGACGAGCGCGGTAGCGAAATACCGTAGGCGATCGGTTCAAGGTCGGTCGCGGCGTTTAGAGAAAAACAAAGTAACGCGGGTGTGTATGTATGCGGTATAGCGTGTACTTACAAAGTGGAATTTTCTGTTATCGATTTGTTATTGTTTTGATTGATTTTATATTCCACTTTGTAAAATTCCCGTAATTCGTGACAGTAAGTGCGAGTAGAGCGAAACACAATCACTAGTTTCAATTTATTTAATCGTTGTTGAGATTTTTTTGTGAATATATTTTTTTATTATTATTATTTTTGTTTGTTGACATAACAGCGTGCTACTGACTAGTGTTCAGTAGCAACTGTATTTTATATTTCTGAGAATAAAAATCGGTGTTCTGACACGGGTTAGGATAACCGGATTTTTTATTATTATAATTTAATTTTGGCTTTTCGGGTCGACCTTGGTTTTTGTCAAAGCCAATCGCGAGTCGACAGGCTAATAGGCCTATTAAATTTTATTTTCTATTTGTTGAACCGTTTGAGGCGTTTGATTAGAAGAATCAGAAATATAAAATTTTCTTTTGTTTTTCTTTCTTTCAGGATTGTTGGAGATTGAAAAATACATTTTATTTCATATTGCGATTGTAAATTTGAATTAAGTTAGAGTGTGGAAGTACTGTCACGAGGGATTAGGTTTTTTTTTGTTATTTTTAGGATGGATCAACAAGTGAAGGAAGACCTAGTCTATTCATGGGTGATCGCTGAGGATGAAGACGTGGTCGACGAGGCTTTACGCGACTTACAGCTTAAGCCAGACGGTTCGACACGTCAAAGGCACGACAGACTGATAAAATGGTTGGTCGGCAATTATTCGGCTGAGGACTTTATTGAAGATGAGTCTGACGACCATGACGAAATCAAAGTCAAGCGCGAAGAGATGCGGGGCGAATTTATAGCCACTACCATGTGGGAAAAATCGGGATCGACAATTTTAGACCCGAATTTTACCACAAGTGGGGAACACCCCCTAGCCGTCTTGATGGACGAAGAAGTGATGAAGGCGGCGGAGCACATTCAGTCTGTGCAAGCGACTACCAGAAGCCGCGAGGTAGCCGACAGGGCTGCGGCTGAAGAAACAAACAACCGTGATGGCGGTATGATTGACGACCTCCTCAGGACAATGCAGGAGTTTACGGGAGAATTTAAGAAACTGCAAGAGAGGATAAGGGTTATCGAGGAAAAGGACGTTCGACATGGTTTAGCTGACCGTAACCGGCAAACAAATGGACCGGTGTCCAGTACAATAAGGCCCGGCATTTTGCAACACTCTATGGATGAGTGTAGTGTTTCTACGGAAAATACTAACCATGCCCAAGGGCCTAGGGTGAATTTTGGTGATACGTCGATGCACGAGAGAGACAGTTCGAGCCCTATTAACAGAGCTTCGATGTCTAGTGCAGAACGGAAGATCCAAGACCAAATAAAAGCCCTGACGGCTGAGTTGGAGCGTATGCGAGAACTCCGGCAAGCCGAATTACCTACGCTACGACAGGATGGTTTTAACCCGCACAGGCTAGAAAAGCCTATCGACATTGGCTCGATCGTCCGAAGGTGGAACATTAAGTTCGACGGTAGTAACGAGTCAAGCATCGAGCAATTTTTGATTCAAGTCGGCGAGGCTAATGAACTAGCCGGACTGACAGAGAAACAATTGCTAGATGCATTACCCATACTCTTGACCGGTTTGGCGTCGACATGGTACCGGGATAATAAATCAATTGTCGACACCTGGGCAAAGTTCTGTCAAGAAGCCCGTGATTGGTACGGCATTGGTGATTATCAACAAAGCCTACGCGTAGAGGCTACCAATCGTACACAAGGGGCGGAAGAGTCAGTGCGAGATTATCTGACATGCCTACAGTCGTTGTTACTGAAAATGAGGTCTGTACCTACCGAAATGGAAAGAGTCGACTTCATGTTGACGAATATGCGACCAAATTTGCGTAGACAAATTAGGCGAGACGAAGTGAAGTCGGTTAAGGGCTTGTTGAGCCAAGCGGTAGAGGTCGAGAAAACAACGATTAGCGAGATGTCATATAGACCACCACCGTCACCATCAACGTCTCTTTGGCCAAATCTGGCATATAGGGAAAGCAAGGCAAAGAAACCGAAAATTAACGTAGCCGCAACGGCTATGGGAGGCAAGTCTGACGACGCCTCGGTTATGAGCCGCCTGGAAAAATTGATGTCTCAAATCCAGGTTAAGTATAAGAACTCTGGTAAGCCATCGGGCCCGAAGCCCCAGAGTTCGAAAAAAGCCAAACAGACCAGACAGAGACGTAAATCGGGGGACGGGGGAAAGTCTAGAAGCCCTTCTCCAAAGCGTGACAGGAGTGGGGAGAGGAAGAAAAAACCTCGGGATGATGATAAGACAGTTCGGTGTTACCACTGTGACAAAGAAGGACACAAGCGTCCAGAATGTCCCGAGAGGTCGGAAAACGGGAAAAAGGCGGAGTAAGACGACGTCGATCCTACTCCGCCAAGGTCTCAGACCAACCATCGCTCGGAGATGGTACTCATGCATGCTCAGTAGACCCGAAGGGTACTGAGCGAGCAGGAAGGAAGTCGGCTACACAGGAGGCTGAGTCGGAAGGAAGATGATGGCTACCCGTCGACATTGGTGAATTCCGAGTCAGAGCTCTCTATGATCCCGGAGCATCACTTACAGTTATGGGATCTTCAGCTATCCAGATGGCGTCAGCGCTCAGGCGGAAAATTGAGATCTACCACGGCAAAGGAGCCAAATTGGCTGATGGCCGTAGATGCCCAATTGCAGGACATGTGGTCCTACCGTTTGAAGTTGCAGGAGCGACGCAAGAAATTAAAGTGGCTATCATGTTGGATCTAGACTCAGATTGTTATCTGGGGACAAACTTCGTACGTGCATTTGATACGATACTAGATCCAGCCACAAATAAGTTGAACATCCGGATTGCTGATAAAGTGGTAGACCTAGAGGTTGCAGCCGTGACTGAGGCTGAAGTAACAAGCCTGGCGTCAATAGGTCTAGCCGACATTGGTTCTGAAGAGCAAGAACGTATAAACGACTTGCTAGATAGAGTTTTCCAGACACAAGACAAACCTTTAGGCTGCACTACGTGGACCGAACATGAGATCGACGTAGGCGACGCAAAGCCTATCAAACAGAGGTATTATCCAGTTTCACCAATAGTACAGCTGGAGATGTACGAGCATGTTGTAAAAATGCTAGACGACGACATTATTGAGCCTGCTCCGAGGAGCGGTTGGTCGTCGCCGGTGGTCATGGTGAAGAAAGAAGACGGCACTAGGAGATTTTGTATAGATTTCCGTAAGGTTAATTCAGTATCCAGGAAAACCGAAGCCTATCCTTTACCTTATATGGATGATATCCTGAGAAAGTTTAAAACGGCCAAATACATATCGACTCTAGATCTGTCGTCAGCGTACCATCAGGTACCACTGAAAAAAGAGTCGAGGCCGATAACGGCTTTTACGGTACCAGGCTTGGGCCAGTTCCAATTTAAAAGAATGCCGTTTGGGTTAGATCAGGCTGGATCGACTTTCCAACGCCTGATAGATATGATAATTCGAGAGTTTGGCCCATATGCCTATGCGTACCTCGATGATATCATAATCATTACGGAAGACTTTGAGACGCATATGCGGATTCTCGAAGCCATACTGGCTAGATTGAGAGAGGCTGGACTGACGGTAAACCGCAGTAAAAGTAAATTTTGCCAGTCTGAAGTAAAATATCTAGGCGTAATCGTCAGCAGAGATGGAATTCGACCATGTCCAGGAAAAGTCGAGGCCATCTTGAATTATACTATCCCAAACAACCGCAAGAAATTGAAGAAGTTCTTGGGAATGGCTTCCTGGTACAGGAAATTTTTGAAAAATTTCGCTACGGTAGCCGAACCGCTGACGAGACTCACAAGCACGAGAGTCTGTTATAAATGGGAGGCTGAGCAACAACAGGTGTTTGAGAAAATCCTAGTGCTGCTAGCCTCAGCACCAGTGCTGGCAAGGCCGGATTTTACCCAGCCGTTCGTGATTCAGACCGATGCTTCAGACACTGGTATCGGGGCATGTTTGACTCAAACCATTAATGGCGAGGAGAGAGTCATTGAATATTTTAGCCGAGTTCTGAATCCAGCACAACGCAATTATATGGTGACAGAACGTGAATGTTTGGCAGTAGTCGAGGCGATTAGGAAGTTTCGATGTTACGTAGAAGGCTTTAAATTCCACGTAATTACGGACCACAATTCGCTGAAGTGGCTAAACAAACTGTCGAACGCGACGGGCAGGCTAGCAAGATGGTCGTTAGAACTGCAAAAATACACATTTTCGACGGAATACCGGAAAGGTTCCTTAAATGTGGTGCCCGACGCCCTGTCACGTATGTATGAGGAGGACGAGACGACTGTTGCAGCCGTAGGCTATCCTGACGGAGAGCTGGACGACTGGTATGTAAATAAAATGAAAGCCGTGCAGAGAAATCCAGGCAAGTTCCTTAGATGGAAGGTCGTGGGTGGCAAGCTTTATTTTTACAAGTCTGACGACTTAATTGAAGAAACAGTCGGTGACGACTCCGCTTGGAAACTGGTGGCACCTGTGTTTTTGAGGAACGATATCCTTAAAGAAAAACACGACGCTCCCCTTGCAGGACACTTGGGCCGAGATAAAACTCTGAAGAGAGTTGCCCAAGAGTATTTTTGGCCTGATATATATAAGGACATAGAGGCTTATGTAAAATCATGCCAGATATGCCAAATGCAAAAGGTGGAACAGCGTTTTCCTGGTGGTCTGATGGGAAAGCGACCGATCGTAAGACCATGGCAGGCGGTGTCAGGCGACATACTAGGTCCATATACCCGTAGCGACAACGGACACAAGTATGTCTTGGTTTTAACGGATCTGTTCACACGTTGGGCAGAAGTAGCACCGTTAAAACGGGCTGATGGTGAAGCCATATGGAAACACATCTGGCAAGACGTATTCCTACGGTGGGGTCAGCCGGAAATGTTCCTATCGGATCAAGGGTCGGAGTTTAAGAATCGCAAGATAGACGACCGTCTGATAGAACTCGGCGTCGAGCATGAAAACTCGCCAACTAATAACCCTGAGTCTAACGGCCAAGTAGAAAGGCTGGATAGGACTCTGAAAACTATGATCCGATGTTTTATTGCAGACAATCAGCAAAAATGGGACGTCCTTTTACCCGAGCTGGTCTGCGCGTACAACAGGGCGGAGCATTCGGCAATAAAAACGACTCCAGCCATGTTGAACATGTAACGTCAGCCGATCGACTGTAGTGTGGTCAGCAAAGAGCTAGCTGACGAGACACTAAAGAGATATGAAGGAATGGCTCTTCAAGAAAGGCTGGACAAGGCAGCCAGAGCCGAAGACTTAAGAAGAAAAGCTAGCGAAAATTCAAGAATTCAACAGGACAGAGCGGCTGAGCATTACAACAAGCGACACCGCGAAGTAATTTTCCAGCCTGGTGACATGGTTTGGAGAAAAAACAAAGTCCTATCCAGTAAGGCTAAAGGCTTCACAGCTAGCCTAGCGCCTAAGTATACAGGTCCGTATACAGTGGTCGAAAAGCTAGGTAGCAATACGTATACGATTGTAGACGCCTTTGGCAACGAACAAAGTCCAGTGGCTGTACAACAACTGAAGAAATGGATCGCAAGAGTTGAACCGGAGTCTTCAGATGAAGAAGATACAGCGGCGGAAAATGCGTGCGAAAATCCTAACGCTAGCGAGCGTGAGGTGGTGTGCAGGAATGAGCCTACCGCGAGGGCGAATGTTTTGAATGAGTCTGTACGGCAAATTGTAAATGGCAGCGAGCCATGTGTACAAGTGACCCGACGGTTGGAAGGCGTAGAGGTAGGCCGAAAGGGTCGACCAAGAAAATTTGCGTCGACAACATGAAAACACCGTCACCGCGGAAAACTCGCGCACAACGCAAAGCCTAATCCGTATATCCTATTTTTGTCCTTATTCCTCCCTTCGTTTGTTGCAGGCGATGGCAGGATATATATACGTTTCCCTAAACTCGGATGGACCGCGTTCGTGGTATATCGAAGTGACGTATTTTTCGGATACGACACCTCTGGGAGGGGGGTGTAACGGTCGAGTTAATTAATCGCGACGACATTAAATTAATTTCATGTTCGCCGCGCGACCGTTAGAACGCAGCACGAGTGGGAATGGAACGCGCGGGAATCGGTAGAATATCGGGCCGGTGAGAAGGAGGACAGGAGTCATTCTAATCACCGCACGCGTCCGAGTACAGATCGTACCGATTCGAAGCTTCGCGAAATCATAAAAAGTACGAGTGAAAGGTCAGTTTTATTGTGTCGCGCGTGCTCGGGAGTTATCGTCGCGACGAAAACAAGTCTTCGACAGGATTGTCATCCTTGGACAACTTGTTAACCTGCGACAACGAGACGACGACACTGGACCGTACGCCGGCATCGAGACACGGCAGTCTACGATTTGGGTATCTAGTTTGGAGGCTAGAGTTTCAGCCTTGCGGCTTGTAACAGGTGCACCTGCGGCGTCCTCGTGAGTTATTGTTTGTTAAGCGACCATAATCGTTATCGTGTGAGAGTGTGAGTGATTAAAATCAGTTGTAAGATACTTTGTTTTTCTCGCGCGCGTAAGCTGCCGATAGCAGCAGGTTGTTGTGTGCGCGCGCAAATCAACTTAGAGAGCACCGATAACTCTTTGTTGTTGATTGGAATACTCAACCATATGAGTATTTGTTTATAAACTATCACCATGTCAAGCATAGATTTTTGTATTAGTTTTTAAGTTAATTTTTTTGTTATTAAATATTCAAAATTAACTTTCTGAGTAACAATTATTTTTCTGACCGGTGTTCCCCGCGCTCGAATCCTCTAGCCCGCGCCCACCTACCGAAATCAACGAGCTGTCGCGCCCTCCCCGATTAATAAACCGTTTAGGGATATATAATCGCGGACGGAATTTTCTCCTTTTGCAGGAAACTCGTCGACGTGTAGTCGACTGCGGCAGAGCTTATAGAGGCTGTATGACAAACTCGGCAGATCTACGTGGGTTGTACTCCTGAGTCTGCTCGTTTAAATAACGCCCTATAACACATTATAACTCACATCAATTCCTATATAATTACTGATTTTACCCATGTCTTTCATAATAAATTTATTCATCAGTTTCGATTTAATATCCTCAATTTTAGATTTATCTTTACAACATATTAACAAATCATCAACAAAAACTAATATCTTCCTATATTATATAGTTATATCCAGGAGGAGCTCTTTTTTTTTTTGGCTCCTCCGGGAGGAGCCCCTTAAAACATGTAAAATATAAGGTTTTTTGAAGGTTTTGAGGTGCTCCTCCGGGAGGAGCTCTTAATTTTAAAAGCTCCTCCCGGAGGAGCCAATTTTAGTAGCTCCTCCCGGAGGAGCACCTTAAAACTTCAAAAACCCTTATATTTAACATGTTTTAAGGGGCTCCTCCGGGAGGAGCCAAAAAAAAGAGCTCCTCCCGGAGGAGCACCTCAAAACCTTCAAAAAACCTTATATTCAACATATTTTGAGGGGCTCCTCCCGGAGGAGCCGTTATTTTCAGAGCTCCTCCCGGAGGAGCCCCTTAAAACGTCAAAAAACCTTATATTTATTATGTTTGAAGTGGGCTCCTCCCGGAGAAGCCATAGTTTAAAGAGCTCCTCCCGGAGGAGCACCTAAACTCCTCAAAAAACCTTATATTTAACATGTTTTAAGGGGCTCCTCCCGGAGGAGCCGTAATTTCCAGAGCTCCTCCCGGAGGAGCACCTCAAAACGTCGTTAAACCTTATATTCAACATGTTTTAAGGGGCTCCTCCCGGAGGAGTTAATTTTAAATTATAGGAGCTTCTCCTGTACGAGCACCTTAACTTTCAAAAAACTCCATGTTTAACCTCTTTGAAGGGCGCTTTTCCTAGAGGAGTCGTAATTTTTAAAGACCTTTTTAAAGGAGTACTTCAAAACGGTTAAAAAATATAATATTTTACACGTTTCAAGTACTTGAAGTATTTTAACTTACTATTTAATTTTTATAACTATTTTTTTAGACTCACCATAATAAAATTTTCTTTTTTCAATTTAAATCATATTCAACAATTTTACCTAAACATGTTTGAACTTTTATTCAATACACAAACTCAACTCAAAAAACATGTTAAATATTAACTATCAAAAAACTCCATATTTTATAACTATTTTTATGGGGATTGGCAAGCGAAGCGAGCAGGGGGGTACCCCCTAGTATATATATAAGATATATATATGTTGCGGTCACTATCCAGACATTTCATATATACAGCGGTTACTATCCGGACATTTCAACACTATCTGGACAGTCAGGATAGTGTTTGGTCCCATTTTTTCCGAGACCAAATAAAAATGAGTTCCAGAAATTGGGTGATGGGTTATTTGGGATGGGTTATTTTGGTTGAACCACGCAAACCTAGAAAATTTTTTTATTGATGGGTTATTATGGAAAAAAAAATAAAAAAAAGATGGGTTATTTTGGTTTTTTTGAATACGTGGGAGGATTGCACGTGATTTGCGCTTTAACCTTTAGAGTACCGGGTTTTCCGTATACTGCAAATGGAACATAAGTAATTTTTTAAAGTTAAAATTTTTGAAAATAATTTCTGGGAAGTAATTTTTGAACATTGACCTTTTTTAGTAGAGTACAGATAAAAAATAATTGACCTAGGTAACCAGGTCGCCGATGACAAGTATACCCGGGGATCATCTCCAGGGAAAAACATTGATTTTCCCAGAAATTTTTTTACTAGATTTATTTTCGATTGAGAGTGATATCTTCGACTTTGACGCATACTTTTTCGATGATGGGTACTCCGAGATCATCTCCAAGGTGCCAGATCACCAGGTCATCAAAAGCAGGTGTATACGAGAGAAAAAAAAAAAAAAAAAAAAGATAAAAGGTAAAAACGAAATAATTTGAAGATTTTTGAGACTGATAACTTTCTATAATCGAGTATAAATTGGAGCAAAGAAAAAGAAGAATAGACCTGGGTAAGCAGGTCGCCGATGACGAGTTCACCCGGGAATCATCTTCGTGAAAAAAGACTGATTTTTCCAGAAATTGATTTGTTAGTTTTTTTTTTTTTTTTCTTTTGAAGGGTGACATCTTCGACTTAGACGCATAATTTTTGATGACGGGGACTCAGAGCTTGTCTCCGAGGAGTCAGTTCACCAGGTCGTCAAAAACAGGTGTGTGTGAATGAGAAAAAAAAAAGAGGAGAAAATGAAATAATTATGAGATTTTCAGGACTTAGAACTTTTGTTTTTCAAGAATAAAGAAAATATAATAGACCTAGGTAACCATGTCACCGATGACGAGTGTACCTGGGGATCATACCCAGGGAAAAGACAGATTTTTCTAAAAATTTATTATTGTTTTTTTTATGTTGAGAGTGATATCTTCGACTTAGACGCACAGTTTTTCGATGGCGGGTACTCGGTACAACATCGATCGACAATTATCTTTGACTGAATCAGTCAGAAAAACAATGAAATGGTATAAAAAACTCTTTTTTCACTTTGTTGATTTAATGTTGACTAACGCTCATGTTTTGTATCAACAGCAAACTGGTCAAAAAATGTCTTTTCCAGATTTACGTTCTTCCGGAGTAAGAACTTTACTCAACCTTGATCATGAAACAGTTTCCCCTGATTTAGCGTCGAAAGACATGAGATTGAAAGGACGTCATTTTCCTAAAAAAATTGCTGATGATCGATCTCCACAAAAAAATCCGTATCGGCATTGTGCATTGTGCTGGATGTCTCATAACAAACATAAATCAGCGTATGAGTGCAGTACATGCCTCAAGGCTTTGTGTATCTATCCTTGTTTCGAAATTTACCATACAAAAGCTGTCTTGCCATGAATTGGTGAATAATACTATTTTCAAAATATTTCAACAAAAAAAAAATCATAAAAAAACACAAGAAAATTATTAAAAAAAAAAAAAAAAAAAATTACAAAAAATTACAAAAAAAAACAAAAAAAAACAAAAAAAATTAAAAAAAATAAATAAAAAATTACGTAAAAAAAAATAATAATAAAAAACACAAAAAATTACAAAAAAGACAAACAAAAAAGGAACTGCTTATTCTCTACGTCCACGTCGTCAGTTCTGGGTAATGCAAAAGGAGATGTTACACTTTGTAACAAATTACTACTGCCAGAATACAAAAAAGCGTTTTTTACCTAAAGATGATTTCCAGGTGCACTCGTCATCGACCTAGTTACCTAGGTCTATCATATTTTCTCTATTCTCGAAAACAAAACTTCTAAATCCCAAAAATTCTCCAAATTATTTCATTACGTATCTTTCCTTTTTTTTTCTTTTTTCTCTCGAATACGCTTGTTTTGGACGACCTGGTGGTTTAGCTCCTCGGAGATGAGCTCTGAGTTGCCGACACCGAAAAATTATGCGTCTTAGTTGAAGTTATCACACTGAATATAAAAAAAACTGATGAAATAAATTTATAAAAAAATCAGTCTTTTTCCCTGAAGATGATCCCCGGGTATACTCGTCTTCGGTGACCTGGTTACCACTTAGGTCCGTTATTTTTTTTTTATTCTTGAGTATAAAAGTTCTCAGTCCCAAAAGTCTTCAAATTGTTTCATTTTGTATCTTTTTTTTTTTTTTCTCTCGAATACGCTTGTTTTGAATGACCTGGGGGATGATCTAGCTCCTCGGAGATGAGCTCTGAGTACCCGACATCGGAAAATTATGCGTCTAAGTCGAAGTTATCACCCTGATTATAAAAAAAAAAAACTGATCAAATAAATTTCTAGAAAAATCAGTCTTTTTCCCTGAAGATGACCCCCGGGTATACTCTTCATCGGCGACCTAATTATGGAGGCTCCAAATAGCCTAAGCTTATTAAATAATGATTGAATTTGACGTATTATGCTTATTTTTTGCCTTGTCAATTTGTTTTAAGTAATTAAAATCATTTTTTATGATTTCAAAAAATACTCAATATGGTGCGTGACGTTGCGGGCCGGAGTTTCCGTATACGGAAACAACCCATGGTCGACATCTTGCCGATGGTTAATATACTATATAAGATACTTTTTAAATACATTTTTTTATAGTTATTTTCTGCTTAAAATCCCGGTACTCTAAAGGTTAAGAGGGTGTATTATTGCTTTAGTAATTTATCATGCGGTATGTACAGTGGACAGTGACCACTGTACACACACACACACACACACACACACACACACACACACACACACACACACACACACACATATATATATATATATATACGCGATCGGAGTTTTGAGGAGGAAAAATATATTCTATATTTTGATATATATCACGGATTTCAGTATGAATATTACTGTAAAATAAATTAATGAAATGATATATAACAAAACTTACATGTATATATTAGAATAAAACTCATATATACGTAAAAAAGACCCAATTTGACTTTTGAGGAGCTATATACCGCTCCGGACTTTTGAGGATTTGGTTATGAATGTTGAGTTTTGAGGATCAAGATACAGTTAAGACTTATATAAAATTTGTGTTTCACACGTACCGACTTTTAAGGATGTATGTACGAACTTCTACAGACTTTTGAGGCGCTGAAAATTTTTTATTGATCTCTCTTGTTCATTCCTGCACTATCACGAACTTTTGAGGATATATATAGTAACAGTTGCGGACATTTGAGGAGTTGAATTGGATCTGATTATAATATCACTCTCCAATAGTCTTTTTCATGTACGTTTGAATCGAAATCAAATGGTTTGACAAATAAATCTAAGAAATTTATGAAAGCAGACAGTATATATGACTACAAATACATGAAATAAATCCAAGAGTTTTACATGTACCGACTTTTGAGGATGTATGTACGAACTTCTACGGACTTTTGAGGGGCTGAAAAATTTTTATTAATCTCTCTTATTCATTCCTGCACTATCACGAACTTTTAAGGATATATATAGTAACAGTTGCGGACATTTAAGGAGTTGAATTGGATCTGATTATAATATCACTCTCCCATAGTCTTTTTCATGTTCGTTTAAATCGAAATAAAATGGTTTGACAAATAAATCTAAGAAATTTATGAAAGCAGAAAAAATCTTTGACTACAAATACATGAAATAAATCCAAGAGTTTTACATGTACCGACTTTTGAGGATCTATGTACGAACATCTACGGACTTTTGAGGCGCTGAAAAAATTTTATTAATCCTTCTTGTTCATTTCTGCACTATCACGAACTTTTAAGGATATATATAGTAACAGTTGCGGACATTTGAGGAGTTAAATAGGATGTCATTGTAATATCGCTCTCCAATAGTCTTTTTCATGTACGTTTAAATCAAAATAAAATGGTTTTACAATAAAATCTAAAAACTTGATAAAAGCAGACAGTATCTATGACTACAAAAACACGAAATCAATCTAAGAGTTTTACACAGACAAACTTTTAAGGATGTATGTACGAACTTCTACGGACTTTTGAGGCGCTGAAAAATTTTTATTTATCCTTCTTGTTCATTTCTGCACTATCACGAGCTTTTAAGGATATATATAGTAACAGTTGCGGACATTTGAGGAGTTGAATAGGATCTGAGTGTCATATGACTCTTTAATAGTCTTTTTCATGTACATTTAAATCATAATAGAATGGTTTGACAATTAAATCTAAAAACTCGATAAAAGCAGTTAATATCTATAACTACAAAAGCATGAAATAAATCTAAGAGTACACGTACCGAATTTTAAGGATGTTAACACGAACTCCTACGGACTTTAGAAGTACTGAAAATCATTTATTCATCTCTCTTGTTTAATTCTGCACTATGAAGAACTTTTAAGGCTATATATAAATAGTTACGGACATTTGAGCAGTTAAATAGTATCTGATTATATGATTCTCCAATAGTCTTTATTATGTACATCAAAATAAAATGGTTTTACAATCAAATCTAAGAACTTTGTTACGGGGTATTTCGAGAAAAAAGGGCCTCCCTTTAATAATTAACGGAGTTTCCCGGGCCCTCCCGTTACAAGGAAAATTCACTCAAGAAAAATCGGGGAAAAACTCCTAAAATCTGCGGGGGTAGGGTTCCCGCGGAAAGAAAACCCCCGGGACGGGTTGGTGAGCTAGAGAGAAGAAATAAAAATTTTAATTTCAATCTAATTAGATTTTATTCTTGTCTACAGTGTTGAGTCTACTTTTTACAAACTTGTATAAAGGGAAGAAAGTTGGTCTACAAAATGGCGGGCAACGACGCCACGCCAAAGAATAAAAAAAAAAAACTTATCAAAATTATACAATAAAAAAAAACGTATATTTCTTATTATTTCAAAGAGGGGAAAGAAATGATTAGTATCCCATTAGAAGAAAAAAAAAGAAAAAAAAATTACTTTTACCAAAAAAAAAATCTCAGTGACTTATGCTGAATTCCAAATGGCCACGTTCTTTCCTGCTCGATAACTCTCAACTCCAAAATGGAAAATATTCAACCCAAGGGTTCTTCTTCACCCCACTAAAAAAAATAACACAAACAAAATTCGTCTACAACTTTATAACTTATTCTTAAAGGGAACTTTAATAATGAAAGGGAAAAAGGCAGTCTACTAGTTGGAACCTAGAACAAGAAAGAAAGGCAAAAAAAGTATTTCGCTCTACAACACAACCTTCTTGTTCGGCTACCAGAGACAGATTGACGCTCCCTCGCGCCTCGCTCACTCGACTTCCTTCCTCATCATTCTTCCCCCACACTCTCAGCCAATCAACATTCTCATATGATAAAACTCCATCCACACTGGAGGGACAGTGAGTTGTCCACCAATCGAAAACATTTACTCCTCACTAACCAATCACACTCTCGTCTACATATTTCCGGCGGTGACCGCCACGCCACCTATACCACGCGCGAAAATAAAAAAAAAAATATAATATAATCTAACACACGCGAGGCACTTCAGATTTCAACTTCAATCTTACATACTTATTCTCTCTTTCTCTTACCTACACGCACACACATTATTCACACAATGAACATGAACACACAAACAAAAGAAAATAATATAAGGCTACACTAACGCTCGCATCTACAGTATTGCGTGTGCGCGCACGCGCCTGCTAACGCAGTTGCGTCGTCTGTTGACACGCGCCGCGCATCTCCTCCGTCGCCGGAGACTCCTCGTCGGAGAATCGGAAACCGTGTGTGGTGTATATGTGCGTACACGGAGAGCAAAGTTTGGCCATCCCTACCAAACAGTTTAGCCGTCACTACTAAACTGAGTTAAGAGGGCATGTTTGGCGATAAGTACTAAAAAGATTAGTAGCCAGTACCAAACTGTATCCGAGCTCTATAAGCACGCTACTTTGGGGTTAGCTTTATAATCATGACTATTTGACGGAAAAAAAGTTCTAAAAATTTTGAATTGACTAGTGCACCTTAAAAAAATTGTTGAGTAATATTATTTTATCGATTTATAATCTAAAACATCTTTTTTTTGTTTTCATTTAATTTGAATTCATGAATGAAAACTTCAGCTGTGGCCACTGCCTTAAACTATGTTTGGTAATGGCTACCAAACTTTTTAGTACTGATCACCAAACATGCCCTCTTAACTCAGTTTAGTAGTGACGGCTAAACTGTTTAGTAGGGACGGCCAAACTTTGCTCTCCGTGTACGTGCGCGCCCTGAGTCGGGAGAGCCTTCCCAGGTGGTGAACATGTGTGTGTGTGTGTGTGTCGTGCGCGCGCCGTTTACTCGCACTACCGCAGCAGCGTTCAGCCGACGGTGACCGTAGCCACGTGGTCGGCTTCTGCTGCCAGTTGCTGCCACTTAATTATCACCTGGGAAGTAAACAAACAAATAAATTCAATTTGTTGTTTTCCCCGGGTGACTCGACATTGCCAGGTAGGGAAATAGTTTACAATGGATTCACTCCCTCGCAACTTAATAAAAGCAGATAGTATCTTTCAATATCTTATGGTTTTGATTAATACGTAGCAATTTGTACAGATTAATTATTCATCTTTAAAATTAATGATCTCTCTTTTTTATATCTGTACCATTTCACACTTTTGAAGACATATATAGAAACAATTACGGACATTTGAGGAGGTAAAGGGGATCCGATTGAACTAAAAAAATACTTATTGGAGTACGCCACTCCAATAGTCTTTTTTATGTTAATTTGAATCTTAATAAGTCGGTTTATGATAAATTGTAAAAAACTTGATGAAAGCAGATAGTAGCCCTTAATACTTCAAGGTGTTGCATAATACGTAACAGTCTGTATAGATTTATTTTACATCCTTGTAATTATTGATCTCTTTTGTTCATATCTGTACAATTCCGAACTTTTGAAGATATATAAAGAAACAGTTACGGACATCTGAGGAGTTAAATACATCCTTAAAAGTCGGTACGTGTAAAACTTTTAGATTTATTTCATGTTTTTGTAGTCATAGATATTGTTTACTTTTATCAAGTTTTTAGATTTTATTGTTAAACCATTTTATTTTGATTTAAATGTACATGAAAAAGACTATTGGAAAGTCATATTACAATCAGATCCTATTTAACTCCTCAAATGCTAGTAACTGTTTCTTCATTCTTCAAAACTTCGAAATTGTACAGATAAAACATGGGTCATTAAGTCCCGGGACTCTACCATAAATGGCACTGCTATGACATTCCTCGATTGTTTCTATGTAGTTTCCAACCTTTCCCAGATACTAGTTAAAATTTTCATGTCATTTGGTTGAATGTATTAAAATTTACGTGACGATATATTTATTTTTTAACGATATTGTTTAAACAATGAAAAAAGCCAAGTTTCGTGTACTGATAAAACACTGTTTTTTGATGGGAAGAATACCGTTGAAACTCAGGATTGGCTTGAAGAGGGCTACCCGGGAAATTCTCCGTTGAAAACAACCATTTGCCGGTGGTTTACAGATTTTAAACGTGTCCGCAGCTCCGCTAAAGACGCGGAACGCTCAGGTCGTCCAATTGAAGCAGCTTCGGCTGAAAATGTCCAAAAAGTGCAGAAAATCATCATGGATGACCGAAAAATAAAATTGCAGGAGTTAGCTGACACTTTGAAGATTTCAAAAGACACCGTGTTTAAAATTATACATGAAAATTTGTGAATGAAACAAATTTTATCGAAGTGGGGGCCGCGGTTACTCTCATCGCAACAAAAACAGCAACGACTCAGTGACTCTAAGCACTGTTTGGACCTGCTTAAACATAATAAAAATGAATTTTTCTGTCATTACGTAACCAGGGGTAAACTCTGGATTCATCACTATACGCCAGAGTCAAAAATTTCGTCTGCTGAGTGGAGAGCAAAGAGGGAAAGCCGGCCAAAGCGCCCGAAGACTCAAAAATCAGCTGGTAACATTATGGTCTCTGTATTTTGGGACGCAAAAGGAATTCCCCTCATAAACTTCCTACAAAAGTGCCAAACGATCAACAGCGCTTACTATATTGCCCTACTGGATCAATTGGTTGATGCAGTCAAGCAGAAAAGACCTCACATGGCCAAAAAAAAAGTTTTGTTTTATCATAACAATGCTCCAATTCACAAGTCAATCAGAACAACAGCTAAATTGAAAGAACTACAATTAGAATTGCCTCCTCACTCCCATATTCACAAGATTTCGCCCCATCTAACTTCCACCTGTTCGTTAACCTCAAAAAAATGCTTCAGGGAAAGCGATTTGGCTCTAACGAAGAGGTTATGTCTGAAACAAGAGCCTATTATGACTCAAAAGATGAATCTTTTTACAAAAAAGGTATCGAAGCTTTAGAAAGATGCTGGAATGATTGTATCACTATTGGAGGAGAATATGTTGAAGAATAAATTTGAATTTTTTAATAAAAATGTGTTTTTATTCGATAGTCCCAAGACTTAATGACCCATGTGTTATGAACAAGAGAGATCAATAATTTCAAGGATGTAAAATCAATCTATACAAACTGTTACGTATTATACAAAACCTTAAGGTATTAAGGGCAACTATTTGCTTTCATCAAGTTTTTGATATTTTATCGTAAACCGACTTATTGAGATCCGGCGATTGAGTTTTTTTTAGCAACAAAAACAACGAAAAAAACTGCCATCAAAGCGAACGCTTTATAAACTTTATATTATGGTCTTAAGGTTATGTCAACTATCAAAAGTCAAAATTACGATGATTATTTGAAGTATTCAACATGCTCGATCAATAGCTGTTGACTCCCCGAGTAATTTAAAAAAAAATTTGTCCCAAAATATTCTTTCGTTATAAAATTATCGGCGTTTCAATGTTGAAAGTGCTCGTTTTCATCTCGATAAAAATTCAGATGACATTAGATTTCAGTCAAGAGCATCCTATCAAACAGGAAGACGTATCTTTCCGTCTCTCTCACTCCCAATGCCCAGCGAGACATTTTAGACCGACGCGGAGGAAGCGCGCGGCGCTTGCAATATAACCTGATCTAAAATACAATCAAACATTTCTTTACCTTTAATTAAAACATTTGAGAGAGTTTTTTGCCGCACATTATATTTTTGCTAAATTATATTACTGATTTGATGCTGTTTTTCTAGTGTGATAGTGAAATTCAATGTCTTTACTAGTATATTAATTAATGAATTTTTGAAGTCTAGAGTTCTCAAAAAACAACATTAAGATTTTTTGGTGAGCTTATTTAAGTGAATTGTTAATAAAGACAAGTGTATGTTTTTATATTGAATTATTCATTCATTTATTTGAAGTGTAAACAACAAAATTATTGATAACTTCTTGAAAAAATTTGTGAGTCGTAAGTAAGCCTTTGTGAAACATGGCATATCTTCATGTACAATAAAAAGATCTCCAATATACTTGTAAAATTTAACCAAACATTTCTAATTTCTTTTTCAAACTAGTGTTTTATAGACTCATAAATTCATAGCCAAAAATAACAAAAATTTCAAAATGAATTTGTTAAAAAAAAATATAGCCATGAGTAAAAATTTACATTCAAAATCTAGGAATAAAGCTTTTACCCGGTAATCAAAATTTTTGATTATTTTATTTTTTAATTATATTATAACTCTTAGGATTCATAAAATTCAATATTTATAGTTTATCGTATATGCTGCAGTTATTTTAGTAACTTGTAATCTTTCATTCCTTTTAAATGAAAAAAAACTTCATATGCAATAGTGAAAAATTTTTTAGATAAAGTTAACTAATAACAAGTAGTAAAAATTTTCATGAAAAATCTATAAAATTTGTACTTGCTAAAAAATATTAAATTTTAAAAGATCATTACCTAAATTTTAAAAGCAGAAATAAAATATGAGAATATTCAAATAAAATCAACAATTCTGAATTAAATTTTATCCGGCTTTTCAAATTTTTAATAGGAGTAAACAATTTTTATTCCAGCTTTGGCATGCAGAAATTCCAGTTGCTGCCAAATAATATTTCTTGTTGAAAATAAATCTCAACTTCATTATTATAAACATAACATACTATAGCTATGTAAACCTTGCGGGTAACCACAGGGATCAAATAAATAATACCCTTGATACATAAAAAAAGGGAGTTTAAATTCCTTGTATACATCTTTTTTTAATCAACAAAAATTATTTTTAACTATTTTGACAAATTAATCTGGTAATAAATTACTAAAAATACCTACAATTTGAATATTTTTAATTTATTTTTAACCAGTTAAAGTATAATTTTTTATCTCCTATTCGCTATAAATACTAAAAGTATGGATGTGTATTAAACTATTGACTCCATAATTCTTTGTGAATTTATATTGAATTATGTGACTCTATTAGCATGCAAAAAAGTCTTTAGAAAAAATAAATAATGTATTTTTGTTGGCAGCAGATTAATTTAGGCATGGGGAGGTAAGGGTGAAACACAATAAAGCTACGGTACTCTCGGTAAACTCATGTTTATTATTAAAATACTCTACTCGGGGATAGCGATCCCTACACACGCGGTAGCCTTGACGGCCATACTCGAACTGCCCTTTGCGGGCTGGGGACTTACCGAGTGCCTGCCGCGCATGCGCTCTGAGTCTCCTGCTGCTGCTGCAGCATAAGAGCTGTTGACTGTGTTGGATAATAAATCCACTGCTAACACTCCCTCCATTTATTATTCAACAATAATAAATCCGTCAACCTCAATTATATTACCTCAAATCAAAATAAAATAATCTCAAATATCATAAACAAAAAATTCCCACTGGAAAATCAAAACAGCTGTAATAAATCATACAATGCAATTTTTAAGCTAGAAATTGGAATTGTAAATGAAATAAATATCACAAATCACATCAGTCCATAAAATCACAAAAACAAAGTTTCTCTTTCTCACTTCACTTATAATCTTTCTCGCTGATCTTCTATCTGTAATGTGTGTAATCTGTGGGTGTAATTGTCTTGCTTTAACAAACTGTTTTGGTGAACCTGTAACATAATAATTCAAAATATTCCTCACGAACTCATTGTATACATCTAGTGTACATCCTCATTCATACACACTCAATTTAAAAATCTTAATTTAAGTCTTTCGAAATCGTCTCGGTGAACTGGCTTGATAAGGTTATCGGCCATGTCGAACTTTGTATTCACTCCACTCACATCAATCAACCCTCAGCAACGCATTGCCTTACAAAGTTCCCATGAGCCTCAAACAGAAGTTTTTCAGTTGCCCTTCAACTTCCAATACTCGGATTTTTCCTTAATACCTCAATACTCTGCCCATGATGTTTAACGTCAATCTATTTGCGAGCTGTCAACCGTGCACAGATTATCACTGTTGATCTTTACTGGGTAGAATGTCCAAATCATTGTGTCTCGAAGTACCTTGTCCAAACTGATGGTTCAGCTGCATGAACCTTTCGATGCAGCGTTATGCTCGGCGTCTCTCCAAGATCTTGTTACCAGGGTTTGCTTTTCTCTGCGATGATGTCTCCAAAAATACTCAATCAGATAATCCTCGGTTGATCTCGATACCTCGCGGATTAATAATGGAAAATCCTCTCTACGTCATTCCAGCCATTCTCCGTAAGGTTCAATTGCTATCTTGCAAGCATATTGACCGTATTGGCGTTGTCATGCCTTAAAGCATCAGTAGCTTTAGGCTGGATACATCAATCAGCCTACTGCTCTTCTGAATGGAATTATTTTCAACTTAAGAGTTATTAGACCCGTTAAATTGTATTAACTCAAGAGACCTCAACTCATGATTACTCACTTTCCTTGCTATTGTTGGTGTGTTATGAGAAGTACAATCACTCGGATTGAATATCTCAAGGTTCTTGTCAATTCAGTTTGTTATACTCAGACAACGCAGCCCGGACCAAGACAAGTATTGAGACAGAAGCGTATATCTCATTTAACTCGTACTCTCTCAGAAACTCGCTCTCAATCTCAGATCTGTCAACCAAATCTGACACATTGTTTTCGCTCATCGAACTCACTTGTTCTCTGATAGTAAGACGTTAGATCTTTGTTTGTACTGGCTAACAATACTAACTTTAACTCATCCTCTTCAAGATCCAACTTTTTCTCTAAAACCTCTAAATGTTAATATTTCATTAAATCTCACATTTTTGGAGATGATGAATTGTTGTGTGGATAGGTGCCATTAAACATAGCAATTAGTCCTGCAGTAGACAAAAAAACTTTAATTGCTCTTGGTGGAGACTCTAAACTCTAAATTCTCTCGTGATGTTCTGTTATGTTCATCAACAGCTACCTCAGCTGCCTGAAACCACATACACATGAGTCACCTGAGTCTAATCTTAAAGTACTTTTCGTCCGGCAAAGTCTGAATAAAACTCTCGGCTATGCCATTCTTTGCGTTTTGTGTTCACGTGTAAATTCGCTATCCGCTCATCATCAACTCTCTGAATTTACCCTGAAATTCAGTTTCTCTGTCAGCTCTTATGAAACATGCACTCCTGCTTTCACTTACATGGTTACTCGCAATTCTCAAAAATCTATCAAGACCCATTCCGGAGTTGCTCTTATACTTTACAGAATAAGTTTTAGCAAACTTGGAATAATCGTTAAAGCCTCATGACTGCACAGGTGTCACCAGGGCACAAAGCAGGTTTTATCTAACCCTTGGTGTTCGTGCAAAACCATTTTGATGCCTTCAGGCTCTCATTCTGACCTCGCCTAATAACAATCTATCCTTGATAACGTGCAAGTTTCACAGTCACTGATAGTGTGCGCAATTTCAACTTCTCAAATACTGTAGCATCTCAATTTAGATATTTCCACTTTTCACAGTAACATAAACTCGCAAGCCTTAAGATTATTACATCCAGTTTTCTGGCTTTGCTTGGATTATATGCTTACTCAATTGCAAATTAACTCTTTCAATTCACTAATGATATGAAAGTTACCCGTGTTCAAAGCAAGATGCCAAGAAACGAATTACCTAACTCTCAATCCAAGAATTTTTCAATTTTTCCACCTTGTGAAGATTTCTCTCCATTCTCCCTCCCAGTCTCAGAATTCTATGACTCGCTAATGAGCTGTGGAGCTCCCTCTCGAATTTTGCATCAAGATCCTCACTTCCATTCTGTGACTGATCGAGAAAATTTCCAAGTGTGACAAAAATTGACCTTCCTCGCATACTCGTTTCTCTATCATAGACATCTAAGAATGTCAATAAAAATTTAGTTCTGCCTTAGCAAAATCCTCAAAAACATCTGAAACTTCCAAGCTTTCAAAAAGCTTTTCTATAGAAAATCATTTAGTGACCAGCACAGCTGATAATCACAAAATGTTTTTCAAAATGCCTTGCATATAAAATCTCAAACAATCAACTTGTTTCCTCATTCAAGTTTAAATCGATGCCTCGTTTTTGTTCGCAAAAAAATACCTCACCTCTGAACTTTTCAAAGTTCTACAATGTAATGTTTGCGTTTGAAATGTGCTTGGTAGCACATGTACCAGCATCGAACAAAAACTCATTTGAGTGTTTGCATTCTCACTTAAATCATGTGTCTCAATAATACTCTGTCCTCACTCTCGCTCCTCTAGAAACATTTTTCTTGCTTTTGTCGTTTTCTTTCATTACCTTGGTTTGACCGCTCTCACCTTGTTTAAACTATTAAGTCTCGTCCACTCAATCTTGACCATTTTTTTTTTAACCATTTTTACCCATGCTTCCCTAAACAATGAATCTACCTTCACCTCGGTTTTTAGCTAAAGTATCCTACAGTTATCAAGTGACCAGCACAGCTGATAATCACGAGAAATTCAAGATACTGTAATTTGTCCGATCATTGTTTCGATGGGCGTTCACAGATAAACTACGCTACCCATCTCTTTCGTCCTCGCCACGACTATCTCTAGAAGCATGATTATTATTTTCTTCACCTCTCTCAAATAAACAGACGTCCTCTTGTGATCCATAGTTTTTGTTACAGACTCGGCAGTACCACTGATTTAGTAGGTTTAAACTGCACTTGTCTCGGGTACAAACTTCTAATAGCAACGGCTCTTGAGTTTACTCAAAACTTCCTCTGGCCTTAGTGTTAACTTAACTGTAGAAGTTTGAACCTCAATTCTCGATACCTCAATTTTTAAGCGAAAAAAAATCCGCAAATCCCTCTTTGTCTTTCACAGAAACAGTATTGTTCGCTTGAGTGAACTCTCTGAAAATTCCAGAGATAAGCACACAAGTCGCTATTCAACTCAGAAAACTTAACTGTCTCTGGACAGTTTTTATACTCGTCAATAAATCTTCTAGCTTGTTGATAAAATAAAAAACTCTATCTTTCGGCTTCGTCCTTAAACTAAAAAATTCCTCAATCAAGTTATATGGAATCATCAATGTGGGTCGTCGTTCATCTCTAACTTGTCCAGCAAATCAAGCTTTCAACTCTGCTCTAAACTTACTAAGACAAAATCTCGGAATTTTACATTTGCCTCGATTTACAAGACAATTCCTCAAAATAATTGTTTTACTCTTAACGTGGCTCTCAATTAAAGTATCACGCAGTTATTAAGTGACCAGCACAGCTGATAATCACGAAAAAACGAGATACTTCTTACTCACCTTATCACGGCCGTGATAGGCAGTCATAGATTGTTTACACTAATCATCTCCCTCATGCTTCAAATTTGAATTATCGTTAAGCGAGTCACGGTTAAGGTTTTGGGTTAAAAAAATGAAAGATAGAAAAAGAATAAACGATTCATATTGCAATTTCGTGGCATCATACAAAATCGTGACGAAATCAGACTTAACTCTCAATGTGCACTCAGAGTTTACCTTCAGTAGCCTCCAGTTCTGAGGTTAATGAGGTTATTTTTTTTAGAATCCATGATAAGACGTAGCTTGCTTGTCAAATCTATTAGATATTTGAAAAGTTTGTCAAGCTTCATTTTAGTTAAGTTTTCAAATTATCGATAGCTGCTGGTAAGTATTCTCGAAAAATTGTATCTTGATCATTAATCGATTGTTTGTTGTTATGCTTAAAAGTTTTTAAACTGTCTAGGTGATATTTAAATTCGATGAACATCGTCGCCAAGGTTAACTAAATCATAAAATTTGGGTCTTTTAACTCGTTACTTTGAAGATCAAAAGAAGTCCTTGCAAAATTTTCTTTGTTAAAGCCATCGCTATAATCAAAAGATTCCAATCCCAGATGATGTTTTGAAAATGCCACTTTCCCAGATTGCGTTGAGTAGGTTTTCCGATACTTTGGGGTGAAAGACTATTTTCTTGACGTCATGGTGATGGTCTTAATGTCATAACTACTTTTAGACTTTTCATTTATTTTCTTAGTTTATTAAGCTGCACTTTCAAATCTTGGATTTATGAGGTTATTTTCCTTAGAATTCATGAAAAGACGTAGCTTGCTTGTCAAATCTATTAGATATTTGAAAAGTTTGTCAAGCTTCATTCTAGTTAAGTTTTCAAATTATCGATAGCTGCTGGTAAGTATTCTCGAAAAATCGTAGCTTGATCATTAATCGATTGTTTGTTGTTATGCTTAATAGTTTTTAAACTGTCTGGGTGATATTTAAATTCGATGAACATCGTCGCCTAGGTTAACTAAATCATAAATTTTGGGTCTTTCAACTCGTTACTTTAAAGATCAAAAGAAGTCCTTGAAAATGTAATCTATGTTACCATAAAAGTTCAGATTCTCGTGTCATTGAACACATGAAGCCCTTGATAACGAGCCAAAAACAACCTCGTGTTTTAAATTTTAGTATACTTTTTTTTTTCTTTAAATAAACATCATGTTTTGCGAAAATCTCGAATTGTTTTGAACAAAAATTAATTTTATGACTCGCTCGGACTTTTGAGGAAATCTATTTTATCAACTGAGCGTTTTGAGGACTTGTAAAAACTCGCGTTTTTTTTTCATAGGACGAAAATGTTATCTACTTTAACTAAATGTTCAGATTCTCGTGTCATTGAACACATGAAGCCCTTGATAACAAGCCAAAAACAACCTCGTGTTTTAAATTTTAGAATACTTTTTTTTTCTTTAAATAAACATCATGTTTTGCGAAAATCTCGAATTGTTTTGAACAAAAATTAATTTTATGACTCGCTCGGACTTTTGAGGAAATCTATTTGATCAACTGAGCGTTTTGAGGACTTGTAAAAACTCGCGTTTTTTTTTTTCATAGGACGAAAATGTTATCTACTTTAACTAAATGTTCAGATTCTCGTGTCATTGAACACATTAAGGCCTCGATAACAAGCCAAAAACTACCTCGTGTTATAAATTTTAGTAAACTTTTTTTTTTTAAATAAAAATCATGATTTGCGAAAATCTCGAATCGTTTTGAATAAAAATTATTTTTATGATTCGTTCGGACTTTTGGGGGTATATATTTTATCAACTGGGCGTTTTGAGGACTTCTAAAACTCGCGTTTTTTTTTGGTCATAGAACGGTATTTTGATCAACTTTTACATAAAAATTCAGATTCTCCTGTCATTGAACACATTAAGGCCTCCATAACAAGCCAAAATTTACCTCGTGTTATAAATTTGAGTAAACTTTTTTTTTTTAAATAAAAATCATGATTTGCGAAAATCTTGAATCGTTTTGAATACAAATTATTTTTATGATTCGTTCGGACTTTTGAGGGTATATATTTTATCAACTGGGCGTTTTGAGGACTTCTAAAACTCGCGTTTTTTTTTCATAGGACGAAAATGTTATCTACTTTAACTAAATGTTCAGATTCTCGTGTCATTGAACACATGAAGCCCTTGATAACAAGCCAAAAACAACCTCGTGTTTTAAATTTTAGAATACTTTTTTTTTCTTTAAATAAACATCATGTTTTGCGAAAATCTCGAATTGTTTTGAACAAAAATTAATTTTATGACTCGCTCGGACTTTTGAGGAAATCTATTTGATCAACTGAGCGTTTTGAGGACTTGTAAAAACTCGCGTTTTTTTTTTTCATAGGACGAAAATGTTATCTACTTTAACTAAATGTTCAGATTCTCGTGTCATTGAACACATTAAGGCCTCGATAACAAGCCAAAAACTACCTCGTGTTATAAATTTTAGTAAACTTTTTTTTTTTAAATAAAAATCATGATTTGCGAAAATCTCGAATCGTTTTGAATAAAAATTATTTTTATGATTCGTTCGGACTTTTGGGGGTATATATTTTATCAACTGGGCGTTTTGAGGACTTCTAAAACTCGCGTTTTTTTTTGGTCATAGAACGGTATTTTGATCAACTTTTACATAAAAATTCAGATTCTCCTGTCATTGAACACATTAAGGCCTCCATAACAAGCCAAAAACTACCTCGTGTTTTAAATTTTAGTAAACTTTTATTTTTTTTAAATAAAAATCATGATTTGCGAAAATCTCGAATCGTTTTGAACAAAAATTAATTTTATGGCTCGCTCGGACTTTTGAGGATATATATTTTATCAACTAGGTGTTTTGAGGACTTCTAAAACTCGCGTTTTTTTTGGTCATAGAACGGTATTTTGATCAACTTTTACATAAAAGTTCAGATTCTTCTGTCATTGAACACATTAAGGCCTCGATAACAAGCCAAAAACTACCTCGTGTTTTAAATTTTAGTAAACTCTTTTTTTTGAAAGTGTCTAGGTACCATCGCCGTGTACCGTATTCGGTGCACGGTGCAGGGTACACGGTACCAAATAAGAGTTATTTTAGACACTCTGTGAATTAAATTGGGTTATTTAGGATGGGCAATTGGATTTGAAGTAAAAACTAGTAGTTTTTTAAACTTATGTGGGTTATTTGGGATAAATTATAGGATTTAATGTAAAAAGCTACCGTGTACCGTGTACCGTGTGCGGTACACGGCGATGGTACCTAGACACAACCTTTAAAATAAAAATCATGATTTGCGAAAATATCGAATCGTTTTGAACAAAAATTAATTTTATGACTCGCTCGGACTTTTGAGGGTATATATTTTATCAACTGGGCGTTTTGAGGACTTCTAAAACTCGCGTTTTTTTCCGGTCATAGAACGGTATTTTGATCAACTTTTACATAAAAATTCAGATTCTCCTGTCATTGAACACATTAAGGCCTCGATAACAAGCCGAAAACAACCTCGTGTTTTAAATTTAAGTATACTTTTTTTTCTTTAAATAAAAATCATGATTTGCGAAAATCTCGAATTGTTTTGAACAAAAATTAATTTTATGACTCGCTCGGTCTTTTGAGGATATATATTTTATCAACTAGGTGTTTTGAGGACTTCTTAAACTCGCGTTCTTTTTTGGTCATAGAACGGTATTTTGATCAACTTTAACATAAAAGTTCAGATTCTCGTGTCATTGAACACATGACGCCCTTGATAACAAGCCAAAAACTACCTCGTGTTATAAATTATAGTATACTTTTTTTTTTTTAATTAAAAATCATGATTTGCGAAAATCTCGAATTGTTTTGAACAAAAATTAATGTTATGACTCTCTCGGACTTTTGAGGATATATATTTTATCAACTAGGTGTTTTGAGGACTTCTAAAACTCGCGTTTTTTTTTGGTCATAGAACGGTATTTTGATCAACTTTTACATAAAAGTTTAGATTCTCTTGTCATTGAACACATAAAGGCCTCGATAACAAGCCAAAAACTACCTCGTGTTTTAAATTTTAATCAAAATTTTTTTTTTTTTTTTTTAAACATCATGTTTGCGAAAATCTCGAATTGTTTTGAACAAAAATTAATTTTATGACTCGCTCGGACTTTTGAGGATATATATTTTATCAACTAGGTGTTTTGAGGACTTCTAAAACTCGCGTTTTTTTTGGTCATAGAACGGTATTTTGATCAACTTTTACATAAAAGTTCAGATTCTCCTGGCATTGAACACATTAAGGCCTCGATAACAAGCCAAAAACTACCTCGTGTTTTAAATTTAAGTATACTTTTTTTTTTTTAAATAAAAATCATGATTTGAGAAAATCTCGAATTGTTTTGAACAAAAATTAATTTTATGACTCGCTCGGACTTTTGAGGGTATATATTTTATCAACTGGGCGTTTTGAGGACTTCTAAAACTCGCGTTTTTTTTGGTCATAGAACGGTATTTTGATCAACTTTTACATAAAAGTTTAGATTCTCCTGTCATTGAACACATTAAGGCCTCGATAACAAGCCGAAAACAACCTCGTGTTTTAAATTTAAGTATACTTTTTTTTCTTTAAATAAAAATCATGATTTGCGAAAATCTCGAATTGTTTTGAACAAAAATTAATTTTATGACTCGCTCGGTCTTTTGAGGATATATATTTTATCAACGAGGTGTTTTGAGGACTTCTAAGACTCGCGTTTTTTTTTGGTCGTAGAACGGTATTTTGATCAACTTTTACATAAAAGTTTAGATTCTCCTGGCATTGAACACATTAAGGCCTCGATAACAAGCCAAAAACTACCTCGTGTTTTAAATTTTAGTCAAAATTTTTTTTTTTTTAACATCATGTTTGCGAAAATCTCGAATTGTTTTGAACAAAAATTAATTTTATGACTCGCTCGGACTTTTGAGGATATATATTTTATCAACTAGGTGTTTTGAGGACTTCTTAAACTCGCGTTTTTTTTTGGTCATAGAACGGTATTTTGATCAACTTTTACATAAAAGTTTAGATTCTCCTGTCATTGAACACAATAAGGCCTCGATAACAAGCCGAAAACAACCTCGTGTTTTAAATTTTAGTATACTTTTTTTTTTTAAATAAAAATCATGATTTGAGAAAATATCGAATTGTTTTGAACAAAAATTAATTTTATGACTCTCTCGGACTTTTGAGGATATATATTTTATCAACTAGGTGTTTTGAGGACTTCTAAAACTCGCGTTTTTTTTTGGCCATAGAACGGTATTTTGATCAACTTTTACATAAAAGTTCAGATTCTCCTGTCATTGAACACATTAAGGCCTCGATAACAAGCCAAAAACTACCTCGTGTTAAAAGTTTTAGTATACTTTTTTCTTTTTTTTTTTTTTAAACATCATGTTTGCGAAAATCTCGAATTGTTTTGAACAAAAATTAATTTTATGACTCGCTCGGACTTTTGAGGATATATATTTTATCAACTAGGTGTTTTGAGGACTTCTAAAACTCGCGTTTTTTTTTGGCCATAGAACGGTATTTTGATCAACTTTTACATAAAAGTTCAGACTCTCCTGTCATTGAACACATTAAGGCCTCGATAACAAGCCAAAAACTACCTCGTGTTATAAATTTTAGTCAAAATTTTTTTTTTAAATAAAAATCATGATTTGCGAAAATTTCGAATTGTTTTGAATAGAAATTATTATTATGACACGTTCGGACTTTTGAGGATATATATTTTATCAACTGAGCGTTTTGAGGACTTGTAAAAACTCGCGTTTTTTTTTCATAGGACGAAAATGTTATCTCCTTTAACATAAATGTTCAGATTCTCCTGTCATTGAACACATTAAGGCCTCGATAACAAGCCAAAAACTACCTCGTGTTTTAAAGTTTAGTAAACTTTTTTTTTTTTAAATAAAAATCATGATTTGCGAAAATCTCGAATTGTTTTGAACAAAAATTAATTTTATGACTCACTCGGACTTTTGAGGATATATATTTTATCAACTAGGTGTTTTGAGGACTTCTTAAACTCGCGTTCTTTTTTGGTCATAGAACGGTATTTTGATCAACTTTAACATAAAAGTTCAGATTCTCGTGTCATTGAACACATGACGCCCTTGATAACAAGCCAAAAACTACCTCGTGTTATAAATTATAGTATTCCTTTTTTTTTTTAATTAAAAATCATGATTTGCGAAAATCTCGAATTGTTTTGAACAAAAATTAATGTTATGACTCTCTCGGACTTTTGAGGATATATATTTTATCAACTAGGTGTTTTGAGGACTTCTAAAACTCGCGTTTTTTTTTGGTCATAGAACGGTATTTTGATCAACTTTTACATAAAAGTTTAGATTCTCTTGTCATTGAACACATAAAGGCCTCGATAACAAGCCAAAAACTACCTCGTGTTTTAAATTTTAGTCAAAATTTTTTTTTTTTTTTTTTAAACATCATGTTTGCGAAAATCTCGAATTGTTTTGAACAAAAATTAATTTTATGACTCGCTCGGACTTTTGAGGATATATATTTTATCAACTGGGCGTTTTGAGGACTTGTAAAAACTCGCGTTTTTTTTTGGTCATAGAACGGTATTTTGATCAACTTTTACATAAAAGTTTAGATTCTCCTGTCATTGTACACATTAAGGCCTCGATAACAAGCCGAAAATAACCTCGTGTTTTAAATTTAAGTATACTTTTTTTTCTTTAAATAAACATCATGTTTGCGAAAATCTCGAATTGTTTTGAACAAAAATTAATTTTATGACTCGCTCGGACTTTTGAGGATATATATTTTATCAACTAGGTGTTTTGAGGACTTCTAAAACTCGCGTTTTTTTTGGTCATAGAACGGTATTTTGATCAACTTTTACATAAAAGTTCAGATTCTCCTGGCATTGAACACATTAAGGCCTCGATAACAAGCCAAAAACTACCTCGTGTTATAAATTTTACTCAACATTTTTTTTTTTTTTTTTTTAGGTGGTTTTCTACCAGAGCTAGTCAAGTTCAAGACTAAAAAAAAATTATTTCACCAAATTACTAACAATTGGTTATTAAAATTTATTTTTTAACTTTTTATGGCTTTTGAAATTATTTTCTACCAAAAAACATTGACAATAACAACAAAACATTTTTTTAAACTTTCAACCTCACCTTTGAATACCGCAGTTTTGGAGGTTATTCACGTGAAAATTATTTTTGAAAAATTACTGTAAAATTTGTAAAAGGTCAATTTTTTACAGTTTGAAGAAACGAATTCTTTGATAGTGAAACTATATGTATGCGGTTTTTCTAAAGGATCTCTATTGAAAGAGGATAAATATTAATAATTTAGTACACTTTTTTAGCGTAGCGGCCATACGCGTAATGAAAAAAATTCAATCTTCAACTTGCTGTAACTTTCAAACTATATGGTCAATTTTGATCAGACTTCTTAGAAATGTTTATTAATATCTAATAAACACTTCCATAAAATTTGAGCTGATTCTCTATTGTCGTGCATTTGGTAGAAAACCACCTTAAACATCATATTTGCGAAAATCTCGAATTGTTTTGAACAAAAATTAATTTTATGACTCGCTCGGACTTTTGAGGATATATATTTTATCAACTGGGCGTTTTGAGGACTTCTAAAAACTCGCGTTTTTTTTGGTCATAGAATGGTATTTTGATCAACTTTTACATAAAAGTTCAGATTCTCCTGGCATTGAACACATTAAGGCCTCGATAACAAGCCGAAAACAACCTCGTGTTTTAAATTTAAGTATACTTTTTTTTCTTTAAATAAACATCATGATTTGCGAAAATCTCGAAGTGTTTTGAACAAAAATTAATTTTATGACTCGCTCGGACTTTTGAGGATATATATTTTATCAACTAGGTGTTTTGAGGACTTCTTAAACTCGCGTTTTTTTTTGGTCATAGAACGGTATTTTGATCAACTTTTACATAAAAGTTTAGATTCTCCTGTCATTGAACACAATAAGGCCTCGATAACAAGCCGAAAACAACCTCGTGTTTTAAATTTTAGTATACTTTTTTTTTTTTAAATAAAAATCATGATTTGAGAAAATCTCGAATTGTTTTGAACAAAAATTAATTTTATGACTCTCTCGGACTTTTGAGGATATATATTTTATCAACTAGGTGTTTTGAGGACTTCTAAAACTCGCGTTTTTTTTTGGCCATAGAACGGTATTTTGATCAACTTTTACATAAAAGTTCAGATTCTCCTGTCATTGAACACATTAATGCCTCGATAACAAGCCAAAAACTACCTCGTGTTAAAAATTTTAGTATACTTTTTTCTTTTTTTTTTTAAACATCATGTTTGCGAAAATCTCGAATTGTTTTGAACAAAAATTAATTTTATGACTCGCTCGGACTTTTGAGGATATATATTTTATCAACTAGGTGTTTTGAGGACTTCTAAAACTCGCGTTTTTTTTGGTCATAGAACGGTATTTTGATCAACTTTTACATAAAAGTTCAGATTCTCCTGGCATTGAACACATTAAGGCCTCGATAACAAGCCAAAAACCACCTCGTGTTTTAAATTTAAGTATACTTTTTTTTTTTTAAATAAAAATCATGATTTGAGAAAATCTCGAATTGTTTTGAACAAAAATTAATTTTATGACTCGCTCGGACTTTTGAGGGTATATATTTTATCAACTGGGCGTTTTGAGGACTTCTAAAACTCGCGTTTTTTTTGGTCATAGAACGGTATTTTGATCAACTTTTACATAAAAGTTTAGATTCTCCTGTCATTGAACACATTAAGGCCTCGATAACAAGCCGAAAACAACCTCGTGTTTTAAATTTAAGTATACTTTTTTTTCTTTAAATAAAAATCATGATTTGCGAAAATCTCGAATTGTTTTGAACAAAAATTAATTTTATGACTCGCTCGGTCTTTTGAGGATATATATTTTATCAACTAGGTGTTTTGAGGACTTCTAAGACTCGCGTTTTTTTTTGGTCGTAGAACGGTATTTTGATCAACTTTTACATAAAAGTTTAGATTCTCCTGTCATTGAACACATAAAGGCCTCGATAACAAGCCAAAAACTACCTCGTGTTTTAAATTTTAGTCAAAATTTTTTTTTTTTTTTTAACATCATGTTTGCGAAAATCTCGAATTGTTTTGAACAAAAATTAATTTTATGACTCGCTCGGACTTTTGAGGATATATATTTTATCAACTAGGTGTTTTGAGGACTTCTAAAACTCGCGTTTTTTTTGGTCATAGAACGGTATTTTGATCAACTTTTACATAAAAGTTCAGATTCTCCTGGCATTGAACACATTAAGGCCTCGATAACAAGTCAAAAACTACCTCGTGTTATAAATTTTAGTCAACATTTTTTTTTTTTTTTTTTAAGGTGGTTTTCTACCAGAGCTAGTCAAGTTCAAGACTAAAAAAAAATTATTTCACCAAATTACTAACAATTGGTTATTAAAATTTATTTTTTAACTTTTTATGGCTTTTGAAATTATTTTCTACCAAAAAAACATTGACAATAACAACAAAACATTTTTTTAAACTTTCAACCTCACCTTTGAATACCGCAGTTTTGGAGGTTATTCACGTGAAAATTATTTTTGAAAAATTACTGTAAAATTTGTAAAAGGTCAATTTTTTACAGTTTGAAGAAACGAATTCTTTGATAGTGAAACTATATGTATGCGGTTTTTCTAAAGGATCTCTATTGAAAGAAGATAAATATTAATAATTTAGTACACTTTTTTAGCGTAGCGGCCATACGCGTAATGAAAAAAATTCAATCTTCAACTTGCTGTAACTTTCAAACTATATGGTCAATTTTGATCAGACTTCTTAGAAATGTTTATTAATATCTAATAAACACTTCCATAAAATTTGAGCTGATTCTCTATTGTCATGCATTTGGTAGAAAACCACCTTAAACATCATGTTTGCGAAAATCTCGAAGTGTTTTGAACAAAAATTAATTTTATGACTCGCTCGGACTTTTGAGGATATATATTTTATCAACTAGGTGTTTTGAGGACTTCTTAAACTCGCGTTTTTTTTTGGTCATAGAACGGTATTTTGATCAACTTTTACATAAAAGTTTAGATTCTCCTGGCATTGAACACATTAAGGCCTCGATAACAAGCCGAAAACAACCTCGTGTTTTAAATTTAAGTATACTTTTTTTTCTTTAAATAAACATCATGATTTGCGAAAATCTCGAAGTGTTTTGAACAAAAATTAATTTTATGACTCGCTCGGACTTTTGAGGATATATATTTTATCAACTAGGTGTTTTGAGGACTTCTTAAACTCGCGTTTTTTTTTGGTCATAGAACGGTATTTTGATCAACTTTTACATAAAAGTTTAGATTCTCCTGTCATTGAACACAATAAGGCCTCGATAACAAGCCGAAAACAACCTCGTGTTTTAAATTTTAGTATACTTTTTTTTTTTTAAATAAAAATCATGATTTGAGAAAATCTCGAATTGTTTTGAACAAAAATTAATTTTATGACTCTCTCGGACTTTTGAGGATATATATTTTATCAACTAGGTGTTTTGAGGACTTCTAAAACTCGCGTTTTTTTTTGGCCATAGAACGGTATTTTGATCAACTTTTACATAAAAGTTCAGATTCTCCTGTCATTGAACACATTAATGCCTCGATAACAAGCCAAAAACTACCTCGTGTTAAAAATTTTAGTATACTTTTTTCTTTTTTTTTTTAAACATCATGTTTGCGAAAATCTCGAATTGTTTTGAACAAAAATTAATTTTATGACTCGCTCGGACTTTTGAGGATATATATTTTATCAACTAGGTGTTTTGAGGACTTCTAAAACTCGCGTTTTTTTTGGTCATAGAACGGTATTTTGATCAACTTTTACATAAAAGTTCAGATTCTCCTGGCATTGAACACATTAAGGCCTCGATAACAAGCCAAAAACCACCTCGTGTTTTAAATTTAAGTATACTTTTTTTTTTTTAAATAAAAATCATGATTTGAGAAAATCTCGAATTGTTTTGAACAAAAATTAATTTTATGACTCGCTCGGACTTTTGAGGGTATATATTTTATCAACTGGGCGTTTTGAGGACTTCTAAAACTCGCGTTTTTTTTGGTCATAGAACGGTATTTTGATCAACTTTTACATAAAAGTTTAGATTCTCCTGTCATTGAACACATTAAGGCCTCGATAACAAGCCGAAAACAACCTCGTGTTTTAAATTTAAGTATACTTTTTTTTCTTTAAATAAAAATCATGATTTGCGAAAATCTCGAATTGTTTTGAACAAAAATTAATTTTATGACTCGCTCGGTCTTTTGAGGATATATATTTTATCAACTAGGTGTTTTGAGGACTTCTAAGACTCGCGTTTTTTTTTGGTCGTAGAACGGTATTTTGATCAACTTTTACATAAAAGTTTAGATTCTCCTGTCATTGAACACATAAAGGCCTCGATAACAAGCCAAAAACTACCTCGTGTTTTAAATTTTAGTCAAAATTTTTTTTTTTTTTTTAACATCATGTTTGCGAAAATCTCGAATTGTTTTGAACAAAAATTAATTTTATGACTCGCTCGGACTTTTGAGGATATATATTTTATCAACTAGGTGTTTTGAGGACTTCTAAAACTCGCGTTTTTTTTGGTCATAGAACGGTATTTTGATCAACTTTTACATAAAAGTTCAGATTCTCCTGGCATTGAACACATTAAGGCCTCGATAACAAGTCAAAAACTACCTCGTGTTATAAATTTTAGTCAACATTTTTTTTTTTTTTTTTTAAGGTGGTTTTCTACCAGAGCTAGTCAAGTTCAAGACTAAAAAAAAATTATTTCACCAAATTACTAACAATTGGTTATTAAAATTTATTTTTTAACTTTTTATGGCTTTTGAAATTATTTTCTACCAAAAAAACATTGACAATAACAACAAAACATTTTTTTAAACTTTCAACCTCACCTTTGAATACCGCAGTTTTGGAGGTTATTCACGTGAAAATTATTTTTGAAAAATTACTGTAAAATTTGTAAAAGGTCAATTTTTTACAGTTTGAAGAAACGAATTCTTTGATAGTGAAACTATATGTATGCGGTTTTTCTAAAGGATCTCTATTGAAAGAAGATAAATATTAATAATTTAGTACACTTTTTTAGCGTAGCGGCCATACGCGTAATGAAAAAAATTCAATCTTCAACTTGCTGTAACTTTCAAACTATATGGTCAATTTTGATCAGACTTCTTAGAAATGTTTATTAATATCTAATAAACACTTCCATAAAATTTGAGCTGATTCTCTATTGTCATGCATTTGGTAGAAAACCACCTTAAACATCATGTTTGCGAAAATCTCGAATTGTTTTGAACAAAAATTAATTTTATGACTCGCTCGGACTTTTGAGGATATATATTTTATCAACTGGGCGTTTTGAGGACTTGTAAAAACTCGCGTTTTTTTTGGTCATAGAACGGTATTTTGATCAACTTTTACATAAAAGTTTAGATTCTCCTGTCATTGAACACATTAAGGCCTCGATAACAAGCCGAAAACAACCTCGTGTTTTAAATTTTAGTATACTTTTTTTTTTTTAAATAAAAATCATGATTTGAGAAAATCTCGAATTGTTTTGAACAAAAATTAATTTTATGACTCTCTCGGACTTTTGAGGATATATATTTTATCAACTAGGTGTTTTGAGGACTTCTAAAACTCGCGTTTTTTTTTGGCCATAGAACGGTATTTTGATCAACTTTTACATAAAAGTTCAGATTCTCCTGTCATTGAACACATTAAGGCCTCGATAACAGGCCAAAAACTACCTCGTGTTAAAAATTTTAGTATACTTTTTTCTTTTTTTTTTTAAACATCATGTTTGCGAAAATCTCGAATTGTTTTGAACAAAAATTAATTTTATGACTCGCTCGGACTTTTGAGGATATATATTTTATCAACTAGGTGTTTTGAGGACTTCTAAAACTCGCGTTTTTTTTGGTCATAGAACGGTATTTTGATCAACTTTTACATAAAAGTTCAGATTCTCCTGGCATTGAACACATTAAGGCCTCGATAACAAGCCAAAAACTACCTCGTGTTTTAAATTTAAGTATACTTTTTTTTTTTTAAATAAAAATCATGATTTGAGAAAATCTCGAATTGTTTTGAACAACAATTAATTTTATGACTCGCTCGGACTTTTGAGGGTATATATTTTATCAACTGGGCGTTTTGAGGACTTCTAAAACTCGCGTTTTTTTTGGTCATAGAACGGTATTTTGATCAACTTTTACATAAAAGTTTAGATTCTCCTGTCATTGAACACATGAAGGCCTCGATAACAAGCCGAAAACAACCTCGTGTTTTAAATTTAAGTATACTTTTTTTTCTTTAAATAAAAATCATGATTTGCGAAAATCTCGAATTGTTTTGAACAAAAATTAATTTTATGACTCGCTCGGTCTTTTGAGGATATATATTTTATCAACTAGGTGTTTTGAGGACTTCTAAGACTCGCGTTTTTTTTTGGTCGTAGAACGGTATTTTGATCAACTTTTACATAAAAGTTTAGATTCTCCTGTCATTGAACACATAAAGGCCTCGATAACAAGCCAAAAACTACCTCGTGTTTTAAATTTTAGTCAAAATTTTTTTTTTTTTTTTTAACATCATGTTTGCGAAAATCTCGAAGTGTTTTGAACAAAAATTAATTTTATGACTCGCTCGGACTTTTGAGGATATATATTTTATCAACTAGGTGTTTTGAGGACTTCTTAAACTCGCGTTTTTTTTTGGTCATAGAACGGTATTTTGATCAACTTTTACATAAAAGTTTAGATTCTCCTGTCATTGAACACATTAAGGCCTCGATAACAAGCCAAAAACCACCTCGTGTTTTAAATTTAAGTATACTTTTTTTTTTTTAAATAAAAATCATGATTTGAGAAAATCTCGAATTGTTTTGAACAAAAATTAATTTTATGACTCGCTCGGACTTTTGAGGGTATATATTTTATCAACTGGGCGTTTTGAGGACTTCTAAAACTCGCGTTCTTTTTTGGTCATAGAACGGTATTTTGATCAACTTTAACATAAAAGTTCAGATTCTCGTGTCATTGAACACATGACGCCCTTGATAACAAGCCAAAAACTACCTCGTGTTATAAATTATAGTATTCCTTTTTTTTTTTAATTAAAAATCATGATTTGCGAAAATCTCGAATTGTTTTGAACAAAAATTAATGTTATGACTCTCTCGGACTTTTGAGGATATATATTTTATCAACTAGGTGTTTTGAGGACTTCTAAAACTCGCGTTTTTTTTTGGTCATAGAACGGTATTTTGATCAACTTTTACATAAAAGTTTAGATTCTCTTGTCATTGAACACATAAAGGCCTCGATAACAAGCCAAAAACTACCTCGTGTTTTAAATTTTAGTCAAAATTTTTTTTTTTTTTTTTTTAAACATCATGTTTGCGAAAATCTCGAATTGTTTTGAACAAAAATTAATATTATGACTCGCTCGGACTTTTGAGGATATATATTTTATCAACTGGGCGTTTTGAGGACTTGTAAAAACTCGCGTTTTTTTTTGGTCATAGAACGGTATTTTGATCAACTTTTACATAAAAGTTTAGATTCTCCTGTCATTGTACACATTAAGGCCTCGATAACAAGCCAAAAACTACCTCGTGTTATAAATTTTACTCAACATTTTTTTTTTTTTTTTTTTAGGTGGTTTTCTACCAGAGCTAGTCAAGTTCAAGACTAAAATAAAATTATTTCACCAAATTACTAACAATTGGTTATTAAAATTTATTTTTTAACTTTTTATGGCTTTTGAAATTATTTTCTACCAAAAAACATTGACAATAACAACAAAACATTTTTTTAAACTTTCAACCTCACCTTTGAATACCGCAGTTTTGGAGGTTATTCACGTGAAAATTATTTTTGAAAAATTACTGTAAAATTTGTAAAAGGTCAATTTTTTACAGTTTGAAGAAACGAATTCTTTGATAGTGAAACTATATGTATGCGGCTTTTCTAAAGGATCTCTATTGAAAGAGGATAAATATTAATAATTTAGTACACTTTTTTAGCGTAGCGGCCATACGCGTAATGAAAAAAATTCAATCTTCAACTTGCTGTAACTTTCAAACTATATGGTCAATTTTGATCAGACTTCTTAGAAATGTTTATTAATATCTAATAAACACTTCCATAAAATTTGAGCTGATTCTCTATTGTCATGCATTTGGTAGAAAACCACCTTAAACATCATATTTGCGAAAATCTCGAATTGTTTTGAACAAAAATTAATTTTATGACTCGCTCGGACTTTTGAGGATATATATTTTATCAACTGGGCGTTTTGAGGACTTGTAAAAACTCGCGTTTTTTTTGGTCATAGAATGGTATTTTGATCAACTTTTACATAAAAGTTCAGATTCTCCTGGCATTGAACACATTAAGGCCTCGATAACAAGCCGAAAACAACCTCGTGTTTTAAATTTAAGTATACTTTTTTTTCTTGAAATAAACATCATGATTTGCGAAAATCTCGAAGTGTTTTGAACAAAAATTAATTTTATGACTCGCTCGGACTTTTGAGGATATATATTTTATCAACTAGGTGTTTTGAGGACTTCTTAAACTCGCGTTTTTTTTTGGTCATAGAACGGTATTTTGATCAACTTTTACATAAAAGTTTAGATTCTCCTGTCATTGAACACAATAAGGCCTCGATAACAAGCCGAAAACAACCTCGTGTTTTAAATTTTAGTATACTTTTTTTTTTTAAATAAAAATCATGATTTGAGAAAATCTCGAATTGTTTTGAACAAAAATTAATTTTATGACTCTCTCGGACTTTTGAGGATATATATTTTATCAACTAGGTGTTTTGAGGACTTCTAAAACTCGCGTTTTTTTTTGGCCATAGAACGGTATTTTGATCAACTTTTACATAAAAGTTCAGATTCTCCTGTCATTGAACACATTAAGGCCTCGATAACAAGCCAAAAACTACCTCGTGTTAAAAATTTTAGTATACTTTTTTCTTTTTTTTTTTTTAAACATCATGTTTGCGAAAATCTCGAATTGTTTTGAACAAAAATTAATTTTATGACTCGCTCGGACTTTTGAGGATATATAATTTATCAACTAGGTGTTTTGAGGACTTCTAAAACTCGCGTTTTTTTTGGCCATAGAACGGTATTTTGATCAACTTTTACATAAAAGTTCAGATTCTCCCGTCATTGAACACATTAAGGCCTCGATAACAAGCCAAAAACTACCTCGTGTTATAAATTTTAGTCAAAATTTTTTTTTTTAAATAAAAATCATGATTTGCGAAAATCTCGAATTGTTTTGAATAGAAATTATTATTATGACACGTTCGGACTTTTGAGGATATATATTTTATCAACTGAGCGTTTTGAGGACTTGTAAAAACTCGCGTTTTTTTTTTTCATAGGACGAAAATGTTATCTCCTTTAACATAAATGTTCAGATTCTCCTGTCATTGAACACATTAAGGCCTCGATAACAAGCCAAAAACTACCTCGTGTTTTGAAGTTTAGTAAACTTTTTTTTTTTTAAATAAAAATCATGATTTGCGAAAATCTCGAATTGTTTTGAACAAAAATTAATTTTATGACTCGCTCGGACTTTTGAAGATATATATTTTATCAACTAGGTGTTTTGAGGACTTCTTAAACTCGCGTTCTTTTTTGGTCATAGAACGGTATTTTGATCAACTTTAACATAAAAGTTCAGATTCTCGTGTCATTGAACACATGGCGCCCTTGATAACAAGCCAAAAACTACCTCGTGTTATAAATTATAGTATACTTTTTTTTTTTTAAATAAAAATCATGATTTGAGAAAATCTCGAATTGTTTTGAACAAAAATTAATTTTATGACTCTCTCGGACTTTTGAGGATATATATTTTATCAACTAGGTGTTTTGAGGACTTCTAAAACTCGCGTTTTTTTTTGGCCATAGAACGGTATTTTGATCAACTTTTACATAAAAGTTCAGATTCTCCTGTCATTGAACACATTAAGGCCTCGATAACAGGCCAAAAACTACCTCGTGTTAAAAATTTTAGTATACTTTTTTCTTTTTTTTTTTAAACATCATGTTTGCGAAAATCTCGAATTGTTTTGAACAAAAATTAATTTTATGACTCGCTCGGACTTTTGAGGATATATATTTTATCAACTAGGTGTTTTGAGGACTTCTAAAACTCGCGTTTTTTTTTGGTCATAGAACGGTATTTTATCAACTTTTACATAAAAGTTTAGATTCTCTTGTCATTGAACACATAAAGGCCTCGATAACAAGCCAAAAACTACCTCGTGTTTTAAATTTTAGTCAAAATTTTTTTTTTTTTTTTTTAAACATCATGTTTGCGAAAATCTCGAATTGTTTTGAACAAAAATTAATTTTATGACTCGCTCGGACTTTTGAGGATATATATTTTATCAACTGGGCGTTTTGAGGACTTGTAAAAACTCGCGTTTTTTTTTGGTCATAGAACGGTATTTTGATCAACTTTTACATAAAAGTTTAGATTCTCCTGTCATTGTACACATTAAGGCCTCGATAACAAGCCGAAAACCACCTCGTGTTTTAGATTTTAGTATACTTTTTTTTCTTTAAATAAAAATCATGATTTGAGAAAATCTCGAATTGTTTTGAACAAAAATTAATTTTATGACTCTCTCGGACTTTTGAGGATATATATTTTATCAACTGGGCGTTTTGAGGACTTGTAAAAACTCGCGTTTTTTTTGGTCATAGAACGGTATTTTGATCAACTTTTACATAAAAGTTTAGATTCTCCTGTCATTGAACACATTAAGGCCTCGATAACAAGCCGAAAACAACCTCGTGTTTTAAATTTAAGTATACTTTTTTTTCTTTAAATAAACATCATGATTTGCGAAAATCTCGAAGTGTTTTGAACAAAAATTAATTTTATGACTCGCTCGGACTTTTGAGGATATATATTTTATCAACTAGGTGTTTTGAGGACTTCTTAAACTCGCGATTTTTTTGGTCATAGAACGGTATTTTGATCAACTTTTACATAAAAGTTTAGATTCTCCTGTCATTGAACACATTAAGGCCTCGATAACAAGCCGAAAACAACCTCGTGTTTTAAATTTAAGTATACTTTTTTTTCTTTAAATAAAAATCATGATTTGCGAAAATCTCGAATTGTTTTGAACAAAAATTAATATTATGACTCGCTCGGTCTTTTGAGGATATATATTTTATCAACTAGGTGTTTTGAGGACTTCTAAGACTCGCGTTTTTTTTTGGTCATAGAACGGTATTTTGATCAACTTTTACATAAAAGTTTAGATTCTCCTGTCATTGAACACATAAAGGCCTCGATAACAAGCCAAAAACTACCTCGTGTTATAAATTTTAGTCAACATTTTTTTTTTTTTTTTTTTTAAACATCATGTTTGCGAAAATCTCGAATTGTTTTGAACAAAAATTAATTTTATGACTCGCTCGGACTTTTGAGGATATATATTTTATCAACTAGGTGTTTTGAGGACTTCTAAAACTCGCGTTTTTTTTGGTCATAGAACGGTATTTTGATCAACTTTTACATAAAAGTTCTGATTCTCCTGGCATTGAACACATTAAGGCCTCGATAACAAGTCAAAAACTACCTCGTGTTATAAATTTTAGTCAACATTTTTTTTTTTTTTTTTTAAGGTGGTTTTCTACCAGAGCTAGTCAAGTTCAAGACTAAAAAAAAATTATTTCACCAAATTACTAACAATTGGTTATTAAAATTTATTTTTTAACTTTTTATGGCTTTTGAAATTATTTTCTACCAAAAAAACATTGACAATAACAACAAAACATTTTTTTAAACTTTCAACCTCACCTTTGAATACCGCAGTTTTGGAGGTTATTCACGTGAAAATTATTTTTGAAAAATTACTGTAAAATTTGTAAAAGGTCAATTTTTTACAGTTTGAAGAAACGAATTCTTTGATAGTGAAACTATATGTATGTGGTTTTTCTAAAGGATCTCTATTGAAAGAAGATAAATATTAATAATTTAGTACACTTTTTTAGCGTAGCGGCCATACGCGTAATGAAAAAAATTCAATCTTCAACTTGCTGTAACTTTCAAACTATATGGTCAATTTTGATCAGACTTCTTAGAAATGTTTATTAATATCTAATAAACACTTCCATAAAATTTGAGCTGATTCTCTATTGTCATGCATTTGGTAGAAAACCACCTTAAACATCATGTTTGCGAAAATCTCGAATTGTTTTGAACAAAAATTAATTTTATGACTCGCTCGGACTTTTGAGGATATATATTTTATCAACTAGGTGTTTTGAGGACTTCTAAGACTCGCGTTTTTTTTTGGTCATAGAACGGTATTTTGATCAACTTTTACATAAAAGTTTAGATTCTCCTGTCATTGAACACATTAAGGCCTCGATAACAAGCCGAAAACAACCTCGTGTTTTAAATTTTAGTATAATTTTTTTTTTTTTTAAATAAACATCATGATTTGCGAAAATCTCGAATTGTTTTGAACAAAAATTAATTTTTTGACTCGCTCGGACTTTTGAGGATATATATTTTATCAACTAGGTGTTTTGAGGACTTCTTAAACTCGCGTTCTTTTTTGGTCATAGAACGGTATTTTGATCAACTTTAACATAAAAGTTCAGATTCTCGTGTCATTGAACACATGACGCCCTTGATAACAAGCCAAAAACTACCTCGTGTTATAAATTATAGTATACTTTTTTTTTTTTAATTAAAAATCATGATTTGCGAAAATCTCGAATTGTTTTGAACAAAAATTAATGTTATGACTCTCTCGGACTTTTGAGGATATATATTTTATCAACTAGGTGTTTTGAGGACTTCTAAAAATCGCGTTTTTTTTTGGTCATAGAACGGTATTTTGATCAACTTTTACATAAAAGTTTAGATTCTCCTGTCATTGAACACATAAAGGCCTCGATAACAAGCCGAAAACAACCTCGTGTTATAAATTTGAGTCAACATTTTTTTTTTTTTTTTTTAAGGTGGTTTTCTACCAGAGCTAGTCAAGTTCAAGACTAAAAAAAAATTATTTCACCAAATTACTAACAATTGGTTATTAAAATTTATTTTTTAACTTTTTATGGCTTTTGAAATTATTTTCTACCAAAAAAACATTGACAATAACAACAAAACATTTTTTTAAACTTTCAACCTCACCTTTGAATACCGCAGTTTTGGAGGTTATTCACGTGAAAATTATTTTTGAAAAATTACTGTAAAATTTGTAAAAGGTCAATTTTTTACAGTTTGAAGAAACGAATTCTTTGATAGTGAAACTATATGTATGTGGTTTTTCTAAAGGATCTCTATTGAAAGAAGATAAATATTAATAATTTAGTACACTTTTTTAGCGTAGCGGCCATACGCGTAATGAAAAAAATTCAATCTTCAACTTGCTGTAACTTTCAAACTATATGGTCAATTTTGATCAGACTTCTTAGAAATGTTTATTAATATCTAATAAACACTTCCATAAAATTTGAGCTGATTCTCTATTGTCATGCATTTGGTAGAAAACCACCTTAAACATCATGTTTGCGAAAATCTCGAATTGTTTTGAACAAAAATTAATTTTATGACTCGCTCGGACTTTTGAGGATATATATTTTATCAACTAGGTGTTTTGAGGACTTCTAAGACTCGCGTTTTTTTTTGGTCATAGAACGGTATTTTGATCAACTTTTACATAAAAGTTTAGATTCTCCTGTCATTGAACACATAAAGGCCTCGATAACAAGCCAAAAACTACCTCGTGTTTTAAATTTTAGTCAAAATTTTTTTTTTTTTTTTTTAACATCATGTTTGCGAAAATCTCGAATTGTTTTGAACAAAAATTAATTTTATGACTCGCTCGGACTTTTGAGGATATATATTTTATCAACTAGGTGTTTTGAGGACTTCTAAAACTCGCGTTTTTTTTGGTCATAGAACGGTATTTTGATCAACTTTTACATAAAAGTTCAGATTCTCCTGGCATTGAACACATTAAGGCCTCGATAACAAGCCAAAAACTACCTCGTGTTATAAATTTTAGTCAACATTTTTTTTTTTTTTTTTAAGGTGGTTTTCTACCAGAGCTAGTCAAGTTCAAGACTAAAAAAAAATTATTTCACCAAATTACTAACAATTGGTTATTAAAATTTATTTTTTAACTTTTTATGGCTTTTGAAATTATTTTCTACCAAAAAAACATTGACAATAACAACAAAACATTTTTTTAAACTTTCAACCTCACCTTTGAATACCGCAGTTTTGGAGGTTATTCACGTGAAAATTATTTTTGAAAAATTACTGTAAAATTTGTAAAAGGTCAATTTTTTACAGTTTGAAGAAACGAATTCTTTGATAGTGAAACTATATGTATGCGGTTTTTCTAAAGGATCTCTATTGAAAGAAGATAAATATTAATAATTTAGTACACTTTTTTAGCGTAGCGGCCATACGCGTAATGAAAAAAATTCAATCTTCAACTTGTTGTAACTTTCAAACTATATGGTCAATTTTGATCAGACTTCTTAGAAATGTTTATTAATATCTAATAAACACTTCCATAAAATTTGAGCTGATTCTCTATTGTCATGCATTTGGTAGAAAACCACCTTAAACATCATGTTTGCGAAAATCTCGAATTGTTTTGAACAAAAATTAATTTTATGACTCGCTCGGACTTTTGAGGATATATATTTTATCAACTGGGCGTTTTGAGGACTTGTAAAAACTCGCGTTTTTTTTGGTCATAGAACGGTATTTTGATCAACTTTTACATAAAAGTTTAGATTCTCCTGTCATTGAACACATTAAGGCCTCGATAACAAGCCGAAAACAACCTCGTGTTTTAAATTTAAGTATACTTTTTTTTCTTTAAATAAACATCATGATTTGCGAAAATCTCGAAGTGTTTTGAACAAAAATTAATTTTATGACTCGCTCGGACTTTTGAGGATATATATTTTATCAACTAGGTGTTTTGAGGACTTCTTAAACTCGCGATTTTTTTGGTCATAGAACGGTATTTTGATCAACTTTTACATAAAAGTTTAGATTCTCCTGTCATTGAACACATTAAGGCCTCGATAACAAGCCGAAAACAACCTCGTGTTTTAAATTTAAGTATACTTTTTTTTCTTTAAATAAAAATCATGATTTGCGAAAATCTCGAATTGTTTTGAACAAAAATTAATTTTATGACTCGCTCGGTCTTTTGAGGATATATATTTTATCAACTAGGTGTTTTGAGGACTTCTAAGACTCGCGTTTTTTTTTGGTCATAGAACGGTATTTTGATCAACTTTTACATAAAAGTTTAGATTCTCCTGTCATTGAACACATAAAGGCCTCGATAACAAGCCGAAAACAACCTCGTGTTTTAAATTTAAGTATACTTTTTTTTCTTTAAATAAAAATCATGATTTGCGAAAATCTCGAATTGTTTTGAACAAAAATTAATTTTATGACTCGCTCGGTCTTTTGAGGATATATATTTTATCAACTAGGTGTTTGAGGACTTCTAAGACTCGCGTTTTTTTTGGTCATAGAACGGTATTTTGATCAACTTTTACATAAAAGTTCAGATTCTCCTGTCATTGAACACATTAAGGCCTCGATAACAAGCCAAAAACTACCTCGTGTTATAAATTTTAGTCAACATTTTTTTTTTTTTTTTTTTTAAACATCATGTTTGCGAAAATCTCGAATTGTTTTGAACAAAAATTAATTTTATGACTCGCTCGGACTTTTGAGGATATATATTTTATCAACTAGGTGTTTTGAGGACTTCTTAAACTCGCGTTTTTTTTTGGTCATAGAACGGTATTTTGATCAACTTTAACATAAAAGTTCAGATTCTCGTGTCATTGAACACATTAGGGCCTCGATAACAAGCCGAAAACAACCTCGTGTTTTAAATTTAAGTATACTTTTTTTTCTTTAAATAAACATCATGATTTGCGAAAATCTCGAAGTGTTTTGAACAAAAATTAATTTTATGACTCGCTCGGACTTTTGAGGATATATATTTTATCAACTAGGTGTTTTAAGGACTTCTAAAACTCGCGTTTTTTTTTGGCCATAGAACGGTATTTTGATCAACTTTTACATAAAAGTTCAGATTCTCCTGTCATTGAACACATTAAGGCCTCGATAACAAGCCAAAAACTACCTCGTGTTAAAAATTTTAGTATACTTTTTTCTTTTTTTTTTTTTAAACATCATGTTTGCGAAAATCTCAAATTGTTTTGAACAAAAATTAATTTTATGACTCGCTCGGACTTTTGAGGATATATATTTTATCAACTAGGTGTTTTGAGGACTTCTAAAACTCGCGTTTTTTTTTGGCCATAGAACGGTATTTTGATCAACTTTTACATAAAAGTTCAGACTCTCCTGTCATTGAACACATTAAGGCCTCGATAACAAGCCAAAAACTACCTCGTGGTATAAATTTTAGTCAAAATTTTTTTTTTTAAATAAAAATCATGATTTGCGAAAATCTCGAATTGTTTTGAATAGAAATTATTATTATGACACGTTCGGACTTTTGAGGATATATATTTTATCAACTGAGCGTTTTGAGGACTTGTAAAAACTCGCGTTTTTTTTTTTCATAGGACGAAAATGTTATCTCCTTTAACATAAATGTTCAGATTCTCCTGTCATTGAACACATTAAGGCCTCGATAACAAGCCAAAAACTACCTCGTGTTTTAAAGTTTAGTAAACTTTTTTTTTTTTAAATAAAAATCATGATTTGCGAAAATCTCGAATTGTTTTGAACAAAAATTAATTTTATGATTCGCTCGGACTTTTGAGGATATATATTTTATCAACTAGGTGTTTTGAGGACTTCTAAAACTCGCGTTTTTTTTTGGTCATAGAACGGTATTTTGATCAACTTTTACATAAAAGTTCAGATTCTCCTGTCATTGAACACATTAAGGCCTCGATAACAAGCCAAAAACTACCTCGTGTTATAAATTTTAGTCAACATTTTTTTTTTTTTTTTTTTAAACATCATGTTTGCGAAAATCTCGAATTGTTTTGAACAAAAATTAATTTTATGACTCGCTCGGACTTTTGAGGATATATATTTTATCAACTGGGCGATTTGAGGACTTGTAAAAACGCGCGTTTTTTTTTGGTCATAGAACGGTATTTTGATCAACTTTTACATAAAAGTTTAGATTCTCCTGTCATTGAACACATTAAGGCCTCGATAACAAGCCGAAAACAACCTCGTGTTTTAAATTTTAGTATAATTTTTTTTTTTTTTAAATAAACATCATGATTTGCGAAAATCTCGAATTGTTTTGAACAAAAATTAATTTTTTGACTCGCTCGGACTTTTGAGGATATATATTTTATCAACTAGGTGTTTTGAGGACTTCTTAAACTCGCGTTCTTTTTTGGTCATAGAACGGTATTTTGATCAACTTTAACATAAAAGTTCAGATTCTCGTGTCATTGAACACATGACGCCCTTGATAACAAGCCAAAAACTACCTCGTGTTATAAATTATAGTATACTTTTTTTTTTTTAATTAAAAATCATGATTTGCGAAAATCTCGAATTGTTTTGAACAAAAATTAATGTTATGACTCTCTCGGACTTTTGAGGATATATATTTTATCAACTAGGTGTTTTGAGGACTTCTAAAAATCGCGTTTTTTTTTGGTCATAGAACGGTATTTTGATCAACTTTTACATAAAAGTTTAGATTCTCTTGTCATTGAACACATAAAGGCCTCGATAACAAGCCAAAAACTACCTCGTGTTTTAAATTTTAGTCAAAATTTTTTTTTTTTTTTCTTAAACATCATGTTTGCGAAAATCTCGAATTGTTTTGAACAAAAATTAATTTTATGACTCGCTCGGACTTTTGAGGATATATATTTTATCAACTGGGCGTTTTGAGGACTTGTAAAAACTCGCGTTTTTTTGTCATAGAACGTTATTTTGATCAACGTTAACATAAAAGTTCAGATTCTCGTGTCATTGAACACATGAAGCCCTTGATAACAAGCCAAAAAACAACCTCGTGTTTTAAATTTTAGTATACTTTTTTTTTTCTTCAAATAAACATCATGTTTTGCGAAAATCTCGAATCGTTTTGAACAAAAATTAATGTTATGACTCTCTCGGACTTTTGAGGATATATATTTTATCAACTAGGTGTTTTGAGGACTTCTAAAACTCGCGTTTTTTTTTGGTCATAGAACGGTATTTTGATCAACTTTTACATAAAAGTTTAGATTCTCCTGTCATTGAACACATAAAGGCCTCGATAACAAGCCAAAAACTACCTCGTGTTTTAAATTTTGGTCAAAATTTTTTTTTTTTTTTTTAAACATCATGTTTTGCGAAAATCTCGAATCGTTTTGAACATAAATTAATGTTATGACTCTCTCGGACTTTTGAGGATATATATTTTATCAACTAGGTGTTTTGAGGACTTCTTAAACTCGCGTTCTTTTTTGGTCATAGAACGGTATTTTGATCAACTTTAACATAAAAGTTCAGATTCTCGTGTCATTGAACACATGACGCCCTTGAAAACAAGCCAAAAACTACCTCGTGTTATAAATTATAGTATACTTTTTTTTTTTTAATTAAAAATCATGATTTGCGAAAATCTCGAATTGTTTTGAACAAAAATTAATGTTATGACTCTCTCGGACTTTTGAGGATATATATTTTATCAACTAGGTGTTTTGAGGACTTCTAAAACTCGCGTTTTTTTTTGGTCATAGAACGGTATTTTGATCAACTTTAACATAAAAGTTCAGATTCTCGTGTCATTGAACACATGACGCCCTTGAAAACAAGCCAAAAACTACCTCGTGTTATAAATTATAGTATACTTTTTTTTTTTTAATTAAAAATCATGATTTGCGAAAATCTCGAATTGTTTTGAACAAAAATTAATGTTATGACTCTCTCGGACTTTTGAGGATATATATTTTATCAACTAGGTGTTTTGAGGACTTCTAAAACTCGCGTTTTTTTTTGGTCATAGAACGGTATTTTGATCAACTTTTACATAAAAGTTTAGATTCTCTTGTCATTGAACACATAAAGGCCTCGATAACAAGCCAAAAACTACCTAGTGTTTTAAATTTTAGTCAAAATTTTTTTTTTTTTTTTTAAACATCATGTTTGCGAAAATCTCGAATTGTTTTGAACAAAAATTAATTTTATGACTCGCTCGGACTTTTGAGGATATATATTTTATCAACTGGGCGATTTGAGGACTTGTAAAAACGCGCGTTTTTTTTTGGTCATAGAACGGTATTTTGATCAACTTTTACATAAAAGTTTAGATTCTCCTGTCATTGAACACATTAAGGCCTCGATAACAAGCCGAAAACAACCTCGTGTTTTAAATTTTAGTATACTTTTTTTTCTTTAAATAAACATCATGATTTGCGAAAATCTCGAATTGTTTTGAACAAAAATTAATTTTATGACTCGCTCGGACTTTTGAGGATATATATTTTATCAACTAGGTGTTTTGAGGACTTCTAAAACTCGCGTTTTTTTTTGGTCATAGAACGGTATTTTGATCAACTTTAACATAAAAGTTCAGATTCTCGTGTCATTGAACACATGACGCCCTTGATAACAAGCCAAAAACTACCTCGTGTTATAAATTATAGTATACTTTTTTTTTTTTAATTAAAAATCATGATTTGCGAAAATCTCGAATCGTTTTGAACAAAAATTAATGTTATGACTCTCTCGGACTTTTGAGGATATATATTTTATCAACTAGGTGTTTTGAGGACTTCTAAAACTCGCGTTTTTTTTTGGTCATAGAACGGTATTTTGATCAACTTTTACATAAAAGTTTAGATTCTCTTGTCATTGAACACATAAAGGCCTCGATAACAAGCCAAAAACTACCTCGTGTTTTAAATTTTAGTCAAAATTTTTTTTTTTTTTTTTTAAACATCATGTTTGCGAAAATCTCGAATTGTTTTGAACAAAAATTAATTTTATGACTCGCTCGGACTTTTGAGGATATATATTTTATCAACTGGGCGTTTTGAGGACTTGTAAACACTCGCGTTTTTTTTTGGTCATAGAACGGTATTTTGATCAACTTTTACATAAAAGTTTAGATTCTCCTGTCATTGTACACATTAAGGCCTCGATAACAAGCCGAAAACCACCTCGTGTTTTAAATTTTAGTATACTTTTTTTTCTTTAAATAAACATCATGATTTGCGAAAATCTCGAATCGTTTTGAATAAAAATTATTTTTATGATTCGTTCGGACTTTTGAGGGTATATATTTCATCAACTGGGCGTTTTGAGGACTTCCAAAACTCGCGTTTTTTTTTGGTCATAGAACGGTATTTTGATCAACTTTTACATAAAAGTTCAGATTCTCCTGTCATTGAACACATTAAGGCCTCGATAACAAGCCGAAAACAACCTCGTGTTTTAGATTTTAGTATACTTTTTTTTTTTTAAATAAAAATCATGATTTGCGAAAATCTCGAATTGTTTTGAACAAAAATTAATTTTATGATTCGCTCGGACTTTTGAGGATATATATTTTATCAACTAGGTGTTTTGAGGACTTCTAAAACTCGCGTATTTTTTGGTCATAGAACGGTATTTTGATCAACTTTTACATAAAAGTTCAGATTCTCCTGTCATTGAACACATTAAGGCCTCGATAACAAGCCAAAAACTACCTCGTGTTATAAATTTTAGTCAACATTTTTTTTTTTTTTTTTTTTAAACATCATGTTTGCGAAAATCTCGAATTGTTTTGAACAAAAATTAATGTTATGACTCTCTCGGACTTTTGAGGATATATATTTTATCAACTAGGTGTTTTGAGGACTTCTAAAACTCGCGTTTTTTTTTGGTCATAGAACGGTATTTTGATCAACTTTTACATAAAAGTTTAGATTCTCTTATCATTGACTACATAAAGGCCTCGATAACAAGCCAAAAACTACCTCGTGTTTTAAATTTTAGTCAAAATTTTTTTTTTTTTTTTTAAACATCATGTTTGCGAAAATCTCGAATTGTTTTGAACAAAAATTAATTTTATGACTCGCTCGGACTTTTGAGGATATATATTTTATCAACTGGGCGTTTTGAGGACTTGTAAAAACTCGCGTTTTTTTGTCATAGAACGTTATTTTGATCAACGTTAACATAAAAGTTCAGATTCTCCTGTCATTGAACACATTAAGGCCTCGATAACAAGCCGAAAACTACCTCGTGTTTTAAATTTTAGTATACTTTTTTTTCTTTAAATAAACATCATGATTTGCGAAAATCTCGAATTTTTTTGAACAAAAATTAATTTTATGACTCGCTCGGACTTTTGAGGATATATATTTTATCAACTAGGTGTTTTGAGGACTTCTTAAACTCGCGTTCTTTTTTGGTCATAGAACGGTATTTTGATCAACTTTAACATAAAAGTTCAGATTCTCGTGTCATTGAACACATGACGCCCTTGAAAACAAGCCAAAAACTACCTCGTGTTATAAATTATAGTATACTTTTTTTTTTTTAATTAAAAATCATGATTTGCGAAAATCTCGAATTGTTTTGAACAAAAATTAATGTTATGACTCTCTCGGACTTTTGAGGATATATATTTTATCAACTAGGTGTTTTGAGGACTTCTAAAACTCGCGTTTTTTTTTGGTCATAGAACGGTATTTTGATCAACTTTAACATAAAAGTTCAGATTCTCGTGTCATTGAACACATGACGCCCTTGAAAACAAGCCAAAAACTACCTCGTGTTATAAATTATAGTATACTTTTTTTTTTTTAATTAAAAATCATGATTTGCGAAAATCTCGAATTGTTTTGAACAAAAATTAATGTTATGACTCTCTCGGACTTTTGAGGATATATATTTTATCAACTAGGTGTTTTGAGGACTTCTAAAACTCGCGTTTTTTTTTGGTCATAGAACGGTATTTTGATCAACTTTTACATAAAAGTTTAGATTCTCTTGTCATTGAACACATAAAGGCCTCGATAACAAGCCAAAAACTACCTAGTGTTTTAAATTTTAGTCAAAATTTTTTTTTTTTTTTTTAAACATCATGTTTGCGAAAATCTCGAATTGTTTTGAACAAAAATTAATTTTATGACTCGCTCGGACTTTTGAGGATATATATTTTATCAACTGGGCGATTTGAGGACTTGTAAAAACGCGCGTTTTTTTTTGGTCATAGAACGGTATTTTGATCAACTTTTACATAAAAGTTTAGATTCTCCTGTCATTGAACACATTAAGGCCTCGATAACAAGCCGAAAACAACCTCGTGTTTTAAATTTTAGTATACTTTTTTTTCTTTAAATAAACATCATGATTTGCGAAAATCTCGAATTGTTTTGAACAAAAATTAATTTTATGACTCGCTCGGACTTTTGAGGATATATATTTTATCAACTAGGTGTTTTGAGGACTTCTAAAACTCGCGTTTTTTTTTGGTCATAGAACGGTATTTTGATCAACTTTAACATAAAAGTTCAGATTCTCGTGTCATTGAACACATGACGCCCTTGATAACAAGCCAAAAACTACCTCGTGTTATAAATTATAGTATACTTTTTTTTTTTTAATTAAAAATCATGATTTGCGAAAATCTCGAATCGTTTTGAACAAAAATTAATGTTATGACTCTCTCGGACTTTTGAGGATATATATTTTATCAACTAGGTGTTTTGAGGACTTCTAAAACTCGCGTATTTTTTGGTCATAGAACGGTATTTTGATCAACTTTTACATAAAAGTTCAGATTCTCCTGTCATTGAACACATTAAGGCCTCGATAACAAGCCAAAAACTACCTCGTGTTATAAATTTTAGTCAACATTTTTTTTTTTTTTTTTTTAAACATCATGTTTGCGAAAATCTCGAATTGTTTTGAACAAAAATTAATGTTATGACTCTCTCGGACTTTTGAGGATATATATTTTATCAACTAGGTGTTTTGAGGACTTCTAAAACTCGCGTTTTTTTTTGGTCATAGAACGGTATTTTGATCAACTTTTACATAAAAGTTTAGATTCTCTTATCATTGACTACATAAAGGCCTCGATAACAAGCCAAAAACTACCTCGTGTTTTAAATTTTAGTCAAAATTTTTTTTTTTTTTTTTAAACATCATGTTTGCGAAAATCTCGAATTGTTTTGAACAAAAATTAATTTTATGACTCGCTCGGACTTTTGAGGATATATATTTTATCAACTGGGCGTTTTGAGGACTTGTAAAAACTCGCGTTTTTTTGTCATAGAACGTTATTTTGATCAACGTTAACATAAAAGTTCAGATCCTCCTGTCATTGAACACATTAAGGCCTCGATAACAAGCCGAAAACTACCTCGTGTTTTAAATTTTAGTATACTTTTTTTTCTTTAAATAAACATCATGATTTGCGAAAATCTCGAATTTTTTTGAACAAAAATTAATTTTATGACTCGCTCGGACTTTTGAGGATATATATTTTATCAACTAGGTGTTTTGAGGACTTCTTAAACTCGCGTTCTTTTTTGGTCATAGAACGGTATTTTGATCAACTTTAACATAAAAGTTCAGATTCTCGTGTCATTGAACACATGACGCCCTTGAAAACAAGCCAAAAACTACCTCGTGTTATAAATTATAGTATACTTTTTTTTTTTTAATTAAAAATCATGATTTGCGAAAATCTCGAATTGTTTTGAACAAAAATTAATGTTATGACTCTCTCGGACTTTTGAGGATATATATTTTATCAACTAGGTGTTTTGAGGACTTCTAAAACTCGCGTTTTTTTTTGGTCATAGAACGGTATTTTGATCAACTTTTACATAAAAGTTTAGATTCTCTTGTCATTGAACACATAAAGGCCTCGATAACAAGCCAAAAACTACCTCGTGTTTTAAATTTTAGTCAAAATTTTTTTTTTCTTTTTTTAAACATCATGTTTGCGAAAATCTCGAATTGTTTTGAACAAAAATTAATTTTATGACTCGCTCGGACTTTTGAGGATATATATTTTATCAACTGGGCGTTTTCAGGAATTGTAAAAACTCGCGTTTTTTTTTGGTCATAGAACGGTATTTTGATCAACTTTTACATAAAAGTTCAGATTCTCCTGTCATTGAACACATTAAGGCCTCGATAACAAGCCGAAAACTACCTCGTGTTTTAAATTTTAGTATACTTTTTTTTCTTTAAATAAACATCATGATTTGCGAAAATCTCGAATTTTTTTGAACAAAAATTAATTTTATGACTCGCTCGGACTTTTGAGGATATATATTTTATCAACTAGGTGTTTTGAGGACTTCTTAAACTCGCGTTCTTTTTTGGTCATAGAACGGTATTTTGATCAACTTTAACATAAAAGTTCAGATTCTCGTCTCATTGAACACATGACGCCCTTGATAACAAGCCAAAAACTACCTCGTGTTATAAATTATAGTATACTTTTTTTTTTTTAATTAAAAATCATGATTTGCGAAAATCTCGAATTGTTTTGAACAAAAATTAATGTTATGACTCTCTCGGACTTTTGAGGATATATATTTTATCAACTAGGTGTTTTGAGGACTTCTAAAACTCGCGTTTTTTTTTGGTCATAGAACGGTATTTTGATCAACTTTTACATAAAAGTTCAGATTCTCCTGTCATTGAACACATTAAGGCCTCGATAACAAGCCAAAAACTACCTCGTGTTATAAATTTTAGTCAACATTTTTTTTTTTTTTTTTTAAACATCATGTTTTGCGAAAATCTCGAATCGTTTTGAACAAAAATTAATTTTATGACTCGCTCGGACTTTTGAGGATATATATTTTATCAACTGAGCGTTTTGAGGACTTCTTAAACTCGCGTTCTTTTTTGGTCATAGAACGGTATTTTGATCAACTTTAACATAAAAGTTCAGATTCTCGTGTCATTGAACACATGACGCCCTTGATAACAAGCCAAAAACTACCTCGTGTTATAAATTATAGTATACTTTTTTTTTTTAAATAAAAATCATGATTTGCGAAAATCTCGAATTGTTTTGTATAGAAATTATTATTATGACACGTTCGGACTTTTGAGGATATATATTTTATCAACTGAGCGTTTTGAGGACTTGTAAAAACTCGCGTTTTTTTTTTTCATAGGACGAAAATGTTATCTACTTTAACATAAATGTTCAGATTCTCCTGTCATTGAACACATTAAGGCCTCGATAACGAGCCAAAAACTACCTCGTGTTTTAAAGTTTAGTAAACTTTTTTTTTTTTTAAATAAAAATCATGATTTGCGAAAATCTCGAATTGTTTTGAACAAAAATTAATTTTATGACTCGCTCGGACTTTTGAGGATATATATTTTCTCAACTAGGTGTTTTGAGGACTTCGTAAACTCGCGTTTTTTTTTGGTCATAGAACGGTATTTTGATCAACTTTTACATAAAAGTTCAGATTCTCGTGTCATTGAACACATTTTAGTCAAAATTTTTTTTTTTTTTTTTAACATCATGTTTGCGAAAATCTCGAATTGTTTTGAACAAAAATTAATTTTATGACTCGTTCGGACTTTTGAGGATATATTTTTTATCAACTTGGCGTTTTGAGGACTTGGAATAGAAACTTTAATTTTCTTTTTTATCACATAATCATGTAATAACAAGCCTAATGAGTTTTGGGGAGCGATATGAATGTTGATACTCTGATTGACAAGCTAAGAAGGTTTATTATTGGACCTGTTTCGACTTTTGAGGATATATAATTTATCTACCAGAAGTTTTGGGGACTTGAAGATATTCTCAATAATAACGAATTTTTCTGGTACTCGGTCGGACTTTTGAGGAGTTTTTTTCGTCGATTTTGGATCCAAACCGTAGCTCTTCAAAACTCCGATAACATGATGTAAGAGTTTTGATGAGGCTCCTCAAAAGTCTATACGGGTGCTGCAAACTTTTGAGGAAGCTTCTCAAAAGTCTTCAAAATCCTCAAAAGTCGCCTCGGGTACTAATACAGCTCCTCAAAAGTTCAATAATATACATATATATGATCTTTCCCTGTTTGGTTTTCATGTAAGCATTGATCATAATTACTTATAGTAAAATTCAGTCTTTCAACATAATCATTAAAACAATCGTACCAAACTCTAGAACTTTCTCTAAGACCATAAAGTGCCTTTTTCAGTTTGCATGCTCTATCTTTCCCCGTCTCAAAACCTTGTGGTTCGCGAATATAAACTTCTAACTTTACATTGCCATTTAGAAAGGCTGTTTCTACATCCATCTGATTAATGAATAAATTATTAGCGCAAGAATAACTTAACAAAATTTTCAAGGTTTGCATTTTGCCTACTGGCGAATAAACATTTTCAATATAATCCTTTTATTGAAAGCCTCTAGCAACTAAACGCGCTTTATATATATTATTATTTTTCTTCGTGATAATCCATTTCACATCAACAATTTTCTTATCTTTCGGCTTTTTTACAACAGTCCAAGTTTCATTTTTATTCAAACTTTTTATTTCATTATCCATAGCTTTTTGCCATTCTAAAGATTCTATGGATTTCAACGCCTCCACTATACAAGGTACATTTGCATCTACATAATTTACATATATAAAATTAGATACAGGATTTCCATATCTTTCAATAGGATTCTTTTTACGATTTGATTTCCTAACTGGCATTAAATTTTCATTCTGTTTATTTTTAATTTCATTCGAACTTTGCCTAACTTCGTTCTGACTTATTTCAATGTTTTCATCAATTTCAATTCTATTCTCATTATTAATTTCATTCCCGTTACCATTTTCAATTTCAATCTCACTATCATTACTTTCATTATCATTATTTTCACTCTCTAAATCAAAATTTATAAAATTTCCTCTAGAATTTAAATTTTCATCAACATTATCATCCTTCCTTTCTAAACAAATTAATTCTGTCCTATCTTCAATAACTTGTACATGTCTGGCATTTATAATTCTGCCTTTAATCAAAAATCTATAACAATTATCATTATACCCCACTAAGACTCCTAATTGGCTTTTATCTTGCCACTTATTTTTTTTTTAAACTTCCGGTGTTCTCACTAATACTCTACTCCTATAAATTTTCAATAGTTTAACATTAGGCTTTTTCCCAAAAAATATCTTTTAAGGTGATTTGTTTTCAATAGTGTTGGCCATTGTTCGATTCTTTAAATAAGCAACTGTATTAATAATTTCTGGCCAATATCTCAAATTTATTTTAGCTTCTCTCATTAAACATCTACCAATATCCATTGCAGATCTATTGTACCTTTCCGCTACTCCATTCAGTTCGTGGACGTAGGGTAGACAAGTTATTAATTTAATCCCTTTATATTTAATAAAATTAAAAATTTCTTTATTTAAATATTCTTTGCCATTATCACATTTAAATTTTTTAATTTTTTTATTCAGCTGATTTTCAACAAGATTGACATATTCTATAAAAAATATTTCTCTCCATTATAACCTAAAGTTTTATGGGGTCCATTCAAATCTGTATGGATTAATTCAAGAATTTCAGAGGAACTTGTTGCATCATTTTCGAAAGGAACATTTGCCATTTTACTTTTTATGCAATTAGCACATTTCATATCAATTTTTTCTAAATTTTCTGGTAACCCATCTAATAATTTAAAATTTACTAATTTATTTAAATAACTGAAATTTATATGCCCTAAGGCTCTATGCCATTTTTCCTTTCATAAATCCTTCTAAAAATCCATTTGTTGCTTTAATAAAATCACTATTTGGCAAGTTTACTTGGATCGGGTTATCTAAATTTACAGAATGACTAAAATATTTATCAGAATTTACAACATGATGTGTACAACCACTATCTAACAACCAATTTAATTTATTATAATTATCATTAAGATTATCACAATTGTTTACCGTTACCTCATTTATCTTGTTTATATTGAATTCTGTAAACCATGCTGCAAAAGAGTTGTCGTCGCTCTGGTTATCCGTTGACTCTGCTCTATGTTGATTGTTGCCTCTGCCTCTGCTTTGGCCTCTGAAGTTGCCTCTGTAGTTGCCTCGTTGAGAACCACTTTGTCCTCTGTAGTGCTGTTGCTGATAAGCACCTCTGCCTCGTTCACTGCCGTGTTGACCAAATTGTCCATATTTATTTGTTTGCAATGTTTTTGCAAATGTCCAGGTTTGTTGCAGTTGTAGCAAACTCCTTTTACCTTTGTATTAAAGGTACTCACATTTGTTTTATTTTCACTTTGTTCACTCGATTTTAAACTTTTTTCATTTATTTTTGATTTTACATAGTCCACAGTTCTTTGTTGTTCTGGCAATAAATCCAGATAATCACCAATATAGCTATAATTGCTTGGTAAAGCATTTAGCATGTGTCTTAATTTTTCTGACTCTGATAATGTTCCACCAGCGGCTGTATAATGATTGCACGCTGTTTCAAATTTTACAAAAAATTCTTCCACTGTATTGCACTGTTTTAATTTTATGGATTCGATTTTGTTTCTATTTATTATTTGTAGTGCAGTAGATTTTGTTTCATAAATTGATTTTAATTTATTTATTATCTCGAGACTTGATTTCCACTCTTTTATATATTCTAATTATTTATTAGAAATTTTACTTATTATAAATGCTCCTGCTAAATCATCATTTAAAGTTCTTTCTCGTTCTACTTGTTCTAAACAATCTTTGCAATCTAGCATCATTAAAACTCTAAATTTCCAATTCTCGAACTCTTGACCATCAAACATGTCAATTCCATCATTAAAATCATTAGATTTGTTTCTAGCCATTTTTATTTTTAAATTTGTTTTATTCTCTTTTTTATCCACTATAGATTTTAAAATCAAAACTTCCTTCAAATTTCTCAAAAATATTCTTCTTAAATAATTTCTTTGATCTTCGCTTTTTTTTTTTTTTTTTTTTTTTTTTATTGAAAAGCACAGCTCGCGTCCGAAGAGGGTGGTGAATCAGCACGCTTGGGATGCGCTGATTATTCCCTCCTGATGCACAGAGTGCTTGAAACGCTCCTTTCATGTATCATCTGCCTACATTTGGAATAGTTTACCGCTTCATATTCGCCAGGCATCATCATTTGCAACCTTTAAACATCTCATTAAATCACGCATCTTTACTACCTAGGGAGAAGGTTGAGTACTCTGTGCCGCTTGGATTTGGATAAATTCCTAGTTGTTGTATAATAAACTAAATAGAAATTTTTTTTGTCAAAACCTTGGTCTATGGGGTAGCAGCTGGTGACTTATGCAGTCTACCAGCTTCTGGGGGAGGGCCGTTATAACGGTCTTTAGGCCCGCAACTGCTCCCCAAAAGGTTATTTGTTTCTTAAGTAATAAATAATTATTTGTACCTGGAAAAATCCAGAACATATTGTGAAAACTAAGGAGCAGGTGCCGGGGCAACGAATCGCGCCCGATGGACGAACGAAAGAAGAGAGACTTGATTTTGGCAGCTGTGCTGCTTGCTGGCGTCAGTGTCGCTACGGCAGTTGAGCGCAGCGGGGTTACATCGAATCGTTTTTGTTCACGTACCACGCTGCTGCAGCAACCAGTCGTGCATTCTTCTGATTGTTGATAATTATTGCAATTGTGCATTATATTTGTTGCTGCGTTGCAGATCATCTATTCCGTGAGGCTCTCCCTTTTTATTAGGCCAGGGGCCTCGCCTGCTCCTTAGCGTTGACGTGTTTATACTTTAATAAATTCTAACGTTGCAACTTACGTGTTGTTATCGTAGATCACCTCGAATCCCCCGATTCTTTGTTGGACTTTAAAGTAGAGCAAAAGCTCTTACAAAGTACAGTTATAAAAATTGAATATTACTGTTTTGTATGCTTGGTGTACAGGAAGGAATCTTTGTTAGATTGAAATTTTGAATTTAGTTAATAATTTATGTACTGAAAGAGATAATACTTTAAGTAAATAAAAGTTTTTTGAATTTATAATATTTAATATAACAGTAATAAATATTTAAAGATTATATTTTTTAAGAATGAATATAATTAGACATAAATTATTAAATACCTCTAATGATATGTTCATTAGAGTGCAGCTTAAAACTAAATATTGGTAATACATACAGATAAATTTGTTTGATTTTTTAGAAAAAAATCAAACGTATTAGCAAACTTAAGTGTTACACGTTCATGTGTACATTATGTAAAAATAAACAAATAACCTCTTCTTGTTATGTAAGTTTTTAATTGAAATACTTGAACATTAATAATAAAATTTTAGCCATTGGTAGTAATAAATGTAGTTCAAAAGATTGAAATTAAAATAATTATATGATACAAATTATATAACATACTCATCGAAATACTTCAGATGATTACTAATTACATATACATTATTTTCATTTCACTGGACCAGACTTGCACACTTTAAGAGCTACATACATCGCACTTAAATTTTAAAGCTGAGGTTATTCTGTATGTTGGGTAAACTAATTATTTAATCTTAGGTCTGTTTCAGTACCAGGGTTCGACTAAACTATATGTCTTAATCCTTGACATTCAAACGCCTAAACAATGTATTATTCACATTAAAAAAAAATAAGATTACTTAACAAAAAATATATTTAATGAAATTTAACCTTTTAATTTTTAATCTTAATTATTTTAGGATTTCTTGCATGCTTGGTCTCAATAAAGGATTGGACGAGAAACATTTTGAGATCAATTCATTTAGGAACGGTGGTACTTTAGTAATATCAGGTTTCTCTCCTTTACATGTTTTCATCAACCCAGAAAAATCATTATTTCCCCAGACAGGCAACTCTGAATAAATTTCAGCTACTGTGCACGCAAAGGATCATACATCACTGTCACATGTAGCAGGTTCTTGATGCAAGGCAATCGCAGGTTCCATGTATTCTGGCGTTCCAATAACACCTTTGGCTATAGTTGATTAAAGACTTTTCCTCAGGTCTTCGCAAACTCCGACATTAAAGTCGCAGACTTTTGTCAAGCAGTTTCTTGAGTCAGCTTGAACTAAAATGTTGCATGGCTTGATATCTCTGTGGATAATTGGGCGAGTATTAATTGCATGGCAGTAGGCCACAGCTTCAGCTATTTGCATAACGATTTTTTATTTAGCATCCACTGATAAGGGATTTTTTGATTAAGTTTTAGGTACAAACAATAAATCAAACAAAGAACAACCCTCACAATGTTCCATAGTAATATGAATCTCATCTAAGTCATCTTCCATCTCACTTTATTCCAACACTGTTACTATTTTTGGCGTGTCTGAGAAAAGCCAATAAAGCTATTTCTCTTAGAGCACTTCGAGCAAACACGTCTTTAGGTATAGATTTTACAGCTACTGGAGTTCCCATCAAAGTACCTGGTATCACCTGCTCTTGTCCACCTCTTCCTAATTTTTTGTGGTTCTGTACATTGAGATCAAAGCTTCAAGGAGGTACTTTTTTGATTTGATATCCCAACATACTTTACAACAGTCCTTGGCTGAATAATCAATATTTCTTGTCATCAACAACAGTAACCGAAATGCATTGCTGATATCTCTAGCATTATTTGCAAAATCCCACAATGTGAATGGTTCTCCAAAATCATCTTCGAACTCATTAACGAAGGGTTTAGTTAATTTATACGCAATTTGGATAAGATGATTACAAAAATCATATTCACTAAAAGATTGCGTAAAAATAAATTTAGACTCAAAGACGTCAATGAGTTATTCTGTAGAATAGTCGTCGTTTCCATTCACGCTAACTTTTGTCGCTCGTCCTTTTTGATGCCATTCGCCTTGTTGAAACTGTTTGTTGAACCATCTGACGTGAATAGTTCTGGCAATGTAGTCAGCTTTTTTATAACTATATTGAGTTTTGCTAGAGAGGTAATTGTATAATTTTCTTTTTGCAGTTTCTGTTTTTTGTTATTAATTCTAGCTTTTGTGAGCTATAAGAAAAATATACTATGTATAATAAACTGATTTGACTGGTAAGATTAAAATAATAGTATTTTTCATGAAGGTTCCATAAAAACGGGTGGAAGTAGAGTTCAGCGGCAGACGGTTATTGTCGCGAGCGAGTCCGCGAAGCGGGAAATTATGATCGTCGGCAATGACTCGTCCCTCAAAGACCTGGACACTGAACTTTTGCCACAACTTATCATCAACGGAGTAACAGTTGCATTTACCAACGAAATCAAAAGTTTGGGCATTTACTTAATCCGCAGGATGAATTGGAACAAGTGCATAAATGATACCAGTAGACGTGTGCACTATTCACTCTACGCACTTCGCTATTTTAGGAAATCCCTTACAAGGTCACTTCGGACCACCCGAGTCCAATCTCTCGTTCTTTCGATTTTCGAATATTCTGCGCCTTACCTCACCCAATTCAGACAATATCAAATTAATAAACTTCGCATACTCCACAATGCATGCGTGCGTTTCGCTTATGGATCCGTGCCCAGGAGAGCCCATGTTATCCCGTTCAGATTAGCACTAGGCTGGCTCTCTGATGCCTCTCGCAGAGTATCTTATCAACTAAATGGCTGTGACCATCCTGTCTACTGGGCGTCTAATCTACTTGCTCGATCACTTCCCAATCGATCCAGGACCAGAAATACTCTGGCGTTCATCGCGTTTCACTCAGCCACCACTTGTTCAACCTACGCCACGTAGAGTGCGGAGTATAAGTTCTTTTATCAATTAAACGGGCATAACCATCAATTTCTTTCGTGATCAGCTGGCCACCTACACTGAGACGCAAGCTTACAAGTATGCACTTAAACGTGTAATGTTTCAACAACCAAGACTGAATCAACAGATTACACCGTGAGGGTCTCACTCTCGTTCCACATTAACTTGAGTTCTTTCTCCTTGCAATTCTCCGCTCTCGCTTGCACGTCCGATGCTTTCACTCGCACCACAGACCCATCGTACGAACCCGTAAGATTACCCTAGAAAAGTCAGGCACACACGCACACGAGTAACCCTGCAATGCGATACTCTAAAACTCATCAATTCGTTCATGCCGTCTAGCCGCGATAACAATGTTTGTAGTGCCTTCAACAAATTACTGTCATATTACTGACTTTGTCAGACTACTTAAATTTTTTGTTTTGAACTTTAAACCAATTAATTCTGGTGATTGTTATTAATTTATTTGAATCATTAATTACTGAATTGTTCAGCACTTACCTTACAAGTGATCTTTGAATTTTTTGCCTTTTTTTGTTCGATTAAGTTTTTTTAAAAATCGAAGTATTTTTTAAAATAATTCAACCCAGACTCTGATGGAAATCAAGAAATTTTTTCCTTCGATCCTGTAACTCTTCCAAAAATGCGGAGATCGTTAAAAGAATTATTGGGATTTGTAGATTTTAAGATTTTTTCTAAAATACCTTTCCAACCATTTGAAAAAGATAACTAAGAAAAACAAGCGCGCAACAGTGAAGTTTCATGCATGTCTGAATAAGCTCTTACTTTTTTTCTACTGCATGATTTGATCTAAAAATTTGTACAGAATATCTTGAGGTCTTGATTTTTCATGTGAGATTAAAAAAGTTAACGTTTTTAAACTTTTGTTACTGAGTTTTTTAAATTGAATATCAGGTTATGTTTACGTGGTTTTTTCTGATTTTTCAAAATATTTTTGAAACATAAAAATAATACTAAATTAAACTAAAGACTTTCAACGATGCTGTGTAAGATTTTCAAAATGATTCATTCATTAGGGTCAGAGTACTGATGAGTTGAAAATAAAATCGTCTAGTCAGGCGCTGCGGTGGGCGTTCCCTTCCCTCTTTTCCCCTCACGAAAGTACCAAACATCCTCAAGAAAGCATGGGAATCCACGACTTTTTTTTAAATCTTCTGAAAATTTGGGAGTCTGGGTACTAAAAGAAAAAGTTTCCCAAATTTTCAGTCTTCTACGAACAAAACACTTTTGTATTTAAGGTAGGACCACACCTATGGCTCTAGTCAAGATGCGATTTTGGCCGAACATATGACTAGCTTCATGCGTATTGTAACAGCCCGTGTTGGCTGTCTCCTCTTCGTCCTTGAATCCTGAAAGGGTAAGGAAGGGCGAAGGAGGATTTATTTAAAATAAGCTAAAAAGATTGATTAGATTAAAAACTCAACAAAAATATATTTTCGATAAATTACAATAATGGGCGCCAGCTCAGAGAGCATGAGTTTATATTAATTATTAATTAACTTAATCAAACCTAATTATGATCCTAATTTATCAGGGTACGCGGGTAATTATAATTAAAGTCTAACGCAGGGGAGGGAGCTTACAAGGACTTACGATTTATCCGCAAGGTCAGGTAGTCCTGGACGAAACGGCTGACGACAATAACGATGAGGTGCGGGCCGGGCCGATGGTGAAGGTGTTCGGGCCGCGCCGATGACGATGGTGTGCAGGCCGCGCCGATGACAATGGTGCGCGTGCCGTGCCGATGGTGACGATACTGCTGTGCAGGTCGTGCCGATGACGAAAACTAGGTTGATGTGCGGGTTAAATACACAACACTAGTTCTAATGTTTTTTATTAGTTTTAATAGCGCGGTGCACTCGTGCGTTGAGACAAAAAGCAAAGACGAAGAGCAACGAACGAAAAAACGTGCGTTCGCGTGTAACTCTCTCGATCGAATTTTTGTGCTCTCCCGCTTGCACCGGCCAGCATGCCCTATCCAAGGTGTTAGCATGGTGGGCGGGGGAAGAGACACGATTAGGGCAGTGTTACCGCGTCTAACTACTGTATTAGCATCTTTAATACATGGGCGTTGTTGGCGCGCCACCAAAACAAATCTCGAGTAATCAGACTTGGAGCTGCTTACTCGAGTGTTTCGCTGTCGTTTGATTTAACGCAGCGAAACATAAAATGAAATATTTAACTGTGGCTGCGCACGGTTATAGTATATAGATATAGCAGTGCATGGACAGCAGAAGTTTTTTTAACCCGAAACACATATTTTTGTTTTTAATTAATACTTAGGAGAACCGAAAGGATTATTTGATTAGATGTACGTTATTCGCGCATATTTTATTAATACTGATAAGATTCCGAACACCTGATCGCATGTAATTATATGAAAATTTCATTCAAAATGCGCTCTCCCATGAGACTACGAGTTAAAGTAACGTAATGAAAATATTTAGAAACCCCCAGCCTCTATAAATTTAACAGTATCATTTCAAGCTCAAGGACTTCACCCAAAATATGAAAAATTGAATAAATAAAAATTTTAGTCAACTATTTTTAGGTATGATCTACACTATGGTTTAAATTAATAAAAAAATTTGATTTTCCATTATTAATTAATAATTTAAAAACAAAAAACAACTTAAAAATTAGTAGTTTTTTTTTTCAAACTTCGATAAAAGTGGGGAAAATTTTTTTTTTCATAAATATATACCCAAACATGTTTTTAGAATTTAAATTTTTAAACTTTTTTCGAATCGTCTCTGTACGATATTTTCCGTCAAAATGTCGGCCTTTCCGAGGTACACAAAATTTTTAGCTTCAGTACAGACACTTTTTTGACGGCTTTGGCGGTTCATTCTAATTTAAATCATATTCTGGTGATAAATCATGCTTTTAATTACATTTTTTTAATAGGCCAAGCACTTAGAGGATTAATAAAACGTATATTCGTAAACAGGCCATTTAAAAAAAAAATATATGAGTGTATGTATTCGTGTAGAGAATATTCAGGAACTTTTAAACTCTGTAATAGTATAGTAAAAGTTAGATTTTTGAAATTTTGACGTATACTTTTTATTGTAATCTGACTTAATCTCATGAAAAAAAAAATTTTTTTTGCTCGTGGAGTTATTGCAAAATAAAATTATCAATAAAAAATTTTTTTAGAAAATTTTGAAAAATAAAAAAAATTATTACAGTAGTAATTATCGATTTAGAAAGAAAAAAAAAAAAAAAGGGCGAAAACATATTTATTTTTTTATCAGAAGCTTAGATTATTTATTATAACTAGTACCACTCAGCGCGCATAGGAAAAAAATAATGATTTTAACTTCAAAAGGCACTTTTCGAATATTGTAAAAACTTCTCCACCAATCAGCTCACAAAAATAAAATCTTACATTGAAAATCTCACCAAAATGGCGCTAGCTCTCTTTTACATAGGGTCCTATTGAACATCACAAACTCAACATGTTTGTGACCTATTTAGCATTACAAACTCAAAATGTAATACAGTAGAAGCTCGATTACCCGAACTAATTAAAACCAGGGGTAGTTCGGATAATCGAGGGTTTGAAAATTATTTAAAAAAAAACCTTGAAAATTAAAATTTATTTTTTGAACATGCATTTAATTTGTACAGTACGATTATTTAAAAAAATCAGATTTTTTTTTGCTTTAAGGTAGATGAATGTCTTAATTGAGCTCGATCACGCAAATTTCGTAACAGAAGCATCTTTGGTATTAGAGGACCTGAAATCGGATCTTTTTTTGCTCGACGTTAAACAAACCACATACATAAAGCATCATCCAAAGGTGTATACTTTGATTTTTGCATAGTTTTTCTTTTTTTTTTGAGCCATCCAAACTATCTAATTGCGATACGAATTCTAATATTTTATTTTTATTTTTTACTATTTCGGATAAAGTAGATTATCCGACATTATATTCTCGTGCAAGGTCATTCTGAGACTCATTCTTTAATAACCTCTGAATTATTTTAACTTTGGTTTCAAGATCTAAAACGTTTCGTTTCCTTTTCAACGACATTTTGTCAGCACTCATTCAGTACTACACTCATACTAAAGAGTAACGTTAAGTACCGAAGGACTTTAGAGACTTAGTCCAGTAGACAGATTTGTCCCGCCCCCATGTTCTGAGTCGGTTCAGATAATCGAGCGTTCGGATGACCGAGGTTCGGATAATCGAGCTTCTACAGTATAATATAAATTTCATAATATGGCCAAATCTAGCTTATGAGAAAAACATGGCCAATATTCAATCATAGCCACACTGGATACAGAGGGTATGGATACCAACATCTTGGTTATTGGTCGTCTCGAGACTTTGATTGGCAAAATCTAGACTAAATGTGCGGACTTTGTAAAGTTCTTGAATCTTAAGCCCCAGAAGTCCTACAAAGCCAGGAAGCCCAAAACGATCCGTTAGTCCGAGGACGATGAAAGAAGCCCATCTACGAGATCTACCAAGAGTGATGAAAGTAATGGAAGTCCTGGAAAAAGTACATTATTTGGATGCTACAGATGCAGGGAAAGAGGGCACGTGAGGTCTAACTGCCCTGAATGGCCGGAAAACGGGCAGCCGGCGAACTAGAAAGTTCTGAGTTCTGCCTTTCTTCAAAGTTTCGTCCAGGCCATTACTCGGAGATGGTGGTCAAGCTTGTTCAGTCACTCACGGAAATACTGAACAAGTTAACAAACAAGATAAGTTGGTGAATAACGACCAGACGTTTGCTAACCGTCTAGTATGGCGGATTTCATATTAGAACGTTATTTCATCTTAGGAGATCACACATCGTGATAGGATTATTAGCATGCGACGGAGAAATCGAGGTATATACACCGCCAGAAAAGTTAATCTCGATATTACAGCTATGTTAATGGCCGAAGAGTTAATGTCTTTACAAGGTGATTGTATGGTTGTGTGAAAGTTGCAATACAAAGTGTCTCTGTATGGTTGTGTGGAAGTTTCGGGCAATATCGGGACTTCTGCAGATGGGAGAAGAGTAAACTGTAAAACTCGAGTAATCAAGCAAGACGTAATTTAAGGTAGTAAGTCTGATCATTTCCTTATTTCTTCATACTATTCTTTTTCTTGAAATTTTTTCTGATAGATAGCATCTCATCAGTTGGAATCTTCTGATATGAATACATTCTAAGAATGCAAGTCGACTGATGATTACACCTGCGTGATCTATGTCAAAATCAATGGTTTTAAGGACAAGACAAGGTCTTCGAATGATTTAAAAAAATAAATAAATAAAAGAAAAAAAATTCAAGTCGTGATATCATGGTTTAACTTGTTACTTGGCTTGAATTGCGTATGCAAGAAAATTTGTAACATGAGAGATTGGTTGTTAAAGACAATGTATATTTTCGTGGACTATAAAAGTTGGTTGCCAAAAAGCATAAGTTTTTAGCATGGAAGGCATACGAAACAGAGGTTATGGCTAACACTGAGTTTGATGGGTGTAATGGCTATCGGAAGCTGTTATCAAGTCCTACAGCGACCACCTGCCTATATTGTTTCTGTTGACATAGTTGAAAGATCCTGGTCAAGATCTAACTATGGTCAAGGAAAGAAATTGGTCAAAGTTATCAAAAACCTCATCCTTCACTCACCTAATATCATTTCTCCATATCCTTACTACGTATAGGTTGAGTCGGTAGAATATCGAAGCAACTGGGTAGATATTTTGCATCTTGGAAAGGTATGTGACGGTTGGTCTGATTGGATGAATTTTTTGATCGAATTAAAATTCAAAAGTTCACGCTACGCAGGTTTACCAACCAGATAGGCAGGGTGGTCACGCTCTGACTCGAGATCGAACCGGGAAGCGAATATAAATCTGCATAAGATAGCAGAGATCTAAATCACATGTTGTCAGTGCGAGATTTTTGATATTATCCGTGACACGTTAGGAAGCGTCCGGAAGTAAGAAAATAGTAGTTTTCTGCCACGGCAAAAATTGTTATGCGATTTGGTGTTTGCGGAACAATGGAACGTTGCGTGGTTTTTGTGCAAACATACAATAATAGCGGTAGCAATAAAGCCGAAAACCAAAGTCACTGTAGAGCAGCAGATTTTTGCCATCGTTGTTCAAGCCATAGTTTTGTTATCGTTGCCGATGACTGAAATGTGTGAGTAATTGTGCACCGGTAATCACTATCTAGTGATCTCAAAAGTAGTAGTTTTTACACCCTCTTTAGGACTTTTGGCTGGGAAAATTTGCCACTTTTAGGAGCTCTGTCACTATCCAAGTACACAGAAAGTAAGTTGTTAACGCGTATGAATATGTGAACGCGCAAGTGTGTGTTAGAGAAAAAAGTAGTTGATCAGCAAATTTGTAAAAACTTTAATTAATTTAGATTTTGATGCTTCAAAAAAAGAGTTCAGTAAATTTCTTATAAATAAGTTTTTATTAAATCTTGGTAATTTTATAAAAATGCATTGTAAATATAAAATAGCCTGATAAATAAAATATTATTTTTACACAAGTATTTCTGCCATTGTATTTATTTATTATTTTATTTATTGTGTCTTATGTTAAAGCGTACTTCGTCGATACAAGAATAAAAACAAGTCTTCTATTAATAAATGAATAATTTATTAAATCTAATGAATTGAATTCATCACAGTTAAAAATGCTTTCAAATAGTCTTTACGTTCTGATAAATTAAAAACTTATTAATATAAATTGTGTCTGTTCTTTATTGTTCCAAACATTTTAGCTGTAGAAATTTTCAATTTAAAATATTAAAAACGAGAGTATTTGTAAAAATAGAAAAAAAAAATTATTCACTTACAAAATTTGTTTCAAAATTTTTCTAGTACTATCAATCACTTTCAGACTCAACTCGAGAAGCGTTTGAACTGTACAACACTCGGAAAAGCATCGATTTCTTCTATTTGAACAAAATAATAATAATAAAGAATAAAAATCTTTTACCACGCATTCGATATATCGCATACTCCAAGAAAATGGCGTAATGTCCCACACTGATCATCGCTATATGTTCGTGTAAAACTAGCCTTGCAAGAAAGAAACTATTACTTCAACTCTTTTGTATGATATACAAATACGATAAGGGAAAGAGCGTGTAGTTAATATTAATATTTTTTTTTTTGACTTTTTCTTGTATCGACATTTTTTTAGTAAAATATTGATTAATACAAAATATTTTTAATTCATAGAGCGTGCATGGATTCACTTTTCACTGCACCACGATTACCTTTCTTGTTACTCAGGTGCTAATGTTTTATGCTGATGTTTTTTCTGCAGCGATAGCTAGAAAAAAAAAAAAATAGAATTAATTAATCAAAACGTTGCATGATAAAGTATTTGACAATAATATGTTACACTCAGCTCTCTCTATTTCATTTTTTTGTTATAACGCGCTTTTCTACTACCATACCAAGAAATAGAAAATTCTACTCCAAATTTTTTTGAAGGTACATGACTTAGAGGTCCAACCGCAAAGGGTCTAGGTTAGGATAACAATACAATAATCCGTAGTCATTTTTGGAAATTTAGGTCGCCGATGACGAGGATACCTGCAAGTCATCTTCAAGAGTTCGGGACAAATTTTTTGGGGATGACTTCGAGGGGTATTATTGAGTATTTTAGGAAACAGTTCGGACCTGAACATCTGGGTCGCAGATGACGGAGATGCCTGGGGGTCATATCCAGGAGATTGAGACGAATTCTTGGAAGATGAGTTGAGAAAGAGTGTTGTAGCATCTAATTTTTTAGTATTCGACATACTTAATAAAAAAAAATATTTCAAGTATTACATTACAAGAAACGATGTAAATTTCAATAATAAAAAAATTTTAAACAATAGTTAGATTTAAATAAAAGTAGATAAGAAATCGCATTTTGTTATACAAGGGTAGAAAGTTGAACATTTCCTCATTGAAGAAGTCTTCAACTTTTTCCCCTGTGTAACATTCTATTATTCTCCATTTGATGTCTTAAGTAAGCTTATTAGTTATAATTATTCATTTAAGGTTGCATGTTCAGTGCGAGAGAGAACGCTAGAGTCATAAGACAGAGAGAGAGTTACGAAGCTCTTCGTAACTCTCCGCTCTGTCGCTCTCGTGAAAAATATGGTCGCTGACCGTAGATTTTAGTGTTAAGTGATTATTTTAAGTAGGGACCGTCCACGTCAAGAATACACGAAAATCTACGACTTTTGAAAATTTTTCTGAAAATGTTAACATCGATTCTAGGTACTAGAAGATGAAGTTTCCTAAATTTTCAGATCCTAAGAAAAATTTTTATCTCTTTTACGAGCAGAACACTTGTATTTAAATCTTCTGTTTTAATGGTACTGATCACTTTTTTTCACTGTTTTTGCTGCTATTATAAACTAATAATCGATTTTAGCATGATTGGTGTTGAATATTAATACAAGATTTAAATCCAACCGCCACAATTATCACGCACCGGTAATTTACCGGCCGCTGCACCGGCCGAGCACCTGCTCGGCGGCGGCCTCGGGTCGTCATTACACTTGGTTTTTTTTGGTTAGCTAGACGACGCCTCGTATTTTTTGTAGCGACAAAATTCAAGCTCAAATTTAACAGTGAAAAGTGAAAAGGTCATCGTGGGTCATTCGAATAGGAAGAATCAGTGCTCAACATTCTGGCAATCATTGCGACGCGAAGGACACGACTGATCACCGAGTTCATCGACGCCGCTTACTAACCTCTCGCCCACCGCATGGGGTACGGGATTTGATTCAAGGGACCTTTTGCTCACCTCTTCAGCCAGCTCAACTCCAGACTGCTCACTGCGCTCAACTAGGACCAAAATGTTTAGGATTGAGTGTAGAAATTGAGAAAAACACAATAATAAAACTTCTTAGTTGAAATTTTGTTTTATAATTTTAATAATTAAAAGAACTGGAAACACTTCAATTATATACAGTAAACTCTGTGCCTGTTGTAACGTAATAATCAGGACACTAACGAAATAAATTATCAATTATAAATACAAGCAACTGAGTAGGTCTTGATTGCGTCTACTCGTCATCACGTATTAGACGCCACTCATCCACGGAAAAGCTCACCCTCAGGAAAAATTTCTCTAGGCTGCAAGTTGGTAAAATCTTCATAACAAGGTATCTACTGCTCACAATCAAAAGGAGATTTCTGTTTCGCTACCTACTGGCAAACCATAGGGAATTACTCATCCTTAGTGTAATCAAAAATTGTTTAAGCTCAACCTTTGTATAGACTGTAAATAAATCTACTTTCAACTAAGAACTGTACTCAAGTGTTGTGTCAAATTATTCACTCCCTTTCTACATACATAAAATTTATTTTATGCCAGTAAGCTCAGCTCAATATTCAACATTGGTCCTTCGAGCCGAATGTAGTAGGTGGCTGTGAGTAATTTCTCACTTAAAAATCATTCTGAGCTTACATTGCTCAAAATCAAGTAAGCGATAACCCCCTTATCTTGATTCAACAAGGTTGAAATTCTTCGCTTGGACACAAAAGACTTGGAGCATCTCCTGGAGGACAATTTTCTGGTTCTGGTGGTTACTCCAAGTCAACGCATACTGCTACAAGGTTTTTGCAGCTCTTCGTAGCCTTGCATCTGGTGTTGGTGGTCCACCCAAGGTATTCGCTTACCACTAAAAAGCTCAACTGGTCATTCGAAGACCTGCTACTGGCGTCCACTCAATCCGAACTCATTGGGAGTTTCCACTTAGATTTGGCACTCTCTTACCATGGCTGACAAGGGAGTCAAACCTTCCAGGTTCAGTGACCTCCAGGAAAACCCATCAGAGGTCGACCCAGCTCTCCTGACACTTGAACAACAGGATAAGGAACTGCTCAAACAGCAAAAGGCTCAAAAAAAGCAAGAGGCCTTGCTCAAGCAGCAGCAAGCCCAGTCACAATCACAGCATCTACTCAAACAAAAGGAAGAGGAGAATCTGCTCAAGTATCTTCCAACTAAGACAGTAAGATCACAAAACTCAAAATCTGAGACAGATCTTCCCGATCTTTTTTCTCGTGGTGCTACAGATGGGCTTGGCCTTCTAGCAAGGAACCAATCAGAAGATATGAAGGCCACACAAAATGCGCCTACCCACTCAAGATTACCTCATGTGACCGTTACTGGCTCTTCCTCGGGTTTAGTGGATGCCGGAGCAAAAATGACCCGGTCGAAATCACCTTCTGCCAAACCAGCTGACTTGGTAGTCAAAATCTCATCGCAATGGTGCAGACTGGAATCTATGAAGCATCTTATAGAGACGGTTGGCAGGTTCAACGACAGAGCCAAGGCTACCCTTGTCAAACAGTGGAGTAAGGAGGCCAATCAACTCAACGACGTCTTTATCCAAGAACACTCTATTCTGGAAAGCTCATGTCCCGCGTCCTTAGTAATGGATCCTTACTTCATGGACGCAGCGGCCCTGCAAATGGCAAGAGGTTACTCAAACGTGATGCTGGAGATCACCCTGTTAGAGCAAGAACTCATCCCTGAACCGGTCACCAATTCACAGTCTGCCTCATCGTCCGATCATCGCCGCTCAAAATTGCTCGAAATAAAGATCCCGCACTTTTCGGGAGCATACTCGGAATGGCCTAGGTTCAAGGACACACCTTTACCACCTTGGTACTCAACGATGTTCGGCTCAGCGAGTTAGAGCGGCTCCACTATCTGGTCGGCTCACTGGGTGGCAAGCCGAAGGAGCTCATCTCCGGATTCCCGCTCATAGGGACCTCACTTCAGCTATCATGGGATGCACTCATCACGAGATACGACAACAAGAGGTATATCATGGGAACATACCTTAAACAGTTGTACAGCACAGCCAAAAAATGCAGAGTCTCTCACGAAGCTGACTGACACCGTTGGAAAAATTCGGTCGGTCTTGCTCAACATGTGCACCCCAGAGCAGCTGGGTGACTGTTTCTTGACTCACCACATCACGAGGTTACTTGATCGGCCATCTCGGGAAGCTTGGGAGACTTCAATCGGCGACTCTCAGGACTTTCCTGCCTTTGAGCAGATCAGCTCATTCTTGTCCGCTCGAGCACGAGCTTTTGAGCACGTAGATGGCTGTTAAATCCTTGAAGTCATCTGTTTCATTTTTTTCTGAATTTATTTCAATTTCCTCTTTCACGGCGGAGGAAAAACAATTTTCTGCGACCTCTTTCACTTTTGACGCACTAATCTTCAAGTAAGTTGTGTACGCAGGCTTACTTATAAAGTGGCTGCACAAATCCATGAGGTCGCAAAATTTACTGCAGCTCACTAATCCCAAACCGAGAATTCGCATGGCAAAAAGAAAGCGACAGTTTATATCGAATCGGGAACCAATTTTCTCACTCGACGGAATATTGTGGGATTTTTTGCAGTTTTCACACTTCACTAGTAGATTAAAAGCAAGTCCTTCTGATTAAAAACTCACTTTTCTACTACATTTTGAGCACACAACTAGGGTTGAAAGAGTTGAAAAAATAAGCGAAAAATCTATAATGCGGTAAAACATATTAGAGTGTTCGGGTACACTTTTTTTACTATTTATTCTTATTTTCTTGGCCGACACACTTGCTGGATCAACTGTTACATTGGTAACACTTTTGCCAACACTTTTTCTTTTAATTGGTCTATCATGCCGTTTATTTGGATCAGATATTCTATCCACTCTTATTATTTTTTTCGGCATGGTGAAAAATTTTTGTAGCTAACAGCACAAACCGATGCACAACAACTGACCTGGATGGTGAAAGGCAGCGCACTGAGGCTTCTTCCCCTCGAAAAATACCGTTACACTCATTCTAGAACGACTCCGCCTCCAAAACTCAACAAAAGATTTGTATCTACCTGGGGGGATTACAAAAAGCTGAGCGCGCAGCTACAGCTCGGCAGTATCCGAGCGCGCTAAAAGGTCTTGTACGAAAACAGCTATAACTTTGCAAGGGAAACTCGAAATAACTTGAAATTTTGACACAGCATTTATATGATGTTGTACTTTCAGAAAATGGAATAAAAAATCGATTTTTCAAAAGTGCCTAGGGTTTACCCCTAATAATAAATCTACTTTCAACTAAGATCTGTACTCAAGTGTTGTGTCAAATTATTCACTCCCCTTCTACATCCATAAAATTTATTTTATGCCAGTAAGCTCAGCTCAATATTTAACAATTGGTCTCATTCGAAATCTATCTAAGAACGTCAAATTTATGTTATTCTCATGTCTTGAGTTCGATACAACAGTCAAACAATGCTTAAAATACGCAATCAGCTGATTCCAAAAAAATTATTTTTTTATTTTTATTTTTCCATTTTTGAAGTCAAACTTCTATTCTGTCGGTAGAGAGTTTTGAGCGGTCAGGAGTGAATCTAAAAAGCTTGGGTTCCCTCTCCTCAACTCCTTCAATTTTCCCCTCAACTCGTGGTCTCCCCACTCTTAGTTAGAAGTTTCACTTCTGCCGGGGATTCCAAGACTCACACGTTTTTCTGATTTGTTTTAGTATCTACTTTTAGTGTGGGTAAAAATAATTTTTTTTTGAGTTAAAAGTGATGTTTTCAGGTTTTTGTGAAAAAAACGTCAAATTTCATTAAAATTTCAATTTTCATTAAAACAGACAATTTAAATACAAGTGTTTTTCTCGTAAAAGATATGAAAAAATGTTTTAGGACCTGAAAATTTGGGAAACTTCATCTTCTAGTACCTAAAATCTACGCCTAAAAAAATTTGTAGATTTTCATGCTTTCTTAACGTGGATGGTCCCACTAACTAACGAAAGACATTAATTGTTCATTCCAGTTTAGAAAATATATTAAATATTTATTCATCACTAAGATTTATTTTTGTTGAAATGTGTGAGTTACCGAACACAATAACAAGAGTGTGTGTGTGAGCCGAGCGAGCTCAAGCCTGCGAGAAGCGCAAGGTGCGTGCGCGTACTTACTACTCTGTTGCTGTTGCTTGTCGGGAACGCATGTCGTGAACATGCAGTGTATTTATTAGTTTACCTTATTAAATAATTATATATAAAATAAACCAACACTTATTACTCATGATCCATTAAACCCTCTATTCCAACAATTTTATTACAATCTATTAGTCAGTTTATCTGAAATTCTGTATTAACCTCCAAAAACTGCGATTTTCCATATGATTGCGTGTTAAACTATATTTGTTTATATCTTTTTATTCACGAGCCAGAAAGCTCTAAAAATTAAACTGAGTTCATAACTAATCAATACTAACATTTTAGTCAAGTCTTGCGCAAATCTTTCAGTTAATTCGAGTACTGAACATGCAACCTTGACCAAATTCAGTTAATCGAGTCAAGCGCGGCCATGTTTTTCTTCCCGCCCTGCTGAAGCGCCACCGGAGACTCAAAATTTACCTACTTTTTAAAGAAGTTTTTGTTTAATTTTTTTGTTGGCTGCTTTGGCATTTGAAGGCACGAACGTGTAAGTAATACGTAAGAGCAGTGTTTGCGGGCCGAAAGCAGCCAACAAAACATAATCGGCAAATAATATTCTAAATCCTATCACAAAATCAATTACCATCACATTTAGTTTAGTTTTAAATTGTAAATATTAAAATCTATCATTGCTAATCTTTTTTCTAAGTATTTTTCTAAAATCTAAGTATTTTCATTATGAAGTTGGGAAACAGGACTATTTTTTTAGTTAAATATCACAGATATTATATTATATAGTTGACAGGCAAAATTTTTTTCCATGAGGTGCAGCGAAGCGCAGCTAAAAACTCCTTAAATAAGCGTTATTTTAGTCAAAAATATCTCAACAACACACCTCAACAAACAATACAACGTCACAATGACTAACCATTTTGCCGACAACCAAAGTGTGTCTTCAGGGTCCTCGAGGTCGATTAATTGTCGCTCGTGCACTTTTAGATGCTTATTCGGAAATCACAATCATATCAATAGGATAAGCTCGTAAGTCGAATGCAATTCTAGAGCCTATAGTTGCAAAAATTTCTGTAATTAGTGGAGATACAGCTGCTCAAGCCCGACTTCAAACTGTTTTGTTGCTAACTTTGACTTTTTTACTTGAGAAGCTAAGGGATTTCATCAGGAAACTTCTCTCGCTGATGTAAATAATCTGTAGTAATCGAGAATTTTCAAGCTCTGCCAGCATTACTAGTTATTTTAATTCCAAAAAAGCCTGGAAGTTAATAAATTTGAGTTTACAAATCTTAAGCTTTGATTTATTCAATAAAACATTCTCGGCTGCAAGTGATTTGAATCTTTTCGAACAAGTGTAGATTCAGGACGACCTTCACTTTGGACGTGACGGCTCTGCAGCATTCGCTATTCAAGTTTAAAGATGAAATTTTAAAACCAAGGAAGTGATTATGAGTAATTTGTTCCAAGAAGTTTACGTATGTGTTCTACGAGAAAGTACCCAAATTCTGACATCTTTTTTTGTGTCAAATTAACCGGCTGAGGTACTTTCGAATGCAGCCCTGACTTCGATAGTCTGCTGGTTTGTCTTCCGATCATACGTGATGCAAACGAGCGTCCGGTACGAATGAGTCAATGTCAGCACAATGAGTGGCAACATAAGTTTTCCAACTTGATGAATGGTCTCTAAGCCAATACAATTATATCTAAATTCAGAGCAAAGGTGGACTGAATTAATCTTGATAAGCATTACGCTACGATAATTCCTGACTAAATCAGCCAGCACGTAAGCTGCATTGAGTTCTAGACTAGGTATACTCATAGTCTTGAGTGGGACAACTTTGCGTCTTTGCTAATTGTTGGTTTACGTGAACTTGACAGGACTCAACACACCATAAAAAATTACAGCATCGTAAGCACGCTATGAGGCATCTGCAAAACCATGTATTTCACAAAAATCGAGCTCAGGTGACCAATGTATGAATCTGGGAGTACGAATTGTGTTAATTGATGAAAGCTTACCACACCAATTCAATCATTGATTGTTAAGATCACTTAAAACAGGATCATCCCACTCGTCAGTAGCCACAAAATTTGAATGAAAATCTTGGTGGAAACTACCGTGGGGGCCAACCAACCTATTGGATCAAAAATCCTTGCGATTTATGACATTATAATTTTTTTGGTTAGTATTGCTGTTTTGACTATTGGAATAGATAATAATCTTCTAGATTTCTCCACCAAATTCCAAGAAGAAATTGCACAATTCTAACCAGGAATCTGGGACAGTCGCGAGGACATTAGATGGTAATCATTCTAGTAAACGGAAATCGTTAGCTTCCCATTTTCTCAATGAGAAACCGCCTGCCATGAGAAAATCTATTAAAGATTTTTGCTTCGACAAAACCACAATGTCTGCTAACGATAACCTACCCAAGGGCTCTCCGGCCATGAAATACCCCAACAAAGAACAAGGCATCGTCATTGATACTGTCGATGAAATGAGGAACGACGAATATCTGCGCGCCATTTGCACGAAAATGGCAACACATCAAGCGCACACCCACACAAAATGCATCTGAATGTCGCCTTCATTGAATCAGCACACTTTGTAACGAAGTTTGCAACTTTGGACCTTTGTGTAAAATATCATTCAGGCTGTATCCAGTAGATGCCACTCGAGATGCGTTAAAAACCTCTCGAAGTTTCTTTCCTTGATCACCTGCTTGCCAAATTCCATGGTGAGGGATATAATGCAACTGAGATTTACAATTTTTAAATGTACCCATAAATCGCCGATATTCGGTGGCCCGCGTCCCGAGTCGCGCGTTTTGACTGTGAAGTTAGGTTAGGGCAGTGCAAGACGCGGGAATTCTCGCAACACTTCTGGAATCGTTGGTCTGCTGAGTACATCGACTCACTGCATCAACGACCAAAGTGGCAATGAGCAACCAAGCGCCTTGAAGTAGGTGATTTGGTCCTAATCAAAAGCGAGTTAACAACACCTGCTAATTAGCCACTCGGGCGTATTGTTATGGTGCATCCTTCTTAAGGGGATAGTATGGTCAAACGAACGAAAAAAAAATGCTTTTTTTGACGATTTTTAAAATGAAATCAAGCAAACCAAGTTTATTGTAAAATATAGTACTTTATTGAGTAACATTTAAAGAAGCTATTGTCCAATTTTGAGGTAAAAATATTAAGATTTAAGTCTCTGGCAGGCAATTTTCGGCGAGACCTTTCGAAAAAAGTTTTTTGCGGTGGCCACTCGTACTTGGCACTGGCTTATCTGAAACACAATTTGAAAGAAGATTTAGTTAAAGGATAAGTTTTTCTAGGTACTGTCGAGCCACTTTTTAAAATTTTTTATTTTCAACAAAATGGCGGGCCTAAAATGGCGTCATTTTGAGGTAAAAATTTTCAAACTGCTGGTAAAAATGTAAAAATTAAAAAGAAAATAAAACACCCCGACAGTACTTAGAAAAACTTATCCTTTAACTAAATCTTCTTTCAAATTGTGTTTCAGATAAGCCAGTGCCAAGTACGAGTGGCCACCGCAAAAAACTTTTTTTTGAAAGGTCTCGCCGAAAATTGCCTGCCAGAGACTCAAATCTTAATATTTTTACCTTAAAATTGGACAAAAGCTTCCTTAAATGTTACTTAATAAAGTACTATATTTTACAATAAACTTGGTTTGCTTGATTTCATTTTAAAAATCGTCAAAAAAAGCATTTTTTTTTTTCGCTCGTTTGACCATACTATCCCCTCAAGGTAAGCGAAACCATAGAGTACACCGTCCGCACCGCATACTCGATCTTCCGGATTCATACCCAGAAGCTGGTCATCCTCGAAAGAATGGACGATTCGACAACATCTGAGGTCCCTCAACCCCATTCGTAAAAGTTCATTTATGGATAAAACGATGGTGGGCGAAATGTTCGTTATCAATTATCATCTTACAAATTATCATCTCAAATAAAAAATCATTGTAGTTAAAATAAAAAATCTAGTGACAATGTAAATTACTTTTTTTGCATCTGTTTTCTACGATATAGTGAGAACTAAGTGTATGTATATATTAAATTTTTAAATATATAAAATGCTATTAGGAAAAAGTCAAGAAGTCAGTCAATTCAGCATTTAGAAATTTTGTATAAAAAAATATCACATAAAATAAAAATTCATCTTTCCTTTAAAAAAAGTTAATAACGTTTTAATTTCAAAACAATTGAGATATCTACAAAAAACTCAAACGGTCCCCAGATAGCACAAAAAGTTTTCAGAACGTTCTGGCAACGTTGCACAGAAACCATTGCAACCTTTCGTTGAAAGGTTGCTGAACGGTTTTAGAAACGTTGTGACAATTGTGTAGATCTCCGTTATTAGTTTCAAAGAAAACCTTCAATCAACGTTATGGCAACAAAGTTTGTCAACCATATTTTTTCAAAAGGTGACCACAAATTGTTCTGGCAACGTTTCTAGAACCTTATGGTAAATCGTTCCTTCAAAGTTGCTACAGAGTGTTGACAAGGTTCCAAATTACCTATTTGAATTTAAAACGTTTTAGCGAGAACCTCAAGTTTGAGTAATTTAATTAAAAATACCTATGAACTTGAGGTAGAAAAATTTTATGTTTTTAATTTTTTTTGTAAATAATTCGACCCAAATTGGTAAGAACAGCTCTCAGACTAGTCAAATCATTCAAAAATTGTTGAAACGACTTTCAGTCACTCGGCCGGAATAACAAAATTTGGTGGGTTATATATCCACAGCTTGTTACTTTGCTGAGAGCTCAGTTCTAACGGTAAGCCACCTAGCGGATGGGACCCAAAACTACTCATTTCGCGTTAGCAGTCGTTAGGTCTTAAAAAGCATTTAAAGTATTTAAATATACATGTTAAAAACATACTTAGTATTTAGCTCTTAATTATAATTTTAATTTTTAGCTAGTAATAAATTAACGATATTAAAAAGAAAAAATTTAAAAAAAAAGGGAGGTTTAATTTTTTTTTTTTCATGAAAATGTAAACTAAAAAATTTTTAAGTATTCATAAATAAATAAATAAACAAATAAATATGTGAAAATATTTGTTTAAGTTTATTATAGTTAAATAAATGAAATTTTATAATCAAGCCCCGAAGGGGCACAACTTAAATATTAGTTCTAATCCATCATCTCTAACGTTAACTGTGGTTTGGTGGCTAAAGTCACCGCTCTCTATTTTGCCGTCTCAGGTTCGATTCTATGTGCTTTTTTTTTTTTTTTTAAATAAATTATACGCTCTTTAGGTGTTTTTAAGGACATTTTATAACTATTAAAATTGTTATTAATAAATGCATCGGTACACTTATTTTTAAAAATTTTAATTTTTTAATAACCTTGTGGAGGATAAATGAATGAAAAAAAATATTTTTTTCAGGGGCATTTTTTTATTTTGATAATCAATTTTCCTAATAATAAATGAACAGATTCATTATTATTCTTCATAAAGATTAACAAATAACGTTTCTAATCAAGCAATTAGTAATCCATTTTCATTAAAATAAAAGAAAATATTTATTCAAAAATAAAGTAACTGTACTTAAAATGCCCCCCCCCCCTCTCCTTGGTATGTTGAATGTATAGACTCTGTGACCAGTGTGTCCGATCCCGGCCCAGGGGGTACCGAGAAATTTAAAAATCTTCCGGCGAAGATAAGGCAAATAAAAAAAACACAAAAACTTGGGCGGCTGGGTTCAATAAATAAATAAATGAATAAATAAGTAAATAAATAATCCCCCAAACTTAACAACCCAAAAACCCTGGGCATTGAAATTAAAATAATCAATAATTAAATGAATAAATGAACCCCAAGCAAGACAACCCAACAACGCTGGGCATTCGTGTTTTCGTTTTTTTTTTTTTTTTTTTTTTTTATTTCTAAATAAATAAATAAATAAACCAAAAAAAAACCAAATCAATAACGCAGGGCGTTAAAGCTTTTTATGAACAATCAAAAATTAAATAAATAAACAAACAAAGCTAGACGACCCAACAGCGCTGGGCGTACTGGTTTTATTGCGAAAAAATGAATAAACAAATAAATAATCCCTAAAGCATCTAAAACCTAATAACGTTGGGCGTCCGGGTTTTTTAAAATAAATAAATTAATGGACCGCCAAGCGCTTCAACCCCATTACGCTCGGCGTCCGAGTTTCTTTTTATTACATAATTTAATGAATAAATTAATGAACCGCCAAGCTCTACAACCACATAATGCTAGGCATCCGAGTTTTTTAAATAAATGAACTAATAAATAAATTAACAGATCGCCAAGCACTACAACCACATAATGCTGGGTGTCCGAATTTTTCTAATAAATAAATTAAAAAAAAAATTAACAAACTGCCAAACTCTACAACCACATAACGCTAGGCATCCAAGTTTTTAAAATAAATGAACTCATAAATAAATTAACAAAACGCCAAGCACTACAACTCCATAACGCTGGGCGTCCGATTTTTTTTAAATAAATGAACAAATATGACAATGAACCACTGAACAATACAACTCCCTGCACTGGGCATCCGAATTTTTCTAATAAATAAATTAATCAATCGCCAAGCACTGAAACCCCATAACGCTGGACGTCCGAGTTTTTTTTTTTTTTTCTAATAAAGTAACTAACCGCCAAGCAATAAAACCCCATAACGCTGAGCATCTGAGTTTTTCAAATAAATAAATTGATAAACAGCCAAGCGCTACAACCCCATAAAGCTGGATGTCTGAGCTTTTTTTTAAAATAAATTAACTATCCATCAAGCAATAAAACCCCATAACGCTGGAAGTCTGAGTTTTTTTTTTTTTTTTTTTTTATAAATTAACTAACCGCCAAGCAATAAAACCCCATAACGCAGGACATCCGAGTTTTTCTAATAAAGTAATTAATAAATAAACTCATGAACCGCAGGGCATATCAACCCCATAACACTGGGCGTCCGAGTTTTTCTATTAAATAAATTAATAAATAAATTAACAAACTGCCAAGCACTACAACCCCATAACTCTGGACGTCCGAGTTGTTTTGTTTAAAATAAATTAACTAACTGTCAAGCCCAAAAACTCCATGACGCTAGACGTCTAAATTTTTTTTTAAAATAAATAAAGAACTAAATTAGCCACCAAACAGTACAACCCCATAACGCTGGGCGTTCTGGTTTTTTTTTTTTTTTTTTTTTTTTTTTAAATAAATTAACTAATCACAAAGCACTAATTTTCCATATAGCTGTGCGTCGAAGTTTTTTTTAATAAATGATAGTATATTATATAATAAGTGCGTAAAATGCATCATTCACACATGCGTGCTGGCGTCGGCTTTGCCGACGCCAATAGCATAAGTGTGTGAACAATGCAGTTTACGCACGTATTATGTATACTATTTTATATTACGAGTACCCGAAAATGCGTCCAAATTGCAAAATTATTGATTAAATTTGTTTAAACTTTCAAATTAAAAAAAAAATAGGTTAGACTGCAGAGTCAGATCATGCTAGTTGTTTCTACTTGCATGGGTACTTTGGTTTTAGCTTACAAATATAACTGTATAGTATGTTTGGGGATTTTTTTTTGTTTCTTAGCGGTATGGTGGCCGGCGTTTGAGTTAAGTGGTTAGGATTTGTTCTGATCTTAGAAGAGCAAGGAGTTTAGTTAGTACTCGCTATTAGTAGGTATTATTTGACATAAACGCAGTTTTTTTGTCATTTTGTGTTCGACTTGCAAATAAATTCATCATGGATTTGTTTTTAAATCCGGGTAATGCCGTTGAAGACGATGATGAAGAGGAAAGGGAGTACATTCCTTTGGAAGTTATGAAAGCAGCGAATATTATAGCTTTGAATTTGTTGCCAGAGAAATCTAGACAATTGTACATGAAACGCTACAATGACTTTAAAGTTTGGCGAAGAGACAATAAAATCAGAAATTCTTTTTGTGAAGAAGTGTTATTAGTTTACTTTAATCATTTATCTACAAAGTATTGCTCTTCGACATTGTGGGCTTATTTTTCCATGCTCAAATCATGCATTCAAGCATACGATAAATTAGATATAGGAACTTATGGTAGATTAATCGCATTTATCAAGTCAAAACACAAAGGACATAAGGCTAAAAAAGCAAAACCTTTAACGCCTCTAGAAGTAGCTAAGTTCTGTCATGAAGCCCCTGAAGAGTTTCTTATAACTAAGGTTTATAATTTTATTGATTTTATTGAATTTTATTATGTGCTATTGTAAAAAGTTTTGTTTTGTTTTTTATTCGTATCAAAATACTATTCTTAGGTTAAATTAGTGATTGGAATCAGTGGATGGTGTCGTAGAAAAGAACTTACTGATCTGACCATGGGTAATGTTGTGGAAGTTGAACGAAAACTTTTCTTAGTGACTATTCCATATACAAAAACTTATGTGGAAAGATCTTTCACTGTTGTGGGAGAATTTTACAATATTTGTAAAAAATACCTCTCTGTTAGACCTGCTACACTGAGAATTGATCGCTTTTTTTTGACTTTTCGTAAGGGAAAATCTAATAAATTTATACAACAGCCTTGCGGTATAAATTCTGTAGGAGCTGTCCCTTAGGTTGTTGCTACATTCCTCAAGTTACCGGATATTGACAAGTATACTAGTCATAGTATAAGGCGATCTTCAGCTTCAATTTATGCTGAAACCGGTGCAACTGAGTCAGAACTCATGACATTCGGTAAATGGAAATCAGCTGCTGTAGCAAAAGGTTATCATGAGCAATCTTTATTTAATAAAAAAAAAGTTGCTCATCAGATTACAAATGCGATCATAGCTGATAATCCAAATTTGGAATCTCCTAATTCTGTGCTTTGTACAACTACTGAGACAGCTCCAGATAGTTTCTCGACAAGTTCAACTGTTGGCCTACAAAATAATTATAATGATGCCTCTTTGTACACACACATTGTCTACTCTGAGCCTGTCCCTAATGTTTTGCCTTCTATACCATTGAGCAATGTTGTTTTTGAGCAAATTGATGCTGCTGAAATAGTTCAAATGTCAAGGTAAGAATTTAATGTATTGTATTTATTTAATGATTTTATAACTTTATATACTCATGACTATTTACTTATATGGTTTTTTTTTTTTTTTTTTTTTTTTTATAGTTCTGAAGATCAACTTAAAAATAGTTCAGGCACTTCTGATGCATTTACATCTTTATTGGATGACTCTGATTCAGATTCAACTGCTTTTTCTCCTAAAGCCAAATCATCTGTAAAACAAAAATTAGAATATTGGAAGAAGAGTTTACCAGTAACAACTTCAAAAGCTTCGACTTCACCCCCAAGAGTATACTCCAATCAATCTAAAAATGCCATGAAAAAAATTCAGTCAGAGAAAATTCAGTTCACATCAAGCCCGCAATGTTTTGAACCAATCGTCATTGAATACTTCTTCTCCAGGACATTCTGGTTCAGACAACTCTTCGACAGTCATTTCACCTCGAAACTATAATACTACAGGAAATTCTACTCCAGAAAGAATTTCATCAAACTTTTGTACCGATACAAATTTAGTTAGTAATAGAGAATCAACAGTCTCTAATTTACAAAGCTCTTCTGCTTCAGAATTTGATAATTCAGCAAATGTAATTTATCCTTGGATATTTTTAAAAAAAGTAATGGTATGATGGTATGATTATTTTTTTAAATTGTCCTTGTGTTTGTGCTTTGTTAAAATTTTACTACAAGACAGTTTTATTACATTAATGTATACAAAAAAATTTATTATTCCAGATGATTTTAGAAATATCGTTGAAAATTATAAAACGTTTCGATAAGAACTGTCAGATATATTCATTTTTTTTTTTTTTTTTTTTTTTTTTAATGATAATATGTGCTTGGATGATGTGAGTACCAAACATACTGTTTATAAATTAATAATAAAATATTCTTATAAATGTTTTAATTTTACAATTTTTTTACTAACCTTAATGAATAGCAACATTTTTTAATTGGGAACTGCTAAACGTCGGTCAGATATTTCATATTTCATATTTCTGTATTCTTACACTTCAGGACGCGGGAATCCGGACTGGCGCGGAAAATTTTGAGTTCAAAATTATTTTGAATTTGGCCGTGAAAAATAATTTTTCAATGATTGAAAATATATATTTCAAAGCCAATTTCAATAAAATTTTTTTATAAACATGTTTCAAAAATTCATTTGATATCTTTAATTTTCAAGTTATAAGGAAGTATATGTGTGCAATTTATACTAACTTAGTTATTAACTTATACTGCAAACATTTTTTTTTTTTTTTTTTTTTTTTTGATCTGAATTTACAACAATTATAATTTTATTATCTTTAACAAGAAAATCTGTCATTTTACAGAATTGTCGATGAATTTATAAATTTTGCATAAATAAATTTTAACTTCATTAATTGATTTTTCTTTTTGTGTAACCGTGCTTACAAAAATTTTTGTGTTATTATAATCTTCAATTAATTATTACATTTATTGATAAGAATTAAAAAAATATATACTTTCAGTCAAAACTTTTATTAGAATTTTCTATTTTAAAATTTAGCGCCATGTTACTTCCTTAAGCAGCGCCTCTAACGGCGTTTTTCGAGCTGCTAGAAACAACGAATTCGGTGGAATTGTATATATAGTTAGAGTACTGTGTATAACCTTTTTACAAGCTCTTTTTTCTTAATTTTAACCCTTTGTAAATACAAAAGGGTTGTTTTCACATTATTTTTCATCAATTTTTAACACTAGCTTTTCATAAACATGTATAAGATAAAATTTTTTAATTATTTTCGGCCTTAATTTAAATGAAAAAAAATAAGTTCGATTTTCGATTATCTGACCGACGTTTAGCACCGGCCTTTTAATTTACTAAGTCCAAAAAATTATAAAAGGAATGCTTTTTGTAAAAACGCAGAAGCAGTATTATGGAGATCAGTTAATTACGCTTTATGGAAACTGAAAGTCATGAAACCAAGACAATTTAATATGACTAATTGAAGTACTTTATTTAATTTATGTATAACTTTTTCATGAGTTGTTTTTGAACATTTTATTTCATACTAAATGAACAAAAAATCATTATAACCTGCAATTATTTTACATTGATAACAAATTTCATTATTTTACTTTTTCTTATATTTTATTTGCCAAGTAAATTTCATTTGGTGATTCAGTTATTAATTTAATTAAATTTTCATGAGTAAAAGTGCCAAGCTCGTTTCCTTGATTATAAAGGCGATTGCACGAACTCGCGGGATGCGGGAAATCCTGCTATTTCTCCCACTATTTCTCCAAAATAAAAGGAATTATTATTTTTTACTAAATATTTTTATTAGTTTATTACTCATAATAATAAATACTTTATAGAAAAAAATCTTGTGTAATCGTCAAAAGGAGCCACAGCAAGATGCATGGATATAAAGATATGTTCACAAGCTAAAGTAAATTGTGCATGGTCAGTAGCTTTTACACAAAATCAACAGATGGCAGCTCTGTATGAATGTAGTTACTAACAAGCACAACCATAACACATGAATTTACGAACTCAAACTAGCTCTTTAGAATGTGTAAAATAAGCATTTTAGGGTACGGGTAATATAAGATCATATATAAATGAACTAAAATAAACAAAAGAAAAGAAGAAAATTCTTCTTAATAAATGAACTACCTAGAAAACGAAGAAAATTCTTCTATATAAATGAACTACCTAAAATTACAACCCCATAACACTGGGCATCTGAGTTTTACTAATAAATAAATTAATAAGCCGTCAAGCGTTGTAACCCCATAACAGTGGACGTCCGGTTTCTTTTTTTTAAATAAATTATCTAACCGTCAAGCACTGAAACTCCATAACGCTGGACGTCCGAGTTTTTTTTTGATAAATAAATCAATAAATAAATTAACAAACTGTCAAGCAGTACGACTCCATAACGCAGGGCGTTCAAGTGTTTTTTTAATGAATAAATTAATAAATAAATTAATAAACTGCCAAGCGCCACAACCCCATAACGCTGGGTGTCCGAGTTTTTTTTTAAAATAAATTAGCTAACCACCAAGCACTAAAACCCCATGAAGCTGGGCGTCCGAGTTTTTTTGAATAAGTAAATAAATATATGAAGGAACCGCCAAACAATACAACCCCATAACGCCGGACGTTCGAGTTTTTTTTTTTTTTTTTTTTTTTTAAATTAATTACTTATCCGCCAAGCACTTAAACCCCATAACGCTGTGCTTCCAAATTCTTCTAATAAATAAATTAATAAACCGCAAAGCGCTACAACTCCAAAACGCTGGACGTCAGATTTTTTTAAATATTTTAAATAATAAATAAACTAACAAACTGCCAGGCACTGCAACCCCATAACGCTGGACGTCCGAGTTTTTTTTAATGAATCAATTAATATTTATTTATTAGAAAAACTCGGACGCACAATGTTATGGGGTTTTAGTGCTAGGCGGTTAGTTAATTTATTTAAAAAAAAAAACTCGGACGTCCAACGTTATGGGGTTGTAGCGCTTGGCGGTTTATCAATTTCTTTATTTGAAAAACTCGGACGCACAGCGTTATGGAGTTTTAGTGCTTGGCAGTTAGTTAATTTATTTATTGAATTATGTAATAAAAAAAATACTCGGACGCCGAGCGTAATGGGATTGTAGGGCACGGCAGTTTGTTAATTTATTTATTAATTTTTTTTTTTAGAAAACTCGGACGTCCAGCGTTATATGGTTTTAGTCCTTGGCAGTTAGTTAATTAATTAAAAAAAAATAACTCGGATATCCAACGTTATGGGGCTGAAGCGCTTGGCGGTTTATCAATTTATTTAATTGAAAAACTCGGACGCCGGTTTTATTGTTTGGTGGTTCATTTATACATTTATTTATTTATTAAAACCCAGATAGCAAAAAAAGTTTTCAGAACGTTCTGGCAACGTTGCACAGAAACCATTGCAACCTTTCGTTGAAAGATTGCTGAACGGTTTTAGAAACGTTGTGACAATCGTGTAGATCTCCGTTATTAGTTTCAAAGAAAACCTTCAATCAACGTTATGGCAACAAAGTTTGTCAACCATATTTTTTCAAAAGGTGACCACAAATTGTTCTGGCAACGTTTCTAGAACCTTATGGTAAATCGTTCCTTCAAAGTTGCTACAGAGTGTTGACAAGGTTCCAAATTACCTATTTGAATTTAAAACGTTTTAGCGAGAACCTCAAGTTTGAGTAATTTAATTAAAAATACCTATGAACTTGAGGTAGAAAAATTTTATGTTTTTAATTTTTTTTGTAAATAATTCGACCCAAATTGGTAAGAACAGCTCTCAGACTAGTCAAATCATTCAAAAATTGTTGAAACGACTTTCAGTCACTCGGCCGGAATAACAAAATTTGGTGGGTTATATATCCACAGCTTGTTACTTTGCTGAGAGCTCAGTTCTAACGGTAAGCCACCTAGCGGATGGGACCCAAAACTACTCATTTCGCGTTAGCAGTCGTTAGGTCTTAAAAAGCATTTAAAGTATTTAAATATACATGTTAAAAACATACTTAGTATTTAGCTCTTAATTATAATTTTAATTTTTAGCTAGTAATAAATTAACGATATTAAAAAGAAAAAATTTAAAAAAAAAGGGAGGTTTAATTTTTTTTTTTTCATGAAAATGTAAACTAAAAAATTTTTAAATATTCATAAATAAATAAATAAACAAATAAATATGTGAAAATATTTGTTTAAGTTTATTATAGTTAAATAAATGAAATTTTATAATCAAGCCCCGAAGGGGCACAATTTAAATATTAGTTCTAATCCATCGTCTCTAACGTTAACTGTGGTTTGGTGGCTACAGTCACCGCTCTCGATTTTGCCGTCTCAGGTTCGATTCTATGTGCTTTTTTTTTTTTTTAATAAATTGTACGCTCTTTAGGTGTTTTTAAGGACATTTTATAACTATTAAAATTGTTATTAATAAATGCATTGGTACACTTATTTTTAAAATTTTTAATTTTTTAATAACTTTATGGACGATAAATGAATGAAAAAAATAATTTTTTCAGGGGAATATTTTTATTTTGGTAATAAATTTTTATAAATATAAGAAAATATTTGATCAAGTTGATTATAGTTAAATAAATGAAATTTCATAATCAAGCCTCGAAGGGGGACAACTTAAATATTAGTTCTAACCCATTATCTCTAACGATAATGTGTGGTTTGGTGGCTAGAGTCGCCGCTCTCTATTTTGCCGTCACAGGTTCGAATCTTTGTGCCTTTTTTTTTTTAACAAATCATATTCATACGCTCTTTAGGTATCTTTAAGAACATTTTCTAACTATTAAAATTGTTATTAATAAATGCCTCGGTACACTTATTTTTAAAAATTTTAATTTTTTAATTAATAACCTTGTGGAGGATTAATGAATGAAAAAAAATAATTTTTTCAGGGGCATTTTTTTATTTTGGTAATAAATTTTCCTAACAATAAATGAACAGATTCATTATGATTCTTCATAAAGATCAACAAATAACGTTTCTAATCAAGCAATTAGTGAACCATTTTCATTGAAATAAAAGAAAATGTTTATTCAAAAATAAAGTAACTGTACTTAAAATGCCCCCCCTCTTCTTGGTATGTTGAATGTATAGACTCTGTGAGCAGTGTGTCCGATCCCGGCCCAGGGGGTACCGAGAAATTTAAAAATCTTCCGGCGAAGATCAGGCAAACAAAAAACACACAAAACCTTGGGTGGCTGGGTTCAATAAATAAATAAATGAATAAATAAGTAAATAAATAATCCCCCAAACTTAACAACCCGAAAACCCTGGGCATTGAGATTAAAATAATCAATAATTAAATTAATAAATAAACCCCAAGCAAGACAACCCAACAACGCTGGTCATTCGTGTTTTCGTTTTTTTTATTTTTTAATTTATTTTTTTTCTATTTCTAAATAAATAAATAAATAAACCAATAAAAAACCAAATCAATAACGCAGGGCGTTAAAGTTTTTTATGAACAATCAAAAATTAAATAAACAAACAAACAAAGCTAGACGACCCAACAGCGCTGGGCGTACTGGTTTTATTGTGAAAAAATGAATAAATAAATAAATAATCCCTAAAGCATCTACAACCTAATAACGCTGGGCGTCCGGGTTTTTTAAAATAAATAAATTATTGGACCGCCAAGCGCTTCAACCCCATTACGCTCGGCGTCCGAGTTTTTTTTGTATTACATAATTTAATAAATAAATTTATGAACTGCCAAGCTCTACAACCACATAATGCTAGGCATCCGAGTTTTTTTAATAAATGAACTAATAAATAAATTAACAGAACTCCAAGCACTACAACCCCATAACGCTAGGCGTCCGAGTTTTTCTAATAAATAAATTAAAAAAAAAAAATTAACAAACTGCCAAGCTCTACAACCACATAACGCTAGGCATCCAAGTTTTTTAAATAAGTGAATTCATAAATGAATTAACAAAACGCCAACCACTACAACTCCATAACGCTGGGCGTCCGATTTTTTTGAATAAATGAACAAATATATCAATGAACCACCGAACAATACAACTCCCTACACTGGGCATCCGAATTTTTCTAATAAATAAATTAATCAATCGCCAAGCACTGAAACCCCACAACGCTGGACGTCCGAGTTTTTTTTTTTTTTTTAATAAAGTAACTAACCGCCAAGCAACAAAACCCCATAACACTGGGCGTCCGAGTTTTTCTAATAAATAAATTAAAAAATAAATTAACAAACTGCCAAGCGCTACAACCCCATAACTCTGGACGTCTGAGTTGTTTTGTTTAAAATAAATTAACTAACCGTCAAGCCCAAAAACTCCATGATGCTAGACGTCTAAGTTTTTTTTTTTTAAAAAATAAATAACTAAATGAGCCACCAAACAGTACAACCCCATAACGCTGGGCGTTCTTGTTTTTTTTTTTTTTTTTTTTTTTTTTTTTTTTTTTAATAAATTAACTAATCACCAAGCACTAAAACTCCAAATAGCTGTGCGTCCAAGTTTTTTTTAATAAATAAAATCATATATAAATGAACTACCTAACAATACAACCCCATAACACTGGGCATCCGAGTTTTACTAATAAATAAATTAATAAGCCGTCAAGCGTTGTAACCCCATAACAATGGACGTCCGGTTTCTTTTTTTTAAATAAATTATCTAACCACCAAGCACTAAAACTCCATAACGCTGGACGTCCGAGTTTTTTTTGATAAATAAATCAATAAATAAATTAACAAACTGTCAAGCAGTACGACTCCATAACGCAGGGCGTTCAAGTGTTTTTTTAATGAATAAATTAATAAATAAATTAATAAACTGCCAAGCGCCACAACCCCATAACGCTGGGTGTCCGAGTTTTTTTTTAAATAAATTAGCTAACCACTAAGCACTAAAACCCCATGAAGCTGGGCGTCCGAGTTTTTTTGAATAAGTAAATGAATATATGAATGAACCGCCAAACAATACAACCCCAAAACGCTGGACGTCAGATTTTTTTAAATATATTAAATAATCAATAAACCAACAAACTGCCAGGCACTGCAACCCCATAACGCTGGACGTCCGAGTTTTTTTTAATGAATCAATTAATATTTATTTATTAGAAAAACTCGGACGCACAATGTTATAGGGTTTTAGTGCTTGGCGGTTAGTTAATTTATTAAAAAAAAAAAACTTGGACGTCCAACGTTATGGGGTAGTAGTGCTTGGCGGTTTATCAATTTATTTATTTGAAAAACTTCCCTGCGAGAAATTTCCGCCAGGATATTGCCAGACAGTGGGCAGATTTAGCGAAATTGGGCAGAAATTTAGTGGGGCTAATCGCCAGATTCTTGACAGAAGGCCAATGCTTTACGCTGTGACAGTCAGCGATCTTAATTAAATCGTCGGTAACGATTTAGGATTTGGCACGTGACTGTCGAACGCAGCTCAGAGCGGACCTCTGAGGTGGTAGAGCGGGAATCGGAAAGCCACTCGTAGTTTTCGTGTTCGAGTGTTCGCACGTACATGGAACTTAACTCGTCTCGGTTCGACGGCTAACCGGACTCCTCGGGAGTGGAATTTCGTCGAAGAGAGAGTTGGCAGAGACAGAAGGTGCGGGATCGATGGTCATCGCCCGGGAAGCATTCTTCTATCTAGACGAGTCAACTGGCTTTTGGAAGCCGTGGAAGTCGGGGAACCTGACCGACGTCTGGCAGACACGCAAAGATCTGGAGATCGATTCATGGCAGATCTTGAAGCAGCTTACTCGTAACAGAAGTCAAGGCAATTATTGACATTCGCGTCGCGCGTTGTGGTAGAGCCGTAGTGTGAGAGTGTGGTGTTATTTGTGAAGTTGTCATTTCACGTCATCACCTGGACCGCTTTCCAACGGCTACACGGCGACTCGAGTATGGTAGATATTCGGGCTGGTCGGCATCGTAGCCTGGCATTTTGTTTAGCCTGACGGTTTGGTATGAGGTGCGCCTTAGCGACTCCGTAAGTTAATTGTAAATGAGCGAGTGAGTGTGAATGCGTGTGAGTGTCTTTAGTACACTATTATTGTCATAATCTTTGTTTTTCTCTTGCGCGCGTTAGCTGCCGATAGTAGCAGGAATTTGTGTGCGCGCGCAACGATTTAGAGAGCATTGAAGATTCTTTTGTTTACTGGTTAAAACGACACCGAGTCGTAATTCGGAATTTGTATTTTAGGTTTAGATTTGTTTTAATAAATTATTTAATTGTTAATTTAATTTTGATTGACTAAACCTGGTGTTCCTTCGAATCGATCCTGTTTTAATACCCGCACCCACTACCAATAAACGAACTAGCCGACCGCATCGCGAAGTATAGTAATATTCCTCATTTTATTATTTCAGGTCGATGAGTTGCAGTTCGACGAGTGCTTGGATCAGCACTAAGTACAGGTGATAAGGATTTAATACGCACCGTGGGTATTTGTATCGACTCATACAAACCCTTAAATCTACCCCTGTTACAACGCATAGGGATTCTGGCGAGCTATAACGTAAACCATTTTATTTTAAATTGTAACATTTATTACTAACAAAAATATGTTCAGTATCATAACTTGACTCTGAAATTTTTCTTTTTTTGTTTCCTTATGTTGAACATTTTTCTCATCCATTTTGATGTAATTTTAAAATATTATTCACACAATACCAGCCCTGCTCTATAGCCACACGTATGTGACACACGTGTGCCACACGTACAATGGACTTGAACAAATTTTTTTTCTTTTGCTAAATATTTTAACAACTGTAGAGTCAGGGCGGAGACCTAGTGCATAGGATAGCGATTACAACCTGGACATGATTTCCCCAGGAAGTTTGGACTCCGGAGGGGCCAGGGCGGATACCTGGTGCACCTGGTGATACTGACGCCTTGGAGATGATTTCCCCAGGAAGTTTGGACTCCGGAGGGGCCAGGGCGGATACCTGGTGCACCTGGTTATACTGAGGCCTTGGAGATGATTTCCCTAGGAAGTTTGGACTCCGGCGGGGTCAGGCTGAACACCTGGTGCACCTGGTGATACTTGCACCTTGGAGATGATTTCCTCAGGAAGTTTGGACTCCGGAGGGGTTAGGGCGTACACCCGGTGCACCTGGTATTAATTAGGCCTTGGAGATGATTTCCCCAGGAAGTAAGGACTCCGGGGGGGTCAGAGTGGACACCTGGTGCACCTGGTGATACTTACGCCTTGGAGATGATTTTCTCAGAAAGTTTTGATCCCAGTGGGTTCACATAATCAAGTTTACTATTAGAATAGCACCTTTAGAGTGTTGTTATTACCGGGTACACCAAGTATTTTTCCTGGCCCATCCAGGGTCAAAATTTCTTGATAAAATCTTCTCCAAGGCGTAAGTGTCACCAGGTGCATCAGGTGTTCAGCCTGACCCCTCCGGAGTCTAATCTTCCTGGGGAAATCATCTCCAAGGCGTCAGTATCATCAGGTGCACCAGGTATCCACCCTGGTGCCTCCGGAGTCCAAACTTCCTGAGGAAATCATCTCCAAAGCGTAAGTATCACCAGGTGCACCAGGTGTTCAGCCTGACCCCTCCGGAGTCCAAACTTCCTGGGGAAATCATCTCCAAGGCGTTAGTATCATCAGGTGCACCAGGTATCCGCCCTGGCGCCTCCGGAGTCAAAACTTCCTGGGGAAATCATCTCCAGATTGTAATCGCTATCCTATGCGCTAGGTCACTGCCCTGACTCCATAGGTGTTAAAATATTTAGCAAAAGAAAAAAAATTTGTTCAAGTCCATTGTACGTGTGGCTATACAGCAGGGAGAGGTTAGGATTTTCAAACAGCAAGCATGATTCATCGATTAAAATTATATTTCTTTAAAATTATTTGATTATTTTTTATCAATTTTGTAACATCGGAGCTGCATGCTGCTGCTCCAGTTTGTAAACTAACCTCTCATCAATGCATCTAGGTACATATACATAAAATAATAAGCTTGACAGAATTTTCTGCCCACTATCTGGCGGGCACCCCAGACGTTCTGTTGAAACTTCTAGCAGGGTTCCCTACCCCTAAAATCCAGCTGGATTTCCAGCTGGCTATCCAGCTGGATTTCGGTTCCAATATGACAGCTGGATTTCCAGCTATATTGCTAGCTGGATTAAAAAAAAAAAATTTTAGTTAATATTGCTTAAAATCGAGTTATTATTCATTTTTCATTGATTTTGAAAAAATTGAACTTAGTTTTTTTTTTTTTTTCCAGCTGGATTTGTCCGGCCAGATTTGTCCAGCTAGAAATCCAGCTGGAAATCCAGCTGGATAAATCCAGCTGGAAAATTTTGAAAAAAAACTAAGTTCAAAATTTCGAAATTATTGAAAAATGAATAATAACTCGATTATAAGCAAAATTGACGAAATTTTTTTTTTTTTAATCCAGCTGGATTTCCAGCTGACTATCCAGCTGGATTTCGGTTCCAATATGACGGCTGGATTTCCAGCTGGATTTTAGGGGTAGGATTGGATGCCCAGTGTTATGGGGTTGTATTGTTTGATGGTTCATTTATACATTTATTTATTTATTTAAAAAAACTCGGACGCCCAGCTTTATGGGTTTTTAGTGCTTGGTGGTTAGTTAATTTATTTTTAAAAAAAACTCAGACGTCCAGCGTTATGAAGTTGTAGCGGTTGGCGGTTTATTAATTTATTTATTAAATTATGTAATAAAAAAAACTCGGACGCTGAGCGTTATGGGATTGTAGGGCATGGATGTTTGTTAATTTATTAATTAATTTTTTTTTTTAGTAAACTCGGACGTCCAACGTTATGGGGCTGTAGCGGTTGGCGGTTTATCAATTTATTTGTTTGAAAAGCTCGGACGCCCAGTGTTATGGGGTTGTAGTGCATGGCAGTTTATTAATTTATTTATTAGGAAAACTTGGATGCCCAGTGTTATGGGGTTGTATTGTTTGAAGGTTCATTTAAATATTTATTTATTTATTAAAAAAACTCGGTCGCTATGGGTTTGTAGTGCTTGTAATTTAGTTTAGTAATTTATTTATTAAATTATGTAATGAAAAAAACTCGGACGCCCAGCGTAATGGGGTTGAAGCGCTTGGCGGTCCATTAATTTATTTATTTTAAAAAACCCAGATGCCCAGCGTTATTAGGTCGTCTAGCTTTGTTTGTATGTTTATTTAATTTTTGATTGTTCATAAAAAACTTTAACGCCCTGCGTTATTGATTTGTTTTTTGTCGGTCTATTTATTTATTTAAAAATAAAAAAAAATGAAAACACGAATGACATGCGTTGTTGGGTTCTCTTGCTTGGGGTTTATTTATTCATTTAATTATTGATTATTTTAATCTCAATGCCCAGGGTTTTTGGGTTGTTAAGTTTGGGGGATTATTTATTTACTTATTTATTCATTTATTTATTTATTGAACCCAGCCGCCCAAGGTTTTGTGTGTTTTTTGTTTGCCTGATCTTCGCCGGAAGATTTTTAAATTTCTCGGTACCCCCTGGGCCGGGATCGGACACACTGGTCACAGAGTCTATACATTCAACATACCAAGGAGAGGGGGGGGCATTTTAACTACAGTTACTTTATTTTTGAATAACATTTTCTTTTATTTCAATGAAAATGGTTCACTAATTGCTTGATTAGAAACGTTATTTGTTGATCTTTATGAAGAATCATAATGAATCTGTTCATTTATTGTTAGGAAAATTTATTACCAAAATAAAAAAATGCCCCTGAAAAAATTATTTTTTTTCATTCATTTATCCTCCACAAGGTTATTGAAAATTTTTTAAAATAAGTGTACTGATGCATTTATTAATAACAATTTTAATAGTTAGAAAATGTCCTTAAGAGCGTATGAATATGATTTGTTAAAAAAAAAACAAGCACAAAGATTCGAACCTATGACGGCAAAATAGAGAGCGGTGACTCGCGCCACCAAACCACACATTATCGATGTAGAGATAATGGATTAGAACTAATATTTAAGTTGTGCCCCTTCGGGGCTTGATTATGAAATTTCATTTATTTAACTATAATAAGCTTGATCAAATATTTTCTTATATTTATTAAAATTTATTACCAAAATAAAAATATTCCCCTGAAAAAATTATTTTTTTCATTCATTTATCGTCCATAAAGTTATTAAAAAATTAAAAATTTTAAAAATAAGTGTAGCAATGCATTTATTAATAAAAACTTTTAAAAGTTAGAAAATGTCCTTAAAAACATCTAAAGAGCGTATAATTTATTAAAAAAAAAAAAAAAGCACATAGAATCGAACCTGAAACGGCAAAATCGAGAGCGGTGACTGTAGCCACCAAACCACAGTTAACGTTAGAGACGATGGATTAGAACTAATATTTAAGTTGTGCCCCTTCGGGGCTTGATTATAAAATTTCATTTATTTAACTATAATAAACTTAAACAAATATTTTCACATATTTATTTGTTCATTTATTTATTTATGAATATTTAAAAATTTTTTAGTTTACATTTTCATGAAAAAAAAAAATTAAACCTCCCTTTTTTTTTTAATTTTTTATTTTTACTATCGTCAATTTATTACTAGCTAAAAATTAAAATTATATCTAAGAGCTAAAAACTAAGTATGTTTTTATCATGTATATTTAAATACTTTAAATGCTTTTTAAGATTTAACGACTGCTAAAGCGAAATGAGTAGTTTTGGGTCCCATCCGCTAGGTGGCTTACCGTTAGAACTGAGCTCTCAGCAAAGTAACAAACTGTGGAAATATAAACCACCAAATTTTATTACTCCGGCCGAGCGACTGAAAGTCGTTTCAATAATTTTTGAATGATTTGACTAGTCTAGAGCTGTTCTTACCAATTTTGGTCGAATTATTTACAAAAAAAATTAAAAACATAAAATTTTTCAACCTCAAATTCATAGGTATTTTTAATTAAATTACTCAAACTTGAGGTTCTCGCTAAAACGTTTTAAATTCAAATCGGTAATTTGGAACCTTGTCAACACTCTGTAGCAACTTTGAAGGAACGTTTTACCATAAGGTTCTAGAAACGTTGCCAGAACAATTTGTGGTCACCTTTTGAAAAAATATGGTTGACAAACTTTGTTGGCATAACGTTGATTGAAGGTTTTCTTTGAAACTAATAACGGAGATCTACACGATTGTCACAACGTTTCTAAAACCGTTCAGCAATCTTTCAACGAAAGGTTGCAATGGTTTCTGTGCAACGTTGCCAGAACGTTCTGAAAACTTTTTTTGCTATCTGGGAACAAATAAGCCCATAAGCTACAACTCCAAAACACTGGGCGTACTTAGTAAAAATAATTAATTTTTTTTAATAAACAAATAAGCCAATAAGCTACAACCCCATAACCTTGGGCATGACTGAAAAAAATGTTAATATTTTTAATAAACCAATAAGGCGACAGGCTACAACCCCATAACTTTGGGCATGGCTAAAAAAAATGTTAATATTTTTAATAAACCAATAAGGCGACAGGCTACAACCCCATAACTTTGGGCATGGCTAAAAAAATGTTAATATTTTTAATAAACAAATAACGCGATGAGCTACAACTTCATAACCTTGGGCATGGCTAAAAAAAATGTTAATATTTTTAATAAACAAATAACGCGATGAGCTACAACTTCATAACCTTGGGCATGGCTAAAAAAATGTTAATATTTTTAATAAACAAGTAAGGCGATGAGCTACAATCCCATAACACTGGGCAGAGTGAATGAAAAATAATTAAATTTTCTAATAAACAAATAAGCCGATGAGCTACAACCCCATAACCTTGGTTATGGCTGAAAAAACTGTTAATATTTTTAATAAACCAATAAGCCGATGAGCCACAACCCCATAACATTGGGCGTATTGAATGAAAAATAATTAATTTTTTTAATAAACAAATGAGCCGATGAGCTACAACCCCATAACATTGGGCGCAGCGAATATAAAATATGTGAATATTTAAATAAACAACTAAGCAAACAAGTTTACCACCCCATAACCTTAGACATGGATAAAAAAAATTTTTGAGCCATGCCAAATGTTATAGGGTTGTAGCTAATCGGCTTACTTGTTTATTAAAAAATTTAATTATTTCTCATTCACTCCGTCCAGTGTTATGGGGTTGTAGCTCATCGCCTTATTTGTTTATTAAAAATATTAACATTTTTTTTAGCCATGCCCAAGGTTATGAGGTTGTAGCTCATCGCGTTATTTGTTTATTAAAAATATTAACATTTTTTTTAGACATGCCCAAGGCTATGGGATTGTAGCTTATCACTTTATTTGTTTATTAAAAATATTAACATTTTTTTCAGCCATGCGCTAGGTTATGGTATTGTAGCTTATCGGCTTATTTGTTTATTAAAAAAAATTAATTATTTTTACCAAGTACGCCCAGTGTTTTGGAGTTGTAGCTTATCGGCTTATTTGTTTATTACAAAAGTTAATTATTTGTTATTCATTACGAACAGAGTTATGGGGTTGTAAGCTTGTCCGCATATTTGGCTATTAAAAATTTAAATTTCGTTACTCACTTTATTAATTAAAAAAAAAAAAATCAAATCAGGCATGCCTGAAGATTTCAAATTTGGCGCGTCCAGCTGGTTCACACTTTTGAGAGGCCTTTAAGGCGGCGCTCTTGCTCCATGAATCAAAGATCAAGTTTCGATTCGATATATCGACTCGACTTTCTCATCGAATCTCTCATTCTCTTTTTCATAAGTGGACATAATTATAAGTAGAATGTAGATTGGTAGATTGTTTTATGCTTCATAGCATTCAAAAAATAACATTTTTAATTTGGACTCCTTTTTTTTAGAGTAAGCAATAGTAATCTATGATTGTTTTATCAGAATAATTGAGAAACTAGGATCAATTATTTGTAATTTCTAAAATAAAAAGTAAAAAGTATTATTTTGACCCATATATATTAGGGTGGATTGAATTTTTCTAGAGCCGTAAAAAAAAAGTTAGGGGTCTGAAAAATTCTGAAAAAATATAAAATTTCAATCCAACCTTGATTTTTGAGGTTGAGTCAAGATTTCAAGACAGCACGTGGCGTTTGAAGGTTAGAAAATTGTTTTTTCATCTCAATTGATCACGGAAAAAATGTTTTGACGCCATTTGTCAGTTTAATGTAAAATAAAAGTTAAATTTTTCAAGTCACATTTCTTAAAATAAAAATTCCGGACCAAAGATGGCAGAGGGTTTTCAAAAAAGTCAAAATTTAAGGTTAAAAAAATAGAGTCGTATTGTAGTTAAAATTTAAAAATGAAAACTAGAATGTAGATTGGTAGATTGTTGCATGCTTCATAGAATTCAAAAAATAACATTTTTAATTTGGACTCATTTTTTTCAGAGTAAGCAATAGTAATCCATGATTGTTTTATCAGAATAATTGATAAACTATGATCAATTATTTGTAATTTCAAAAATAGAAAAAAATAAATAAACAAGTGGTATATTATTTACAATATTTGAACATAGATTTTTAACGAATCAAAAAACTAAAAAACTGAATAAAAGTAGTGTATCATTTTGATATTGAGATCAATATTTCGTTGAGTATCAATTTTTTCAAAGCAGGTGACCTAATTTTGGCTGGAATTTGAATAGTTTTTAGTCAAAAAATAATTTCAAAACATCTATAATGAACGAAAAAGTTAAATGTAGCGTGTATATTGTTAAAAAAACACTAGTTTAGCACATAAAATGTGTCAAAAGTGTATGCTTTGGAATCAACTAAAACCCCAAATCCGCACTACAATTACTATGGGAGCTTGTTTGGAAACATATGAAGAGAAGATTCCACATATTTTTGAGAGAAAAAAAAAAGGTCGAAACCGTTCAAAAACGTGGGAAAATCGTAAAAAACGCGTTTTTTTGTGTTTTTTGACAACTTTAAATAGCTGCATCTTGGAAATGGAAGATCGTTCAGCGTTCCGGTTGGTCGTAAAATTTTTGTTTTTCATAAAAAAAATTTAACAATTTTTTAATATGCACAAAAATTTAGCCTAGAAAAAGCTACGGTCGTTTGAAGATGCAAATAAGCAAAAATAGCAATATCTGTGTAGGACTGTATTATTATAAAAATAACCAAACTATGTTGTCAAAATATTTTTACAAGAAAGAACTTATTTTGAACAAAATTTTGCCGCAAACTAGAGGTTTCTACCTCATTTTGATCAAAAGTTAGAATTTTTTGAAAAATACCTTAAAATTGCTTAAAACAGCTTAAAAATAGGCCATTTTTCAATCTATGAAAAAATCTAGCACCAAGCAGAAATAAGATAGACCTCTAGTTTGTGGCAAAAGTCTTCTATTAAATAGTACTTATGCCAAAAAAAATTGCGATAAAATCGGTGAACCTCGTGCGGATGGTTTTTTAAAAAAGTATTATTTTGACCCATATACATATATTGTAGGGGTTTCTGCGAAAAAGTTTTTTAAGAATCATCCCAGGGCCAGTTTATAACCTACAAATCCTAAAGGATAATACAACCCTATAAATAATTAAGCTAGATGAAGAACTCCAAATTTTTTCGCAGAAACCCCTACAATATATATATTTATCGAAAGGTCTTTAAAAAATGAAATTTTTGGCGCAAACCGCAAATTTTTTTTCCCTCAACTGCACATGCGTGGAGCCAAATAGTGATTTTTGAACTTTTATTAACATCTCATAACCTAAAATAGCTAGAAAAACGCGGTTTGTGGCAAAATTTTCCAAAAAAAATGTAGTTCAACCGTAATAATTTTTAATTTTGACTAAATTTGCGCCCGCTAGACGGCTTTTTATGTAAAGAGTTTTAATAAATCGGTCAGAAAAGTGCCTTCAACCCTTTTTAAAAATCTGAGAAAATCAGAGCGGTTAATTTTCGTTAAAATACATCACATATTTTTTTCTAGCGAGGTGTTTGTCTTCAATTTTTTTTAATCGCAAATTTAAGGTAAAAAAAGTCAAAAATGGCTCAAACGGTTTAAATTTGGCGCCAAAAATAATATTAAAAAATATAGGTGAACTACATTTTTTTTTAGAAAATTTTGCCGCTAACTGCATGTCTCTAGCCCTAATAGGTTCTGAGATAAAAATTAAAGTTGAAAAATCACTATTTTAGGGTCCCTAGATTGGGAATAGGGAGCTGTGGTTTGCAACAAAATTTTTCTTTTTTATGCCCTTTCGAATGATATAAATATTGTAAGGGTTCGCCGTGGGGGCCGATTCGACTATCTTACCCGACTATGTACCTTTTGAGCCAAACTTGCTTTAAAAAAATTTTTTTGACGTAAATAGATTTTCTTTGGGAACTAATACATAGACCTTGCGAGGAAGAGATTTCCTTTTTTTACAAATTTTCCGAATATTTGATTCTTAATTAAGATTTTTTATATTTAAGACTTAAAAGTTCTGTTTGCCTCGAAAACCTTTTTTTTTTAATTAGTTTTAACATTACCTAATGTAAAAACCTTTATAATTTACCTTCTTTGGTTGGTAAAACATTCTTTTCAAGCGTTTGCGTGTGCTTCAACTTAGCAGGGTCAAAATTTTCAATTCCAGAAATCAGTTGTTGTTTGCCTTTCTCCTGTTGAATAGCTATAAAAAAAAAAATTTTGTTAAAAAAACTTCAAAACGTACACTGAAAAAAGGAAACGATAACCATAGACACACTGAGCGGTAATAGGGGGTGATAAATTATACATTATCAGTTAACAAATACAACATTACTGTAACTGAATATTTATCGTTACGATAGTTTTTCCACAGGCTTAGATTTCACTTACAAGGAGAGGTCACACCCTCCGGGTCACCGATCTTGACGAAACTTTGGGGATCGTTTTCTTATACCAAAAGATGAAGAAATCTACCAATCATCCCGTCTAATGGGCCTTTTATACCTAGTTCCTACATAGCTTATATCGTATTTTCAGCTCTTTTTGGGTTTTTTTGCGAATTTTCAAAAAATTCCTGTTCGTAGCCTATTGCACTTACAAAATTCTGCAACGCCGCATTTTTTTTGTTTTTTCATCTTCTTTTGAGAAAAAATATTTTTAAATCTAATTTTGAAGAAATAGTCCATGTAAAATTAAGGTAATCAAAAGCATTTTTTTACTGTTTTTTTGGTTTTATAAACTTAAACTGTACGTCGTCAGCCTTATCAAAATTATGTCTCAAAATATTTTTTCTAAAAAATTCATAAAAAAACAAAGAAAATGCGGGGTTGCAGAATTCTGTAAGTGCAATAGGCTTTGAGCAGGAATTTTTTGAAAATCAGCTTGTTTTGACACTTTTAACACTTTAGTGCGACTTTTGTGGTTATTTGTGCCAATTTTCAAAAAATTCCTGCTCAAAGCCTATTGCACTTACAGAATTCTGCAACCCCGCATTTTCTTTATTTTTTTATGAATTTTTTAGAAAAAATATTTTTAGACATAATTTTGATAAGGCTGACGACTTACAGTTTAAGTTCATAAAACCAAAAAAACAGTAAAAAAATGCTTTTGATTACCTTAATTTTACATGGACTATTTCTTCAAAATTAGATTTAAAAATATTTTTTCTCAAAAGAAGATGAAAAAACAAAAAAAAAATGCGGCGTTGCAGAATTTTGTAAGTGCAATAGGCTACGAACAGGAATTTTTTGAAAATTCGCAAAAAAACCCAAAAAGAGCTAAAAATACGATATAAGCTATGTAGGAACTAGGTATAAAAGGCCCATTAGACGGGATGATTGGTAGATTTCTTCATCTTTTGGTATAAGAAAACGATCCCCAAAGTTTCGTCAAGATCGGTGACCCGGAGGGTGTGACCTCTCCTTGTTAGTTCATATGCTTAATCAGAGATTTTACTGTAAACCAAGATTTGATAACTGTATACTAGTCTTCTTCGACTTCCCGTTAATGAATAATTGGTAAGAGTAACTTCAAAAATATATTATTCAACGTTTTTTTTCCTTAGTGTATTTGAGTATAATTTTAAAAATTATTTATTTTAATAATAATTAAATTAATTAATTAATCAATTAATAAAAAAAAGTTTATGACGATCGAGCAATTCAGTGTAAAGGATGTTTATTTTAAAATTATAATTATACTCTGGCGATGACTTTTGTGTTGCTGCAAGAACAGCAGTGATATCATTCTGGGGCAGACTTTTTTTACTTGATTATCGATATGATCGATAGAAGCGTACCCGAACAGAAAGTTTCTAAGGTTGCTAGCAAGGGCCTCGTTCGATGTCTTAAGATGCTAGTTCCTTTGATCCCTCTTAAGAGTGCTGCCTACCGCGCGGAGAGCGCCGCCTAACGTTGTATTACGGGCTCGTGGAAAAAGTTCCTGACGAAATACGCTTTCAATAATGATTTAATCATTACCAAAAAAATCTCAAAAAATGGTTAAAATTAATCTACACTTGCCTTACTATCTGGTTTTTTCGAAAAGTTTTACTAAATGCTTGAAAACAATGATTGAAAATCTCGATAAAATCGGCGTCTGCTGCGCATGTTAATGCCGATGACAAAGAATTACTTACTGCGAATTATTCCTTCACTTGAAGGATGAAAAATCCAGATAGTAAGGCACTTGTAAGCTGAAATAACGAATTTTTTGGTATTTTTTTCGTAACATTTGGTGGATTCTATCGGCCACAGTTTGTCAAGAACTATTTCAGCTGGCTGGTTGTTGTGATTTTAGTCTTTCAGGATAAAACAGAGCGGATATCTAGTTCGCCGCCCGACCGTAGATGGCGTCGATGCAAAATTCAAGGGCGTACATATTTTTTGTGAGTTTCTGGGGCCCCAGGGCTTAGCGACAGCTGTTACGGTGTGAGTTCCGACTGCATGTCAGAATGTTTGGCAAACGCTCGCTCCGCAGCGATTCACCGACTCGGCTGTTAGGCACTCCCCACTCGGGCTTGTTTTCTCAGTCGGAGATCGTCGATGTACCTTTACGTATGTACATTATACATGCCTAAAAATCACTAAGCCATGATTTTTTTAACTAACTAATGCTCCGCAAAAAAATCGTATATCAATTAAAAAAAATAGTACATAAAATAATTTTTTTTTTTAGCTCCAATCTTTTGTTGATTTCATACAACAATTTTAGTGTGTCAAAAGCCATGAAAATTACGAATTTAAAACTAAAAAAAATTATATATTTTGTAATCAGTAAGAAACCGCTCTTTACGCTCACTTAGTACCTACCTTGGAGTGTTTTGGATTTATAAAACCGATACAAATCATACATCTCTCTAAAGGTATTGAAAAGAGGAATTTTTTTGCAACTACCGAAACCCTGTATCTACTAAAATGCTCTCGCACAGTTAGAAGAACCAATGAAATGAACATCGCTCTTTTTAGCTAACTTAAAATTTTTTTATTCAAATCAAATTCGTAATTTGCTCTTTCTAATTCTATTCAATAAAGGTCCTAACTTGGATGTAGAGCACAAATAATCAATTTATTTATAAGTACCTTTAATTGTCTTTCAATTTTGAAAGACTGCAGAAAAAGGATTTTTTCTCAAATTATTATCATCTTGTAACGAAAGATGAATTTTTAAAAACAATAATTGAGAAAGAAAAAAATTCGACTCCAGGACCAGGATTTGAACCTGGGATCGCCCGATTGCCGATCGGATGCTTTACCAACTAAGCTATCCGTGGAGCCGAGGCTTTGTGGAGGTAAGGATATCGAACTCGAATATCGAAATTTTTTTTATTTTTCTCCCTAGGTGCTAATGGTAAAAAAAAGAAAAATGAATTGAAACATCAAAATAGCTGTAAGCCTTCAGTTTTTTTGTATAGAGTATTATTTTATCAGTACGTACTAATTTATAATCACATCCACACGACAAAAAAATGTAAAAAAAAAAAAAATTAAAATTAAATAATAATTATTGAAGCCCTAACTATTTTTATGTACTACTTCGAAGATAATTTTTCACTTGAATTAAAAATTTCTTGGAGCCCCAAGGCCCAAGCCTCCAGCCGATGCTTTTTAGCGAGCGCCGGCCCTGCGTGCCGGTATAGTAGATCGATTATTTTTTTTTCCGGCCGTTTGTTTAGTTGACGGCGCCACGGTCAATTCGGAACTCTCTCGGAGGTAGGCAGCACTCTTAATTTACCGTGGTGGGAACCCATTATTCCGCGTTACAGAGGCAAATGACGATCTTACATGAAGCTCCCAAATGCTCGTGTGAAGTAACTTTTATTAGCTCACGTAATTAATTTATTATAAAATTTGTAATTTTTATACTCCTCTTCTTCTATTTATTTAAGATGTTCAAGAAAAATAAAATAAAATGAGCAGAAATTTTACAAATTTATTTTTTAATTTCTGAGATGCGGTTATTTCAATTCTTATGGCCCTTGAAATTAAATTTAAAAAAAACTTCTGTAGTTTTCAAAAAGTATTTTTATTCCGCATTGATTCATTCATTCATGATCAAAAATCAAAATCGTATAACCTCATGCATTAAACAATTGTTTTTTTCCAACTTTGAAAGTTCGTTATCAAAAATTTACCTCTTTATACCTACGCGGCAACGTTTGCTTCGCATTTTTGATCGGTGACGTCACTCTGAGCCAATCAGATTTAAAATAAAAGTTTTAATCTTCAATTCGATACTTTCTCGAGCTCGAATCTCGCGTACTCCTTTTTATAAGAAGGACGAGCTCGAATCTCGACGCTCGCATACTCCTTTTTATAAGAAGGAACGGAAAATTATCAGTCGTAATACCCCTAGTGCTTCAAAATTGTCGATAATTTTCCGACTGTGTTTTGTTGCACAGCAACGAAGGGGGCAAATTTGGCAGCTTAAAAATCACGAGCGCGAAGCGCTCGTGATTTTTAGTCAAACTTGCCCCGCGAGTTGCTGTGCAAAAAAACTGGAGGAAAATTATCTAAAATTTTGAAGCACGAGGGGTATTCGGCTGGATTATTTTCCCCAGCTGAATTTTAACCCATAGAAATGCTGTATTTTACATTTCGGCAGTTATAGTTCTATAACTCTTTGTTTACTATGAATATACCTATGAATACTCATATCCAGGTATACACCGCAGTGACTCGGGTCTAACCCAAAAGTTGAATTGAACAAGTTTAACAATTCGAGTTGCCATGCGACTCGAAACGTTCGAATTGGAAATAACCGAAAAATTATCGAAATCATTTTACCCACACCCCTCCGCCAAATGTCAAATGCGACGTTCCTATTGGTTGAAATTCAGCTCGGGAAAATAATCCGAAATATACCTTTCTATACCTTTCGCTTGAAAACTTTTAATCGTTGTCGTCACTCTGAGCCAGTCAGGGCCAGAATAAAAGTCTTGATCTTCAATTCGATATTTTCTCGTGCTCGAAACTCGACATTCACACTCTCCTTTTTATAAGTGGGAAAAAAGCTGATACAGTTTCACCAATAAATTTTTTTTTCATCAAAAATCAGCATGTACTACTAAAAATTACCAGCTGGTTTACAAGCTGGTTAAAACAAGCTAACGATAAAATAAAATTTTTGATTTTTGTTTTTTAATGAAATTAGTTGCTTATCCACTTTCAACTCGTTTTTTTTTTCATATTAAAAAAAAAATCAGCAAGAAAAAATTTCAGTTTAAATTTTAATTTGGTCCCAAGCGTTATTTTACGTACAATAAAATATTCTTTAACTTTGCAAATATTATTTTTTATACCTGATGAGTCCTTAAGGAGGCTTGGCAGCGTAGGGGTCGTACCTAGCGGGGGCCCTTGCGGGTGCATGAAATTGAAAATAAGAAAAAAAGTATTTTTTTTATTTATTTTTATTAGTAAGTGATTATTTATCATTTTTAAACATATTAAAACAAAATTTAAGATAAAAAATTTTTAAAAACGTTGAAAAATTGCATGTTTTGAAGGTTATGTACCGCAATTTTCTGTTTTTCTTGTAAATTAGTCCGATAATCTTAAATTTTTATAATTTTAAAATAATCTTCAAATTTTTATCTTTAAAAGGACACCTGACTCGTGCATTTTGATGATTTGCCAAATTTTTAAATGTTTTTTTCCATAAGAGCCCATGTTAAAAAAAAATTCTAAACTGATTTTTTTCTCAAAAATGAGTCCGACAACCACTGTTGTGTTAAATAGGAAAGTTGTTTGTCTTACTTCAAGGAATCTACAGGAATTTTTTGGGTTCTTACTTTTGGATTTTGAAAAAACTGCCAAGCCTCCTTAAGGACGAAACTGCAGGCGTGCGTTGCCTTTTTGTGAGTTGATTATTTAATGAAACAGTTTTTCGATTTTTCTTAAAATTATCTTAACAAAAACACGGGCTGCTTACATGATTACTCATGGGCACAAATTATGCTGTTTTCATTTTGTGAATCTGTTTTAGGCTTGTGTTTCTTTTATATTAATTTTATTTTTATTAATATTTAAATCACTGATTGTGTTTTTATTGGTCTTTCAATTATCAAGTAATTAACTACCTTTTAAAATACATTTTGAAATTACTAAGAACAAGAAATTAAACTTCTTTAAAACGTGAGCCTGAGAGAATTTTTGTCATAGTTTATTTACCAAAAAGAAGAATATCATTTCAAAGTTTTTAAGAGAACATTTTTTTAATCTATCGATCCAAAATGAAAAATTTGATCCTGCTTACGAGATTTGAAATTTTTCGTAGCATAATATTTTTCTGTAGAATCCTACATAATTCTGTTAAGGACGTTCACTAGTAAATGAAATCCATGATAATCGTTTCAAATTTTGTGCTTCTTTTAATAAAGACTTAAAAAAGAATATGTTAAAGTTTCAGAAGGATTCACAACACAGTTTTATCCATTAGTATCGTTTGAAAATTATTGCAATCTTTAAGTTTAGGCTTAAGGAATAACTTGTCAAAATTTCAAGAGGATTTACAATACAGTTGTTGAGAAATTTCAATCCAAAGTTGAGCTAAAATCGCTCGAAATCGGGTGGTTTAACACGGGCTCTTAAGGGAGAAACGTGCCGTTTTCATTTCGCTATATTTTCCAAACCAGATTGTGAATTGTCTTGAAATTCTGACACGATTTCTCTCAAGTCTTTATTAAGAGATTTCAATAATTTTCAAACGATTCTCATGGGTTTTTAAACAATTTCAGCATTGTTTTGTTATTAAAAAATCAGTAAAATGTTTGCTGATTTTTCGAAACGTTTTTCGTACTTTTGGTCTAGACTACATGAAAATAAAAACCATAGAGAATGTTATGTTAAATTTTCAAAACAATTTGTTAATTTGAACCGAAGTACTGACGAGTTAAAAATAAAAAATTGTTCCGGGCGGCCGGGCATGACTCCGAAGTCACGTGACTCAGCTGCTGCGCTAACCTATAGGCTCCCCACCACTCCGAAAAAGAACTAGTGACTGTCCTTAAATCTTAATAGAATTGAACCTTGTAACGAGCCTTCAAACTGATTTGGCAGAGTTATGTAGAATTCTACAGAAAAATATTATAAAATAAAAAACTGCAAATCTCTTTTTGGAGGATCAGATTTTGGATCGATAATTTAAAAAACTTTTCTCATAAAAACTTTGAAATGATATCACTTGTTTTTGTTAAATAAACTATTGCAAAAACTCTCCAGAGCTTGTTTAGCTTGGCGAGGTTTATTTAAGGGATCTACTTTATTATAAATATCAAGCATCTTTCTTAGTAGTAGCATCTTTCTTAGTACAAAAGTATTCGAAGCGTATTGGACGAGGCAACGCGACGGCTTGGCAGAAAAAAAGACGTGAGGTCAAATCCTCTACAGGATAACTTTTTTTTTTTTTAATCAATAATCATTTAGGGTTCGCTTGAAGCAACTTCTTATTAAACAAAAATGGCGACAAAATCTAAAACGTAGTTTTATAGAGAAGCTTTTACCAATTTCAAATCTTCTTGTGCCGAAGTCGCCTTTTTCACTCTATGGTTATTTTAGTTGCAAAGCTAAAGCCTATTTCAAACTTGATACAGTTTAGCTTGCGTTCACTCGACTAAGGTTTCGTTTAAAATTAAGTTTTACTTTAGTTAAGAGCAGCTTATCTGAGGTGCTCATTTGTGCCCTGCCACGCAGAATTAGAAAAAATTTAAACCATAGAAACTGCTCCCAGCAGTGCGCTACATTGAACCGAATGACGAATCAAGTTTACAAATTCCTCTTCAATCTCCATGGACGCAGAAATCTGCTAACATGCGACTATAAAGATTACAGCAGAAGTGGCAAAGCTTTGTTGAAGTTCACAAAGACTTACGCTTGTTTACTGACTGTGATTAAATATAATCACGAATGTTTTACACAAAATACTTACTACCAAATATTCAACCACCGATAAATATTCAAAAATTAATGAATTATGAGAAAATTAATAGGTTTTATGTTGGATTTACAAGATTTAGGTTTTATTTTAGATTAACAAGAATTGATTGCACTCTAGAGATGAGGCAATATATGAGGATCTTGATGCAACAAGAGCCTAAGTGCTATGGGTTTCCTTGTTGTATCAAACTCATCATATAGTATTAGGTCTCTATTTTGGAAATTTTACAAAAGTTCTAAAAACTTAATTTTAATTCACAAACAAAGGTTTTGAAAAAGTAAACAAAATTTTGAAGCTATGCAAAAGTATAAGGTATATCACGGGAGAATTAATTTAATTTTGAATTTCACGCTCGTCTCGACGTCGCTAGAACGCAGCGCTCGAGAGTCGAGAGTTTTAGAATACGGAGGCGGAACGCGGAAGGGGAGAAGTAGCAGGGGGCAAGACACTCTTGATTTTGAAGTCGTACTACGTGCGTGTGTCCAGAAATCAACTCCATCAATTATTGTATATATCGCTTGATTTTTTCGAAAAAAGAAGTGTGTCGCGTGTAAGAAAACGGTGTGTTGCACAGATTTAATCGAACCCTAGTGATTGTCATCGCTGCGAGAGGTAAAGGGCCGATTTCATGATGGCGAGTATTCTAGACAGCCTATAATAAACCCTGAAGGTGACAAGACCTAAAATATCATAAAAAATAATTCGCAGCGAATATATTCGCCCCCTGTGTTTTCATGGCAGCGAGTACTCGCTGCAGTGTGTGCGAATGAATTTCAATACATTCAACCTATAGATTAACCTTAAAACTTTTTTAAGTAAAAAAAACTGTCGGACTTATAATAAAAAATAAATCTTTATGTTTATATAATTGACAGTATATTTTCAAAGTTTGGTTATTTACATTTAGAAGTTATTAAGTGGAGTAGCAATATAAACGAAAAAGTAATCAAATGGTTGAGAAAAATAACTATCGACAGAGTATTAGTTAAATGTTGTTTACTTGAATAATAATTAATATAGTAAATTTGATTAATTTTAAATTTACATAGTGCCAATATTTATTCAGTATTTATAACTCAAAAAAAAAAAGTTCCAAAGCGAAAAACTTATGTGAAATATGTGTTCTTTTAAATCTAAAAAAAAAATAATAAAACGGAAAATAAATATTGAATTTTTCATAAACAGTCGAATTAATAAATTTTCCATGTTAAATTTAGTATTGTAACAATATACTATTTAGGCTGGATTTTGTAAAAACCAATTCTGAAATAAAAAAATCAATTGGCCAGTATACAATAAAATTATTTTCCCTTTATAAAAGAGAGCTATCGCCATCTTGCGTAAACAATTTATTCGTGAGCTGATTGGTGAAGAAGTTTTTAAAATATTCGAAAAGTCCATTTGAGGTTACTATTTTTGTTTTTTTCCTATGCGCGCTTGCGCGCTTAAAAACTGATGGAGTTAGAATTTTTTATTTCATTTAACAAAAATTTCTTTTGCACAAGCATTAAATAAGGGTCCGTGCGCGCCTGCACGCTGAGTAATTTCTAGTTTATTCAAATTGAATCTTTTTTATTTCACTAAAAGTGATAAACAAAAGCCTTCTTTTGTCAATGCATTTAAGTGCATTTTGTATGTAATCTTATTTTATACATCAAAACTATAAAATAGTAGAGATTATAAGATATTATCATAATATACAATCGTATATTAATAATTATTGACAGTGAACTAAATAATTATTAACAATTTAAATTTCCTAACGTTTCTTAAAATGAAAATAGTTCTTTTGAATGAAAATTCCATTTTAATATAATTAATAGGTTAAAAACCTCAATTTTTGCTACTCACGTTCTCTATACTCGCTATTAGTTAAAAAAATCCAACTAATGAAGCGAATACTCGCCATCATGAAATCGGCTTTTTATTCTTCACTGCACGACTCGACGGCGTCTGCACGAGGAAGGTGTCTATTTCATACGCTTATCGGCAAACAGCGTGAGGTTGACGGTTTGATCAAGCCTGTCGACTATATATTTCGGAAATGCATTTCGTAGATAAGTGATTAAATGTAGTTTGCGACGTGTGTGAGTGAGTGTTAAAGTGAGTAATTATCTTTTGTATTCTGTTAAAAATTTTAATCTTTGTTTTTTCATGCACGTGCTTGTTACGGCAAGTAATTTGTATGAGTGGGCACGCGCAACGCTAATGCAGAAAAGTCAATACTCGGCGCGCTTAAGGTACGACTTATTTATTTTCTGAAGTTGAATTGATTTTTGTATTCTAGATCGCGTTTAATTATTTCTTTTGTTGGGAAGTATAAAAATTATACCTAGTGAGTATATGTTTGGATTTCGCGCTAGTTTCGCACGGCGCTGGTCAACCGAGCCTCAGGCGTCCCGACGCCACTCTGACCAGAGTTCCGCCGGCGCGGGCAGTCAGTCGTCGCTGAACAGCGTTCAGCTCGAGAACCGTTATCTCGCAGCTGAAGTGTTTTTTTTTTAGTTTAAGAATATCGACTTGCGACGATGTGTGAGGCAGAGAAGCTCCCGGCGAGTGATCTCTCCTCAATCTCTTTTGTAAATACCCCCTTTCTTTACAAGTGTAATAAATTAAGTGTTAGTTCAGCATAAACTACAAAGTGTTGTTCTTGAACTATTCCCTTTTTTTCACTCCAATCCCTCGCGATCGCGCTTTTAAAATTACAGTCCGCTAAGAAACAGTATAACTATATACATGCAGACGCTACAGTATCCCTGAGAGGCTAATAGTGTGGGTCTGTATGTGTATGGTGCCAATGTGTCATACCACTAATTGTGAGTCAATCAGTCAGTCCTCTGCGCTGAAGTAATAAGCATATCCTCGCACGTCCATCTCGGTAGAAGTATATTAATAAAGAACTATTATAATTATTGTGACTGTTTATTGAATGCCCACCTTCAACTACAGGTTATGGGCCCAGTCACGTGTGAATAAATTAATTGTTAGTTTGTAATTTATCATTACTCAATAATACGCGGTAGTTTAAAATTGCGGCGTTTTTTTCTCCGTGGTGTAAATTTTAATGTAAAATAAATTGTGTGAGTGAAAACTATAACTAAGTTCAAGAATTAAGTGAGCATTGATTAAATTGACAAATTTTAATAAATCGAGAATAAGAAAAAACGGAAGTGATTAAAAAGTCCATTGTTGCGACATAATTCGAAGTACTGTTTAAAACTCTTAAAACTATGTGCGCGAGTGTACTGTTGAGTGAAAGAAAAATTAATTAAATCAATGAATGAACAAACAAAATCCAAAAATTAAAATAGTAGTAGTAATAATTGAACTCATGTGGACTTTGCTATAGAATTTGCTATAGGATTGCTCTAATTATTTTTTCTTTGTTTCTCCTCCCCCACTTCACGGCTAAATCCCCGCGCTCGAGCACTACTGCATCTTACGCGCGTACCGGCGTACCGGCATAAGTTCAAGAGTCGCGATAGCGCCTCGAGTTTAATTTTTTCTACGTTTGTGATTGCACCCGTGCCAGATTTAAAAAAAAATGAGTAACATAAAAAAGAGAAATATCGAACCATTTGATGGCTCTGACTATCTCATTTGGAAGAGACGCATGCATTGACACCTTAGAGAACAAGGACTGCTGGAAGTGATTGATAATGATAAGCCTGAAAATATCGTACAGCAGCTAGCGTGGGAGAAAAATAATGACAGTGCAGTGAACGAAATTATAGACTACATAGCAAATTCGCACATGTCATTTGTTCAAGGCGATAACCCTATAGCTCGAGAGATTTTTCAAAAATTGGATGAGACATACAATAGGCAGAGTCAAGAGACCCAAATGGCATTGGGAAATAAATTAATGAAGCTCAAGTTACAGAAGGAAACATTTCTAGATGATTATTTTAGAACTTTTGATAAATTAGTGGCGGACTTCACATCAGCCGGTGGAAGTTTAACTGAAACCCATAAAGTGACTCATCTCATGAATACCTTACCAAAGGAGTACATGTCAGTACTGGATGCAATTAAGATAGTGTCAGGCAGTGCAAATATTAGCAACAACGTTACTCTCTCAGTTGTAAAAACCATGTTACTAGATAAAGAGACAGCTCTAAAAGAAGAAAGCAACGATACCAGCCTGAAAGTCCTCTATACCAATAATGAAGGGAACCGTGACCAACAACATCGCGGTCGTGGACTGATGAGAGGTTATAAAAACACCAGAGGACGTGGGACATTTCGAAGAGGTCGAGGCCGTCCGAATTTTTCAAACACATCATACCGAGGAAGACAAAGCAGAGGTGGACGTGGCAACTTCAATTACCAGAATAACGGACGTGGCAACTCCAATCACCAGAATAACGGACGTGGCAACTACGGTAATTATTATAACAATGCACGAGTAATATGCCATTTTTGTCATAAGCCAGGACATAAAGCGGTCGAATGCAGAACGGCTAAAAAGCTAGGTTTTGAAATAAAAAGAACTGGCTATGAAGCTAACCCACAAGCAAAATTCACTGACAAATCAGCAGACAGCGGATTCGGAGATTTTTCTGGAGGCTATTTTGCTTGTATGGCGGGAAATTCGAAACTACAAAAATTTGGCCAAATGGAATTCATCATCGACTCCGGAGCAAGCCACCATATAATCAACGATGATTCTTACTTAGAAGACTACATTGCATTGGAGAACCCATTGAAATTCAAACAGTAAAGAAAGGAGTGCATCTGTCGGCAGTCAAGCAAGGAACAGTGAGGATAACATCGAACACCGGAACACCAGGAGTTTTGGAAGGCGTACTCTACTGCCCAGATGCGCCAACCAACTTACTTCCAGTAAGGAAATTTCAATTGGATGGATTTGCAACAACTTTTCATACTGACGGAACTATAATCATAAAAGGTAATAATAATAAAATCATAATGAGGGGTAAAACAATAAATAACTTGCCAAGTTTAAAGTTAGAATCAAGTGCTCAACTCGCGAGGACTTATGCAAATGTTTGTAATTCTAAATGTGATTATAATCTTTGGCATAAACGTTTAGGACACATAGGTATTGATAAATTTAACAAGTTGAAAATTATGGCCCTTGATAAAAATTTGATTGAGTCTGTTAGGACTAAGGATGACATTTGCGAGTCATGTATATGGGGCAGGCAAGCAAGACTGCCTTCAAATAACATTAAAGATAAATCTTATGTAAATAGACCACTCTTGAATATTCATTCTGATATATGTGGTCCAATCACTCCCCCTACTTTGGATGATAAAAGTTATTTTATGATTTTCATGGATGAATATACTCATTATTGTGTTACATACTTGGCAAGTTGTAAATCTGATTTACCCAGAATATTAAAAGATTTTGTTCAGAAAGGTCAAAGCAATTTTAATTTGAAGGTTGTTCATTTGTATATTGATAATGGTCGGGAATATTTGTCAAATGAGATGAAGAATTGTGTTGACAATGGTATTACTTATCATTTAACTATTCCCCGGACTCCTCATCAGAATGGCGTCGCAGTACGCGTAATTCGAACGTTGACTGAGAAAGCACGTACTTTATTGATTGAGGCAAAATTGACTGAGGAATTTTGGGGAGAAGCAATTTTAACTGCAACTTTTTTATTAAACAGAATACCTACGCGTGCTTTGAAACTTGATAAAACTCCGTTTGAACTTTGGCATAATAAAAAAACCGCAATTAAAGTATTTAAGAGTTTTCGGATCGACAGTTTATATACATAATAAAACGCGAACTACTAAGTTTGAATCAAAATCTATTAAAGGGATTTTAGTTGGGTACGTCCCGAACGGTTATAAAATTTGGGTACCGGAAACTAATGCTTTTGTCAACGCGAGAGATGTGGTTATCGATGAAATATCCTTTTTGTCAACCAGACCAGGTAGAGTCACAGAAAACTTGCGACCTTCAATAATTTTTACTGATTGGTTAAATCATTTAAATCCTGACAACAGGTCAGATCAAATGAAAAATCCTGACAACAGGTCAGATCAAATAAAAAATCCTGACAACAGGTCAGATCGAATGAAAAATCCTGACAACAGGTCAGATCAAATAAAAAATCCTGACAACAGGTCAGATCAAGTAAGAAATACTGACAACAGGTCAGATCGAATGAAAAATCCTGACGAAAGCTCAGATGTGACAAATGAGAATATTAATGGTAGGGATTTGAGAAAAAGACCAAATGAACAAAATCTTAATTTAAACTTAGAAACTAGTAAGAAATGCAGAGTTGATAGTGAAAACTTTGAGAATAATAAGGGTCTAAGAAAGAGTGATAGACTTAAAAGTAAACCAAATTGTTCATATGACGATAACGATACTATTTATGAATATATTTATACTATTTTATACAGAGCAGAGTCTGTTGCCAGTGATATTCCAAAATGTTTTCAGGAAATTAAATCAAATCCAGACAGAGTAAGATGGGAGCAAGCTGTGAGAGATGAACTTACTTCACTCCGGGATAACAGAACATGGATACTAGTAGACAGGCCAAAAGACAGAAACATCGTCGACTGTAAATGGATATTTACTGTAAAGCCCGATGAGTTTGGTAACCCTACTAGGTTCAAGGCAAGACTAGTTGCTCGTGGTTTTAGCCAACAATATTTGGTCGATTACGGTGAGACTTTCGCTCCAGTGGCAAGAATTGACAGCCTTCGTTTAATGTTAGCTTTTGCGAATCAATTTAATTTGTTAGTACATCATTTGGATGTAAAGACTGCTTTTTTGAATAGTGAATTGAAAGAAGAAATTTTTATGAAAGTGCCAGAGAGTATTAATTGTTCTAAGAATAAAGTATGTAGATTATTAAAATCTTTGTATGGTTTAAAACAATCAGCTAAATGCTGGTTTAAAACTTTTGAGGAAGTTTTGCTTAAGTTAGGTTTTAAAAATTCAGAGGCAGATAGATGTGTTTATATTCTAGATAAGGGCAGCGTATTAAAAAATATTTATGTTGTGTTGTATGTGGATGATGTAGTAATTATCGCTAGAGATATGATAGAGTTAAATAAATTTAAAGTATTTTTAATGAATAGATTTAAAATGTCGGATTTGGGAAAAATAAAATTATTTTTAGGGATAAGAATTTCGAGAGGAAATGGTATTGTAAGTTTAGATCAAACCTCGTATATTGATACAGTCTTGCGTAAATTTAGAATGGATGATTGTAATCCAGCTAGAACACCTCTTATAGAGAAACTCGATTTTGATGCATTAAATTCAGACGTATACTATGAATCACCCTGTCAAAATTTGTTAGGCTGTTTGATGTATATAATGGTCTGCACAAGGCCAGATTTAAGTTTTGCTGTGAATGTTTCAAGTCGATTTGTCAATAAAAATAATAAGCGAGTATGGGAGTATTTGAAGGATGTATTGAAATATTTGAAAGGTACTCGTGATTTAAAATGAGTTTATCGAAAAAACACTCGTGAGAATTTTGAAATTCTTACCGGTTATGTAGATTCTGACTGGGCTGGCGATAAGACAACTAGAAGAAGTACGAAGGGTTATTTATTTAAACTTTATGATAAATGTACTATTTGCTGGAATACCAAGAAACAGCGCTCGGTAGCTGGCTCATCCACTACGGCAGAGTATATGGCTTTGTATGAGGCAGTGAAAGAAGCGTTGTGGATTAAGTCTTTAGTAAATACTTTAAATTTTGAAATGAATGATAGTATTTCAATTTATGAAGATAACAATGGCTGTATTTCGATAGCGAAAGGCCAGAGTCATAAGTTAGCAAAGCATGTTGATATAAAGTATCATTATTCCCGCGGACAGATAGAGAAAGGTAATGTTAAATTAATAAAGGTTGATTCTAAAGAACAGCCAGCCGATATACTTACAAAGTCTTTAGGACCGACAGATTTTTTGTATTTGCGACAGAAATTGGGTTTAGAAATGTAATTATTATCATATTGTAATCATAAATATTATTTTGTACTACTGAGATCAATTATTAAGGAAAATTAAATTAAACTGTAACAATTTTGTAATATTTTTCTAGATATAATTTTTGAGGGGGCGTGTTGGGAAGTACAAAAATTATACCTAGTGAGTACAGCTATATACATGCAGACGCTACAGTATCCCTGAGAGGCTAATAGTGTGGGTCTGTATGTGTATGGTGCCAATGTGTCATACCACTAATTGTGAGTCAATCAGTCAGTCCTGTGCGCTGAAGTAAGAAGCATATCCCCGCACGTCAATCTCAGGTAGAAGTATATTAATAAAGAACTATTATAATTATTGTGATTGTTTATTGAATGCCCACCTTCAACTACATCTTTCAATGACACCGAGTCGCACTATCTAAACTGTATTAGTATTAAGATCTGTTTGTTATTAAATTGTTTAAATAAGTTTCTTGGATATTTTTAATGAGTTATCCGGTGTTTCCGCGCTCATTCCTTTAGCTCGCGCCCTATATCGAATTTACTGGGTAGCTGTGCCCCCTGATTTCAGATATTAGACCTAGCATTCAACTATGAAGTAAAGAAGATAAAAATAAAAAAAGAAAAGTAGTACAATGACAAATTCTGAAAAATAGAGAAAAATTCCAAGCAATTCTAAATGGGGTTGAAAAAAATGTTACTTTTTTTTATCATTCTTGACATCATTTAAGAAGTTTCTTAATATTAGTAAGTATCTTTGCCTTTTTATTTGATTCTTTTTATCGTTTTCCCAGTCTTTCAAGAAATCATTTTTTCTTTTTACCGATCTTATTAGTCCTGTAAACATTCAATTTTTTCCTCTTTGTGAAATTCCTGACATTTTTTTATTTCTTCTTGATAGAGAAACACAAAATTGAATATCAGATATTAATATATCATAACACTCATTAACATTTGAAAGTTTGTTAAATGCAGTCGTATTAAGATCCTTGAAATTTTTTCTCAGTATCAAACTAAATAGTCATTGGATAATGATTAGTCAAACTTATTTCAAGAACATTAGATTTAATTCCAATAAAATTTGATTTCATGTGCATATATGTGATCTATACAAGTGCTAGTTGCTTTTTTAGTAATTCAATTAATATGTGAAATAAAACAAAGTTCCCAACAGCTACTTTTGTATTTTAATGTATCAAAATCTGAGGTAAAGTTACTAATATTAATATCACCTATTAAAATATGAATTTGAATTTTTTCAAATTTGATGAGATGATTGTAAGGTAAACATCCCAGTTATTCTCACAAAAATCGCTACTTTTCAGCATTTTGAATTTTATTGAAAAAACAAAACATGATAGACTAAATCTTTTTTTAGATACTTAAATTTTAGGTATTTAGGAACTTAAATAAATTTTTTTTATATGAAAATCGTATTTATTTATTGAATAATTAATGTTTAAAGTCAAGGCCTTTTATTCCCACTTTTAAAGTCAAGGCCCTAGTTGATGAAACCGAATCGTTAAAATTCGAGGGTTTCATCACTTCCAAACAAGAAAAAATTACAAATTCAACCAAACCAACTAATTTTTGGTTGGAAAGTACTTCAACTAAATCTTAAAGTTAGTGATGTTGAATATTCTGTTTTTAGAATATAAATTTATTAAATAAAGTACATTTCAATACATTAAGAAAACTCCCGACATAGTGACGACTCGACTTTCGTCTTACGAGTGGAGTTCAGATTACACCTGGACAACGCTTATTTATCCGTGCTGTAAAAGTACAATTCAGCACTCGCATACTTAATTATTTAGTTCATCGCATGTCAGCATTTCGACACATTCCATACACGCATAAATTTGCTCTAATTTTAACAAGTGACTGAGTTAGTGACTAGGATGAATAAAGTTAGTAGGATTTATTGGTAGATTGGATGAGGGATAAAATACTGTATTTGTAGTAAATCAAATTATTGAAAGAAATAAAATTCTATAGTCAAAGAAATAAAATCCTCTATTATATTAAGAAGTTTATTTTCGTCGTCGTCGTCGTTGACTTCCTTTTTCAAAAAAAAAGTGACTTAGACGTCTCAGATCAATTAGAAATTTGGTACTCAGGGGTTTTCGGGGGTGCTGATCACGAATCCAACATTCATTTTTAAATTTGACCTATGTAAAGTCACTTATTTAAGGTTGAAATTTATTAGTTCTCAGGCTCTTTTCAGAATTTGACGTCTATGACTGATTGGAAACTGAGTAGTCAGGGATTTTTGGAGTTGCTGATTACGAAACTGACCTCTATTTTCTGATTTGGCCTATGTAAGGGCTACATACTTAAGGTAAAAATTCATTTTCAATATTATTTTTTTTAAAGCTTCGTATATGGAAGTTTTTGGGGTTGTTGATTATGAATTTGACTTTTATTTTTAAAATTGACCTACGTAAAGGGCTACTTACGTAAGGTAAAAATTTATTGTTAATAGTTTCTTTTTCAAACTTTGTCTACGGGGGTTTTTAAAGTAGCTGATTATGAATCCTATATTCATTTTTAAAATTGATCCACGCAAGGGCTACTTACTTAAGGTGAAAATCTATTTTTAATAGTTTCTTTTTCAAACTTTGTCTACGGGGTTTTTAAGGTTGCTGATTATGAATTCGACTTTTATTTTTAAAACTGACCTACGTAAAGGACTTACGTAAAGTAAAAATTTATTTTTAATAGCATTTTTTTGAAACATCATATAAGAGGGTTTTTAGGGTGGCTGATAATGAATCTGAAATTCATTTTTAAAATTGATCTACGCAAGGGCTACTTGCTGAAGGTTAAAATCTATTTGCTCCACTTAAAGATCGAACAGCTTAAATGATAGCTGATTTTCTAAAAATTTAGTTTGTATTTTTGCTAGTCCTAAAGTTATTTTATCAGATAGAGGACATAATTTTTGTTCAAAATTGATGAAAACATTATCACGTAGATTTAAAATACATAAAATAGAAACTACAAGCTTTGCACCTTAGGTCAATGGTTCTTTAGAGTGTGTACGGTAGTTTGATTACTGGGAAGTCGTAAGTTGTCCTAGAGCAGCTTAGCTTCATTTTGCAAAGTGTCGCCCACTCTTATTGATACAAGCCTGCTCCAGTGCAGCTTGACTTTGCAGAGTGCCGCCCACTCTTTTTGCAACAATTTCGCCGAATAATAACAAAAGTTATATTAAGTTGTGTCCAGAACACAACGTCTTTGAACGCGGAGCGCTCCCGATTGCATTGAATGTCCGGACGAGTGCAGACCTTATTCTAAGGGTGCCGGTAGTATCAAACCGTCAGTTACAAATGTTCATTTCCGGCAGTTACCAAAAAAAAGTTTTAGAAAAAAAATTTCAGTTAAAATTTAAATTGAAAAAATATTAGTGTAGAAAAAGTTTTCTTAATTAGTTATTCATAGAAAACAAGATGAGGAAAGGTAGTTAAGAAGAAAAGAGCCGCCTACTCATTAGGTTAAGTAGGCGGTGCAACAATCAGCATATGAGCTGAGTCAATCTTACAAACTCTACTATTCCTTTTAGAGCTTTGGTCTTGAGCATTTTTAAGTAGAGTAAATTTTATTTCCTCCGTGAGTTGGATTCTTTTTTTTTATTTTTTTCAAATGGATTCTCCAAAAGATATTAAAGTTAGTACATAATAAGTTATTGAATTGGTTAAAAAATTCAGCTAAACCAGAAGAAGCAACCGCTACGCTGATAGTTGAGAAAGAATCATTAGGTTAATATATTTTTTATCGATTTAATATCAAACTTAAATGAGTGATTATGAGTAGCATAAAGTATTGAATTAAAAATTTTCCAATGGGAAAGATGCACACTTTCCAGTTATATTTTTTTCTGAAAGTTCTCGATTTTTAATGAATTTTAGGATTTTTTGATAATTTTTCGGTCAATATTACCTAAGATATGATTTTTTGAAAACTGATACTCGTGACGTCATCAGTATCATTTTACATTGGAAGTATATCTATATATATGTTTATTTCGGAAACTTCCAAAGTCTATAACTCCTTCAATTTTCATTTTTTTTCAAAAAGAAAAGATACGTGTCGTTTATTTTTCGATACACTGTCTAATAAAGTCAAACAAACTCAATAATTTTTTTTATGCATCTTCCCTATTCGCCATTATTCGTAACTTTTCCTTTTTATTCATTTCAGTAAAATCCAATTCCAAAGATGTGCAGAAAAATGTTAAGCAGCTGGAACCATCTGCAAAAAATATTCAAAAAATGAATGTTTTGAATATTTCCATAGCAATAACAATCGATATGTACGATGCAAAGTCCGTATGGATTTTCAAGGTGTCGTTTAATTTTATGGAAAACGGAAGAGATTACCACCAATTTCCACAATGGAAGGTACTCGAGTTCGAGCAATTATACTAACAACACATCTTAATTCAGAGATGCACGATATGTATATTAATGCTTCTGTGAATTCCAAGCTTTCGGGTGCAGAAAAAATGAGTAAAACAACGATTGGCCGTCAAATGGTTTCAGCAAATCAGGTTCTGGCAAATCACATTGGAAAACTGATGCATCATGTATGTAGTTCAGCAAAAAGATTAACTTTGACTTTTAATAATTACTGCGCTAGAGTTATAACTGCTCATATGGCTGAAAATTTTGACTTTAACAACGCTGAGGAATTAATTTGTAATTTTCAGTATGTATCACCAACAAGTTTTCGAGAAATGCTACAAATAATAGTAGAATGTCATCGTCCACTCTTGAAGCAAGAAATCGAAGCATCATTGGGTAAGTCACTGAGATGCGATGGATCCGTTGATCGAACTCGAATTGACAAAATTTTTACATTGATGAAGATTGTCACTGCGTCAAGAGAAGAGAAGTTAAAATTTCTTGGTGCTGTTGAACCAGAAGTTCGAGGAGCAAAAGGTTTATTGGGAGCAGTTATGAAAGGCAGCAGCATTGTGTTAGGATCTGATTCCAAAAATATTATTAAATCTACATCTTCTTTAGTAACGGATGGAGCAACAGTCAACACTGGTGAATCATCGGGTTTGTGGGCTCTGTTTGAAAAAAAACTAAGAGAGTCAAATTCAGCCACCGATAAAAGTGATGGAGCCGATGATGAAGATTATGCACCTTTACCGCCGCTATTAAAAATTTGGTGCGAAGCCCATAGATCAGATTTGGCATGGAAAAAAGGTTGTGCAACTATTACAGAAATAAAAAAATTGATTAGCGAAATGTCATCAATTGCGTCACATTTTTATAACAGCGGACTTAGTACTAAAGAATTGAAAATAATTGCTTCCGATCGCAAATTCAAAGTTTTGAGATTTCCGGAATTTTTTTAAGTTCACTGGACACAGTACTCGTTGCAACTGCTCAATGCAGTTCTCGCTTCATGGCGAGCTCTCGTTACTTACTTCTCTGAAACCAATGATTCCAAAGCTCAAGGATTTTTGAAACTTTTCACTGAAGAACATACCGTAAAAGTCTTGGCCTTTACATGTGATGTTCTGGAGGTTTTTTTTCAAAATTTCAAACAAGATTACAGCATGATCAAACAACTCTCGGGGACATGTATAAACTTAAAGAAAATGTGTGTAAAAAACTATTTATCATGAAAGATAAACCTTTGGTTGGAGGATGGGTTTCAACTCTAGAAAAAGAAATTGAAAGAGAATCAGATGACAAAGCCAAATTAAAAGGAATATAGTCTAAAAGAAAAACTACAGGCCAAGCTTGTAAGTCACATTTAAAAAGAAGTCCTGATGCAATATTAAATGAACTGGTTCACTCATTGGTCAATTTTTTAAATGATCGATTTCAAGTTGATCAAGAGACTTTTAAAATTCTCAAACCATTCACAAGCTTTGATGAAAACGCTGATATTGAAAGGGTTCATTAACTCATAGCTTCAGATTTGAGCGCATCTGAAATTGATATGGAATATTCAGAAGTTTGTCAGTTGGAAGCAATTAACAATCTAAAACATAGAAAATCACTCTCACAAATTTTGAAAGTTTTAGTTGATCAAAAAATGTACCCTGCATTGTGCAAGTTCTTGCTCGAATTATTGCTGCAAAACCAACAAGTGCAGATGTTGAAAGAATTATCAGCTGCAGCAATACTCTAAAATCACCCAAAAGATCATCAATGGCAGTTGAAACTGAAAACTAATCTTTATACGTTGTTATGAATATTCCAAATCTGGAAAACTGGGATCCAAGACCAGCTATAGTATCATGGCTCCAGATGAAGGATCGAAGGGCTAAGGACTGTCCCAAAGCTCGACAACAACCTTGGTACAAAGGCATTTTTGATGAAGCAGATAACAAAAATGAGGAAGATGAAGAAGAAAAACAGGATGCTGAAATCGTCAAAGAAAAGAGCAGTAAAAAACAGCGATATTTTTAAAAGTTTAAATTCAGTGCACAAGTTTACATAAATAAATTTGAAAAATATGTAAAATTAAGTGCAAACGAATCGTTTATAAATGACAATGAATTTGTTAACAAAAAAAAAAAAATAAATAATAGAATATATTTAACGCGGACTGTATTTTTTATTTAAACATCCATCTGAGTAGCTGATGACCTATTTTTTTTTTTTTAGGTCTCAAGTTGGCTTTCGGCAGTTACAAAAAGTCCCTTAGAATAAGGTCTAGTTATCATAATTAATTATGATTATTTAAACAAATTTTTACAAATTTACCTTATTCAAAAATCACTCAAAATATCACTTCAAAACTTTTTAGTAATTTAGATCAACTCGTAAGAAATACGGAAAAATTTTTTTTATATTGAAACCTCATTTGACATTTCTTAAGAAACCACGAAACACTTGTTGCACGCCATTTTGACTTTTACTCATAAGAATATAGCTACTCAATTCACAAACGATTTTGGTCATCAAACAACTTATGCAGTAAATACTCCTGATATAACTTTCGCCTTATCTTCAACAAGCGATTTAACTCAATGTGATAGACAATTTATTACTACGGAACATCCTAAATTATTAATTTTTGAATCACAGATAGGATTAAATTCTCTTTGCTATGATTATGATATTATTAGAGAAATCCTATAAATCTCGATAAATTTACTTATTTAAATTCTAAGTTCATTCATGTCGAAAAACATCTAAGAATAGAAGTTAATGATTTATACAAAAAGTTAATTACAGAAAAGTGTAATCTGGAAAGAGAAATGATCCAAAATTCCCTGATCCTAGCTACGTTGTTGCCAAACGAATTTGCATAAACTGTAATAAAAAAGCTAACATATACAATTACAAAATGTACACCGAAACCAGTAAAAACAAAATACTTGGAAGAATGTTACAGCTTCCTGTAACACTACAATATAAGACATAGTTCTTGACACTAAAAACTCACATACTTATTAAAACAGATAAAAAAGTTACCTGAAATGACATTTTACTGAGGTATTATAAGATAGGAAACAAATGGATCAAACTAAATTCCCGACCGATTTATGATTTAAAATCTCCACACACCTTTCAAACAACGCCAAAAGTACATTGGAATTACAAACTGATTGAAACCTTAGTTATCTCGGGCTGTACTCGCCTCATCAAGTGGAGCAAGCTCAACAACAAATCACTTTTCCTTTGGAACAACCTGCGTTACTTAACATCCTTGCGAGACAAATGTCAGTTCAACAATATCATTGCTTCTTAAAAAATGCTGTTATGTTTCGCAATCTTTAAATCAATCAAAAGCTCTCGTGCAACCATTTTATTTTGCTGCTTTGTAAATACAAATAAAACAATTCATTTAAATGACCAGTTATTTTTTCTACATCCACTCAGACAGCTTGAAGCGTCTCTAGTATTTAGATAGTTTGTGACACCCTACCAGTATTATCAAGCTATGTGCTCGCGTAACTATCTAAGTATCTATATTTGCTTGCTTAAGGTTAGCAAAAAATGTCAGTGTGAAACCACCTATAATGAAGAATCCATAAATAATTTGTTCGCTAGATCAATGATCAAAGGAATATTGGATAATTGATGAACCTTCATTATAGATAATCTGATTAAGGGTGGCTCAATATCATCCGCAATAATTATGATAAACTTTCTACTTCATCTAATAAAAATAATAATAGATACGATAATCAACGCCTAGCTACTACAACAACTGTATGGCTGTGGTATTCATCTTTTAGCTGCAGTTTCAAGCTCTATGAAACATTTCTTTGTTGTTTTGAGCAGAAAGGAGACAACGACACACAGAAAGTCTGAAAATCTGAAAATGCAGGAAGCAATAGTAGATCGTATGGAAATCTCACCCGAAATTCTTGCACCTTTACCTTCCCTACCTCCTACTTTAAAAAAATCCATAATCAAACCAGAAACACATTTTGTAAATAAATTAAAGAATGAACAGTACGGTTTATTCAATCTATAAAATTTTATTTTCTTAGAAATTTTTCAATTTTGGTGAGGGAGAAAAACTATATGAATAATTTCATATATAAATAATTTTATGTATTATTTGTATTTATTATCATGTATTAGACTGAACTATATACTAATAAATAATAATAATAATAAAAAAAAAAAAAAAAAAAAAGGGAGAAGAAAAAATGAAAACCGCACGAAATATCACTCTTATTGTATATTATACAGGTAATCATTTAAAGGTGAGGTGTTGTGTCATGAAACACATTGCATCAGGTGGAATCTTCGGAGTCGGACACCCGTAAGTTGAGTTAGACCTAATTTTAAAATAATACTAAGAGTAAATCTCTCATTAGAGTAAATCTCATAAATAATTAAGCATAAAATATTAAATAAATCTCGAGTGAATCTTAATCAAATAAGTTTTTATTTTAAAGTAAAGACATAACAGCAATATCAGGTAAATTTACGGCAACAGATATTTTTAACATTTAAACAACATCAGCTTTTGTTAGCGTTGTTTTCACAGTACGATTGAATTTGCTGAAACCCGAGGCCTTTAGAAAGAGCACGCTTTAGCTTTTGAGAGTTGCGCTTTAGCTTTTAACACTCATCGCTGTAAGCCACAGTCGTTTTTGTATTTTGATAAGTATGAAAAAAATCTATAAAAGGTTCAGCTTACAATCTCTCCTATGAATGCTTTTAAACAAAAACCGTACATAATCGATACTTAGAAACTGAAAGAATGTAATATGAGGGGGGTTAGATAAAAAATACGCAACGGGCGCTACTGTCAAGACCTTTCCAAATTCGGTAAATATAAGAAAGTGCGTATGGACTCAGCACACCGTGGCTGCCGTTTATACATTTATAAAAAAACTATCCCACAAATTGTAAAACCACAAAACCGTGGCCGCTTGAGCTCAATTTAATAATAATTAAATTAAAAAATTGTCCTTTTAGCTATGAAACAGTGAAACTCTGACTACCCAAAATCAAAGTATTAGTTTGTTAATATTAATTCGTAAAATTAATAAAAAAAAATTAAACTTACAAAATTCTGGTTAACTGACTTAATATTATTGCAAATTAAATAAAAAAATTATCTTTCTTTCTATAAAACTACAACACCAATGCCACGCCGCCCGAGTTTAATTTAAATAGAAATGAATAAACGAATTATCTCTTTAACTCTAAAACTAGGACAATCCGGAACCCGAGTCCAATTTATTGAAAATTAATAAATATAAACAAATCATTTTTCTATTACTGAGTTCACACAGCCCGTGGCGTCTTTTCAATTTGTTAATATATAAATATGATGATGATGTTAATTTACGTTTATTTATTTAAACTCAACTGTAAAGAGTTTTGTGAATTTACAGCTTGGGAGATAATTTTTTTATTAAATTTTAAATAAATTAAATACAAGAGCCACGGTAGCTGGTAGCAAACGCACTTTCTTATATTTACTGAATTTAGAAGAGGAGGGTCTTAACAGTAGTGCCCCTTGCGGATTTTTTTACCCCCCTCATAGTCAAAACCTTTGTCGGTTATGCGAGACGTTTTTTGAAAATGAAAAAGGTATGGTATAAATTTTTGGCTATTTTTCAATAGTAATTTTTATATATTTGAAACTTTTTTTAAGCATCCAAGCATTATAAAAGTGTGACAGTTATTTTAACTTGATTCATGGTATTAACGATTAGAGATGCATAATTTTTTCTAGTTATAATATGTAGACAAAGGTGTAATTACTCAAATAGTTACGATAAAAAACTAAATTCATGATCTTAAATTCAACAGAGCGAGCAACTAAATAATGGATAATTTTATTTATAATCACAAAATTATATACTTACATTCTTTATCTGGAAGAAGGTTTTTTTCTTGCGTTTCCGTATGTTTTAATCTTGATGTATCAAAATGCTCAATGCCTGATATTAATGTTTGCTGGGTTTTTTCTGCAGCAACATCTAAAATTGAAATGAAATTGCTTAAAACTTTAACGAATTTTCTTTTTGAATTTGGAAGATTACAAAAAGAATTAAAGTTTCTTTGACAAGAATGTATAATATAGTGTGAATAATACTTTTATGCATTAAATCGACATTAACTGGCAACAACACTTACGAAATCGTCCGACTGTAAATTCGTGGTGGCTCTGTAACTTACACGGAGTGAATAAAAGGGTAGTTTACAGTACGGTAATAGAAAATTTTGAAATAAGGGTAAAGGAAATCAACGTGATTCCAAATTTTGGTCAAGTAAAATTAACACCAAGAATTGCGAAGGGTAATTTAAAATCGAATTAAAAACTTATAAATTGCGAGGAAGATGTAACCGTAGTAAGAAAGAAATTTTTCATGCCAAAAAATTTTAATTTGAATCTGAAGGATTTTATGAAAAAAAAAAAAATCACAGAAGTAAGGGTAGAAAAAATAAGAAATTTGATATTTTCGAAGATAGTGATGATAATGGTGGAAGTATTAATTCTTACAAAAATGATAGAAATAAATTCAATTTTCAAAATTTAAAGGGTGAGTATGTCTATTTGACCGATTAAGATATAAATTTATATCAGCCATGAGTTAGAAAAACTGGGAATGCTCGTCACACAGGATTTTTTTAGATTAATAAATGATAACACAATTTTTAAAACTACATAATTATTTATTCAAGTTCCCAAAATCCCGTACACTAATTTATTTTCACAAAACTCAGCTTAGATTATTTAACAAGGCTGATCGGGCTGATGAATCAAGGTATATTGTAAAGGGAAAATACAATTTTTAGACAGAGTCAGATTTGACACACTCACAAGCGTACAATTATCTCTCGGATCAATTACAATGACAGCTAATTAATAATTAACAATCCCACAACTTACGATAACGATAAACTCAAACGAAACTCTTCAATCTTTACAATCTTAACGTTTTCTTTCAATCCCTCATACACGAAATCTTCCAATCTTCTTCCTCTATCCATGACAACGAACAATCAAAAAGTGACAAACGATGATCGGTCTGCGATCTCTCGGCCAACTCGAATGTGGCTGAATGTTGAATACGAGACTGTCGGCAGATATGCAATTAGAAAAGAAGTTATTTTATATTAAGTTACATAAAAATAAAAGAGAGATTTTTTTTTCTTTATCTCTAATTCAAAATTAACGTATTTAACTACGTCACAAAAATTTATTATGACTTTAAAAAATTATTTGATGAAACTATGTGGTTAAAAATTTTGTCTGTCTACGTTGAAAAGTCAACTTTACAATTTTCAATTTGCACTATCAAATTCCAATTACTGTGCCTGAAGTTATCAGACTAAATAAAGCAAAATTTTGCGACCAGTTATTCCGTCATTCAGTCCAGGGGGTTGAAGGTAATTTTGATGTTGAAATGAATAATAACAAATAATTTAAAAAAAAAAAAAGTGAATTTTTAGGAGGTCTGATGGGCGATAAGCAACTTTGATCAGTTCAGACAGTATCTGACGGCGTAGATCTGATCTTCTGATCTACGCCGATTTCAGGACTTTCCACTTGACATTTCGAGATCTGATTATGCTTACACAAACCTTTAACTCTTTCTGTTTTTGCACGTTTTTTTTGTTTTTTCGAAAATATTAAATATTATATGCTTGATTGAATTTTGAAAAAAAAAATCGTCAAGCTAACTTTTTCTCCGGTACTCCCTTAAAAACTATAAAATCTCAGAAGTCTGAGGCTCAGAGAGGTACAGCCAAAAACAAGTGCAAATGTTCCAATATATTTGATTAAATAACGCGTATTTGATAAGTTTAGATTGCATTCTTGTGCCTCGCGGAAAAATTTTCTCTCTCAAATATGTAATATAGTTAGATATATATATAACGCAAGCTCAAACGGGAGCAACATAAGTCAACCTTATTTTTTTGAACAAATGTAACATTTAAAAAGTATGATTAAAGCCAATTTTACATTTTAAAGTGATTTGTTTGATCTTATTCTAAATTTAAAATAAAATATTTTTGTTCAAAAAATTATTAAGAGTACTGCCTACCCCGCGAAGAGCGCTGCCTAACGTTGTATTACGGGCGCATAGAAATATTTTGAAGAAATAAGTCCCTGACGAAATACGGCTTCAATAGTGATTTAATCGTTGCAAAAAAAATCTCAAAAAATAGTTAAAATTAATCTACACTTGCCTGACTATCTGGTTTTTTCGAAATACTTTAAAAAAATGATTGAAAATCTCGATAAAATCGGCGTCTGCTGCGCATGTTAATACGATGACAAAGAATTACTTACTGCGAATTATTCCTTCATTTTATGAGAAATCCAGATAGTAAGGCACTTGTACGCTGGAATAACGAATTTTTTGGTATTTTTTTCGTAACAATGAGTGGATTCTAGCGGCCACAGTTTATCAGGGACTATTTCAGCTGGCTGGTCGTTGTGATTATAGTCTTTCGGGATAGGAAGAGCGGAAATCTAGTTCGCCGCCCGACCGTAAATGGCGTCGATGCGCAAATTAAAGGGCGTACATATTTTTTGTGAGTTGCTGAACCCCTGGGGTTTAGCGACAGCTGTTGCGGTGTGAGTTTAGATTGCATGGTAGAATGTTTGGCAAACGCTCGCTCCGCAGCGATTCAGCGACTCAGCAGTTCGGCACTGTCCACTCGGACTTGTTTTCTCAGTCCGAGATCATCGATTGTGTGTATATTAATGTATGTACATTGTACATGCATAAAAATCACTTAACCATGATTTTTATAAACAACTAATACTCCGCAAAAAAATTGTATATCGATTTAAAAAACCATACATACAATCTTTTTTTTTTTAACTCCTATCTTTTGTTGAATTTATAGACCAATTTTTTTATGTCAAAAGCCATAAAAATAATGAATTCAATAATGAAAAATACAAATAACGTTAAATTTATTATTACTTCTGTCAATTTATTTCAAACACAAAATAATGGAAACAATGTTTTAAATGCACGGATGAATTACTAAAAAAAATTAAAAAAAATTATTCAATTAATATCGAAAAAACATATTTTTGTCATAAAACCAGCTGAAAATTAATCAACTTTTAATACGTGAGAATTCGCGCTTTTTAAAATTAATCATTTTTTAATTCGTGAGAAATCGTGATTTTCGCTCCGCTTCCTTATTTCAATACCTTTTTAACGATGTACGATTTGTGCAGGTTTAATAGTTGAAAACATTTTCGGTTAGAAAAAAAGCGATTTCCCACGGATTGAAAACTGTGTTTTCAGTCAGTTTTTTGAAGCGTGGGAAAGCAATTTCGAAGATATCAAGGTGCGGTTCACGTAGAAGTCGTCCTGTTTTAAATACCTTTTCAACAATATATGATTTGTGCAGGTTCAATAATTAAAAACATTTTCAGTTAGCAAAAAAGCGATTTCCCACGGATTGAAAACTGTGTTTTCAGTCGGTTTTTTGAAGCGCGTGAAGGCAATTTCAAAAATATCAAGGTGCGGTTCACGCAAATCTTCCATATTTCAATACCTTTTTAACGACATATGATTTATGCAGGTTAAATTAATTGAAAAACTTTAAGTGAGTGGAAGTGCGTAAAGTGCGATTTCTTCTGTACTAAAAAATGATCAAAATTTGGTTGGTTTTTTTAATTGAGCGAGAGTAATTTGAAAGATACAGGGGTGCGGTTTACGAAAAAACTTTATTTTTTGCAATACCTTTCGATGATGATGTTGATGATGATGATGATGATGATGATGTTGATATATGTATGATTATACATATATCAATTCAAAAATTCAAACCAGTGTAAAGAGCGACTTCCTACGGATCATAAAATGATCAATTTTTCTATTGGGTGGTATTTTTTTGTTGACAGATCTAATAAATCATTTATAATCAAATAGATACATGACATACATTTTTTTATATATAAAATAAATTTGTTTAGCTTACTCCTTTTGAAGTTGTCAACCATGGTAAAAATAATTTTTTCGAGAATTATAGCTGAAATATTCGTTTAAACTTTCACAAGAAACGTTTCTGTGCATCCAGATCATTGATATTTTTTTTTTTTTTTGCCTTGAGAGAATAATGGTTCGCCCTTGATCGATTTATTGTCACCACAAATTCTCTAGACAGACCCACGCCCGCAAACCAAGGTTATCGACCTGTCTCGTAGTAGCCATTGAAGTACGTCGTCCCTTTGTCAAGTCCCTGGTTTCTGAAGATCTCGTCAGTATCGGTGCGTGCTTTCTCACAAAAATGATCCCGGAGGTCAGTAAAGTGGTAGTTATATAGACTAGCCGGAACAATACCTGTAGGCATTTTGGCAATAGAGTCAGTTTCCTCATTACCTTGTATACCAATATGGGAGGGGATCTACTAGAATTCGACAGAACCACATTGTTCAACAGAATTAATAGTTCTCTGCACTTCGGAAAATTTCCTCTCAATGTCAAGAATATAGGGTTTTACCCGGATGTTAAATAAGACTGAGGACTATTAAGAGCGCTAAGCGTATCCGTAAAAATAATTAAGTTACGAGTGGGTTTATCTATAATCAGGTCCAAGGCAATTCTGATGGTCCTGCATTCAGCCGTGAATATTGACGATAACGGTCTCAGAGAGGCAGAGGTCAGAACGTCAAACTCGGGACAAATCATGGCAGAGCCCACCCCAGGGGAGCCTGACATCTTACTACCGTCAGTGAAAATTCCAAGAGCATCGCGAGCTCTCAAAAGAGCATTGACCATGTAATTGGGATCTTCGTGATAATTGAGGTCGAAACCCCATTCAGTGTTGACTGGAATAGATGTCACCAAAGTACGATAATCGTGTCTGAACAGGTTGAGACCATGGGCTTTGAAAAGATCAGATTTGAGTCTTGAGAATTCAAAGGCACGTCTAGTAAGAGTCCCATCTTTGTCTATTTCATCCTTATTCACATATACAAGGAGAGATCTAATACTCTTGAAGAAATTCAAGGAAAAATTGGAGAAGACCTTGGATAAGTAGCAGTTACACAAAAACTCTACTCTGACGAAAATCGGTGAGGGTTTAGACTCTGCAATGAGAACGTTCTTAGAAGTGCTCATGCGGTAGCTCAAAGGAGCTCGAATGGCTGAGTATCGAATACTTTCAATTTTCTCTCGCAAGAGGATGGAAGAGGAAAGATAGATGAAACTGGCACAATCCAGAACAGAGAGAACAAAGCTCTTATAAAGCACAAGGAGTGTCTGGGGGTCAGCGCCCTACCAGGTTCCTCACAAGAATCTGATCATGCTTAGCCCTCTAGAGCATCTTGCAAGGACGTAGTCACAGTGTTTGGCATAGGAGAGTTTAGAGTCGAGAATTACTCCAAGAAATCTAACCTGAAAGCTGGAAGTGATAACAGAGTCGCTCACCTTAATAGAGATATCTCCTGCAAAGCCGTTTCTTTTCCTGCTGAAGTTAACAAACTTGGTCTTTTCTTGAACAATCTCGAAGCCTATTTTCAAAAGATTCTTGCTGATTGCAGCGATAGCATCCTCCAGAACTTGAGTATTATTTAAAGTGTCACCGCTACTGACATACAGAGCGATGTCGTCAGCATATTGGGAAACTTAGACAGTGTCGGTTAGACCGTGGGTGATACCGGATACGTATATGAGATACAGAATAGGACTCAGCACCCCACCCTGCGGAAGGCCTTTGTAGGCCCTACTGCAATTTGCTTTTATTATGTCAAAACGTAAGAGTAATTCAAATACAATGATCCTTTTATGAGTCATATATTTCACAAAACCGAGGAAGCTAGGTGAGCAACCAAATTGTACCAGTTTTTCGAACAAAATATGTGAGTTCACGTTGTCAAAGGCTCCACGGACATCTAGAAAAGCAGGGTAAACCTCTTCTCTTTCACAGAAGGCCTCATTAATTTTGGTGGTAAAACCGGCAAGATTATCGGTACAGAACCTGCCCTTCCTGAAACCTTTTTGAAATTCCGGGAGGAGATTGTAAGTCTCCATCCACCACTCCAGTCGGTTTTCCACCATGGTCTCGAAAAGCTTGCAGGTGCAAAAAGGTAGAGAGATCAGGTGGACTCCTGATCCTCCCTGCTTTTCAATGAAATGTACAAAAGACTCCTTTCAGCTGGGAGGGTAGTTTCCTGGCTCAGAGGTGTGTAGGTCATTGAGTATCTGTGAAAGCAGAAGTTGATACTTGATGGGCAGAGATTTCAGTACCTGAAAATTAATTCCATTCATTCCACTGGCGGAGTTAAGGTAAAGATGCCAATTATGATCCCATAAAATGCTACTTTTCAGCATTTTTAATTTTATTGAAAAAACAAAGCATGTTAGAGTAAATCTTTTTTCACATACTTAAATTTTAGGTTATTAGGAACTCAAATAAATTTTTTTTATATGAAAATTGTATTTATTTATTGAATAATTAGTGTTTAAAGTCAAGACCTTTTATGCCCCTTTTTAAAGTCAAGGCCCCAGTTTATTAGACAACTTCAGCTTTGGCCCCAATTTATGGGACACTTTTACACGTAGAATTCCGTCTTTGACTTAAGTACCCCGGTTGATGGAACGGAATCGTCAAAATTCGAGGGTTTCACCACTCCCAAACACGAAAAAATTATAAATCTAATCTGAAAATCAGATAAACCGTTCCATCAACTGGGGTACTTATGTCACAGACGAGTTTTTACGTGTAAAAGTGTTCCATAAACTGGGGCCAAAGCTGAAGTTGTCTAATAAACTGGGGTCAAAAGGTCTTGTCTTTGAATATTAATTATTCAATAAATAAATACATATAAAAAAAATTTATTCAAGTTCCTAAGAACCTAATATTTAAGTATGTAAAAAAAGATTTACTCTAACATGCTTTGTTTTTTCAATAAAATTCAAAATGCTGAAAAGTAGCGATTTATGTGATCATAATTGGCATCTTTACCTTAATACGTTTCGAGGATAGGGCAGCATTCAATTCGACAAAGCTAAATGGAGCATCAAAAAATTCGTTCCGTTGGCCCTCTGGAGGCCAGTCGGGATATGTGGGTACCCATGGGGGCAGATATCGTCAAAGGCTTTCTTGGTAGCTTCTTCCTGGAGGTTATTCGGGGAGCTACTCTTTTTCACTTTGACTTAGCTATTTTAGAAAATCCTGCATTTATTCCAAACTTATGTCTGACTTGTTCAGAAGTTAATCCCAGCAGCCAAATCCCGAAAACCTTCTTTCTTTTTCCTCCTGAAAATCTTTCGAGCCTCGGAGCAACAGCTTTTATAATAAACAAGGTCCTCGAGAAGACCAGAGATTTCCCATTTTTTGAATGAATTTCTACGGCGGTCCTTCATCTCGTTGCACTCTGCGTCCCCTCAGGGGGCGGGGTTACGGACTGTTCAGCGATACGCATCAAACTTTACTGCGGGAGTGTTCTCAGTCAATGTCCGGGTGACTACGTCCATAAAGAAATCGTACTTGGCCACAGGGTTGAGGGATTCATTTTCGGGAGTCAAAAATTCCTGATAACGTTCGTCGAGTCTTGCTCTAAATCTAGTCCAGTCAGTGCGTAGGGTCTTAATTTTAAATGTTTTTCTGCGATGGTGGTTCCTTCCCAAATTAAGATCGACAAAAGCCGGAAAATGGTTGGAATCCCAGGTCTCGTCAGATACAGAGACATCAATTGAACCGGCGACGTCAGCAGTGGCAAGAACCAAATCCAATTTAGATCTGTAACCAGACTCAAAGTTAACGTACGAGGGAGTGTCATCCCCGAGAAGCACGAGGTCGTGAGACTCTGCGCAACTCTGAATAAAACCACCAACAGCGTCGGTGCAGTTGCTGCCCTAAGTCACATTGTAAGCATTAAAGTCTCCGAGGAGAATTGTGTTAACACCACCAAGCTTGTCAAAAAGTGACTCACAATCCGACTGACTGACGGTATCCGGGGTCCTATAGCACACATAAATGCTAAGATGCAGAGAGAAATCAGTGAAACACAGACCAGCGAAGTCGAATGACTCACCTGGTAGATTGGCGTTGATCTCAGAATAAGCGATATCACTCCTGACGACGAAAGCAATGCCTCCTCCAGATCTGCCCTTCCTGCACTTGTTGTACACTACATATCTAGGGAAATTGATTTCTTCACCATCCACTAGCCACGACTCCACAATGAGAATAATGTCTAGTTTGAAAAATTTTTCATCAGTTCAGTCTGCCTAGCTCTTAAACTTTTATCATTCCATAAAAGAATTTTAGTATTCTCAATAATAAATTTCTCAAAATCAGAGTGCATATGAGTATTTATCAAATTAAGTATTAAAAGAATATATAAGAAAAAAGAATTTAGGTTTGGATTTGAATTTAAATTTAAAGAGACAAGTGAGTTAAGTAAAGTAGCACTTTACTTAACTGAAGTAAGCGAGCAATCGGAGTCCGACTCAATAAAGACGGGTATCTTTTGCCTCGTGATTTTGTTTTTAGTGGCAGACTGCTAGACCAGTTTGTGAGATGCTTCGAGAAGTTCAATTGCAGCACTGATATCTAATGACAGGTTAGCTGTTATTCTTCTCTTGACGACTGAATTTTTGCCAGAGGTTTTTTTAATCAACTGTACTAGATCTCCGAACTTAATCAGATATTTTTCAAAGTTATTGTTCAAAATTCACCGCCTTCTTTTACACCACTACGTTGGTCAGTTGAGCGACAGACACACGACTCGTCCTAGCTGCCGACATCCGCCCGCACCAGTCGAGCTGCAACCGTGATGCCGCAACCACGCGCCACGGGACTCGTCCGCCGGATAATACCAGTGACCGCTGCGGCAGGCCCAAGGCGGCCTATCCAGCGAGCACTCATCGGCCAACAAGAGCGACCATCTTGTTGGCACTTCGAGTCCAGCGCACCCAGCTGGCTATAGTAGCTGCAAGCAGACGACCGACGATCTCGCCTTGCAGCAGCCAACAAGTGTTGGCATCACATCAGCACTTTGCAGCGCGAACCAACTGCACATGCCCACCGAAACATCACTCTCGTGGACGACTGCCCTCGCTCAACAAGCCAACCTGGAGCCACAGGAACACCGCGCCCGACAGAGAAGATGGCCACAATCACGAAGCCAGATGAGACGCTCGCATTCACATCCAAACCGCCATACAACAGCAGCAGCAAGTCGACGATAGCTTGCCTCTGTCTGCTTCACATCATCAAACAGCGAGCACTCGGCGACCAACAGGCACGACGAGCTTGTTGGTGCTGCACACCAAAAAACTCAACGCACCAACCATTACGCAGACACAACAGGAGCTCGTGTGCAAGCAAATACACACCTGGCGTCGATGGATACCTACATTGGTGTGTTTGTTCCATATTTATTTTTATTAGTTTTTCACCACAAAACTAATTAACTTGTTTCATTTTTGTTTAGCATCCAACGCGACAAAGTAAAGTTACCTATTGTTACCATTTTTGTAACCTAGAATTTACATTTCCTTTGCTCAGCTACAAAGTTAACCTGAAACTTTGTTTACCTTTTTCGACTTAATCTAAGTTCACAATTTGTTTACTTTTTGTACTACTTGCTTATTCTAATTTAATTTAAAGTTTAATATTCTTGCTGAAACTTTTACTTTAGAATTAGAGATTATCGTTGCCAGTCAAGAGTGCAATGCTCTTGTTTGCATTTCAATCAAAGCTTATAAATTTTATCCATAGTTTATCAAGTTTTAAAAACAGTTAATTTGTAAAGTTTATTACAACTTAAAATTCACCTTTTAAGTAAACAAATAAATAATACCAATTGAATTTATAGGTTTACACCCTGTTCATTCATCACACCATCAACTGTTTCGCTTGGTTTTGGACTCCAGGTAACTTCAGCGTACACCCACACTGGACTTTCTTCACCACTCATTGGTAGTCCAACGCTCTGGTGCTCCAACCAACACTCGGTTAGTTCTTCGGAGAAGCCTCCGATTCAATCACACCTGCTCATCGAGCACCCAGCTAACCTTCAAGCCACTCATAAATTCCTTGAATGTTGCTTCAACCAATTCTTGGGGTCTACTCGAGCACTGATATGATCCTCAAGTTGTTCGGATTAACCTAAAGTCTTCGTTGGAACTCTACAACCAACAAATCAGTATCGTATAGCCAATCCAATTTGTTTTTCATCTTTAACATTTGAACTTTTTGTTTAGTAACAAATTTTGACTCACTATTTTTTTTACAAACATTCTGAAATTTTGTTTTTTTTTGCAGGTTTGGCTTTCAAGACAAACATATTGAGCCCAAACCTCCCCCATACAAAATTAGAATTGAAAATTAGTTTACTGCAATTGGACTGTTTTTGCCACTTTCAATTTTAATTCCTTATCAGTGCTCAAGCACATAAAATTAAAATTAAACCAAAATACTAACCTTAAACAACCCAACCCCCTAAAACTAAACTTTTAGACTTGTTTAGGATCATCACTTGATTTTTCACCCCTGTGCGGAAAATATTAGTTATTGTCTAGGGTTTTCACTCAATTCAGCCAACGTGGGACAGATGGTTGAAAGTAGCACCCTTTACACCCTATCATCAACTAGAGTTGCCCAAGTCATCTCAACTTAACCAAAAAAATTCAAACCAAATCTAATCCAGTGTGTCTCGCACACTAACCCAATTGAACAATCACTGTTCGACAACTCCAGCCATAAAATTAACTTTATAATTTTGTAAAATTGAATTTGTTTAATCACCTTGTCGATCAGATCAAACAGTTACCTCCAGCCAGCTTCATCACTGCAAGACCTGGATTTCTGTTTAGATCAACGCCAGTAACTTGGCAAAAACCCTAGTAAATATTGTAATATAGTAGTTTTAAGATTGCGTCAAACAAACTTGAGTACTGCCTCAGAATTTGTTGTATTACCTTTCACAAGCAGGCACCCAGCTTGCAGCCCTTCGACTTCCTCGAAAATAGGTTCGCTACATCTATTTTCAGTCTCCAAACTGAGTTGTACATACCAACTCAACCCAATGTTTTGATTTGTTCTCCACGCGTCAATTAGGTCAAACGCTCGCCTTTTAACCAATTCAACCTGGAAATAATTTCATACCCAAAACAGTTTTTTTTACCCTTTTTCATTTACCCTAGCTTAGCCAATTGGACGATCGCCTTTCAATTGCACAGCTATATATCTCAGAATTATTCTCTATCATTCTTATTTACTATTAATCAACCGCAGTCGATGAAAGGGGGCGGAAATATCCAGTTTTACAAGCTTATTCTCGCCAGCCACTGAATTATCCACTCTATAATTCTACCCCATCGAATTCATTTTAAAAAATTACACAAGGTTGAACGCTCGCACCACCTACCTCAAATCTGCGCTAATCTAGTCAAACACTCACCTCAACTAATTAGCCAGAACCAAATCTAACTTCACCCAGCTGAATTCTCGCTTTTCAGCTGTCCAAATAAAAAGTTGTTTATAACTTTAACCATTGATTTATCTATAAAAAATCAATTCAAAGCTGAAACATGAACACCTCAGCTTCGTTTGCACACTTCATAACCCTTCAAAACGAAATCCAAACTCGGATTGATACCCATTTTGAAGTTTTCGAAGCCAAAGAAGCCAGGATGACTCGCGAGTTGGCTGAAACTCGCATCCTGCGCCTTAAACAACTTTGGCCAGAATTTTCAACCAATGATAAAGCCTTACGAAACTGCAAAGATGTCGATCGTGGCCACGGTTACTTCGTCAAAGACCTGTACTACTACACGCAGGACACCTTTGACGACGTGCACGACTCGTACATCCAGTTTCTTAAAACTCAGCCACCTGCGACACCTTTAGTCCAGACTTCGGCTAAAAACCACGAAATCCTGCTGCCTGTGACATCCAAAGTCCAGGCAACGGCGAACTTTCTCAGAAACCTGCGGCCACCTGCGACGACATTAGTCCATAATTTTTCGCTGATCATAATTACTATAACAGTAAATTTTATTTTTCATTCGTTTTTTTTAAGGGGACGTTCACAAATCACGTGGCCCACGTGGGGGTGAGCTGTTGATTCAGAAAGGCACGTGGTTTTTAAAGTGCTGGAATCGATGTTTCAATTCATAATATTTTACTGTCGAACGTTAAAGTCAGCTATCCTCCAAGCTCTAAACCCCCAAGACCCTGGCCGCCCGAATTCAACAAAAAAACTGGTCAGATATCTACCAAGCTCTAAACCCCCAAGACCCTGGGCGCCCGAGTTAAATTATTCCAAAAATATGAGTGCATTTTAATTAACGAAATAAATAATTTTATAACGATACCTAACTACGCTGATTTGGTGCAATTATATCATGAAGTTGTAAGTCTGAAATTTTGAACTCCAAAATGGCGTGGTTGATTAGGGAAACGCTATAAATTTTTACTTATTTGTGAACTCTTCGTTTGCAAAATTATCAACAAATTTTTTTTTTTAACTATAAATTAAATGCTTCTAAGAAGCAGACACATTTCGAGAAAAGTGTAAAAATTTTTGTTTGTTTATTAGTTATTTATTTATTTTTTTTATTTAATTTTTTTATTATTTTGTAATATTTCCAAGTGATGTATATTAAAGTACACCACAACCTTTTTGTGGGACAAAAAAAAAACACTTTTTTATGGACTTGATATTCAAATATAAAGTACGCTTTAATTATAAAATTATTTCACTCGGTAACCAGAGTTTTGTGAGGTTTAGAGCTTGGGAGACAGCTGATCAGTTTTTTTTATTGAACTTGGGTTTCCAGCGAGGGGCTAAGCACTCCAGAATCATTGATGATTCTTTTGATTCTTTTGTGATTCTTTCTTGATTCTTTTGGAAAATTTAACATATTTTGAGCCTTGGATCCAATTTCAATTGATATTTTGTTAAAAATAATATTTTTCGAAGATTTTTACTTGAAATGACATTGGTATTTTATTGATTAAATATTGATTTTCATGTGTGATTCTTTTTGTGATTCTGAAGTGCATAGCCCCTCGGTTTCCAGGGTTTTGGGGGATTCAGAGCTTAAGAGATAACTGATCAGTTTTTTTTTTGAACTTGAGTTCAATAAATAAACTGATCAGCTATCCCCCACGTTTTGAACCCCCCAAACCCTGGGCGCCCGAGGTCAAAGAAAAGACTGATCAGTTATCCCCCAAACTCCAAACCTCCCAAAACTCTGGTTACCAACTGATCAGTCTTTTCGTTGACCTCGGGCCTCCAGGGTTTTGGGGGGTTCAAGACTTGGGGGATAACTGATAAGTTTTTTTGTTGAACTCGGGCACCCAGGGTTTTGAGGGCTTAGAGCTTGGGGGATAGCTGATCAGTTTATTTATTGAACTCGATGCCCAGGGTTTTGGGGGTTCAAGGCTTGGGGGATAGCTGATCAGATTATTCATTAAACTCTACGCCCAGTGTTTTGGGGGTTTAGAGCTTGGGGGATAATTAACCAGTCTATTTATTGAACTCATCGATTTTTTTTTTTTCTCGTTGTCAGTTTTATTGGAGGAGGGGGGGGGGGGTAGACCTCAGGACACCCCCTAGCTGAAAGGAGTTGTTGCGCCCCTGGTATTAAATCATTAAATTAAAGCTTAAAAAATAATGTTTTTAAAAAACTAATAGTATTCATATTTACAATTTGAAATCGTAAAAAAAACCACGTGACTTTAGGGGGGGGGGTCGAAAAATTGATAAAAATACTACGCTGATCTTCATGGTCCTTCAAAATCTTCGAAAAAATGATCACGTGGTTTATGAACGTTCCCTAATGAGCGATTGAAAATATGGAAATAATTTAAAAGTGAGGTTCGTAAAGAAAGAATGACGCGACCTCCCAAAAAAAAAAAACTATCTGCATGTATCATATACATAACCATTAAAAGTGCGGTGTACACGTGCGGTCCATATTCAAAATTCGAGTTCGATAAGACACTATGTTTTTTTGTTGTTGTTTTTTTACGTCAAAATTTGGACATTAGGTTTGATGCTCCCGTGCCCTGCAGGGCACTCCTGTGGGCTAGGTGACGTCAACTCTGACGTTTGCTTGCGAAGGGAGAAAGGGGAGTGGAGACGGGAGTGATCATGATAATATAAATAATGACATAATTTCAATGTAATAATTAAATTTCTGATAAGCACAGTAAAAAGTTGTATTATAAATAGAAGACACACTATAAAATTGAAAAAATATTAATTCTGTAACGACCCATAGTAAAAAAAAAAAAAAGATCTTATAATAGAAATCTGATTAATAAAAATTTTATTTATTTTTTTTTTTTTTATTTAATTTCACGTTCCTTATCAGCCTGCTACTATCGAAATTTGGTTTAAGCCCGAAATACATAACCTATATGAAGTGTCAATTTTCATTATATTCTCTTGTAGTTAAAAATTAATTGATAAATGATATTTTCGGGGCAAAAACTTCGAAACTGATTAAAAAATAATCACAAATTATCAAGATCTTGCTTGAGCCCGGAATATATAACCTATGTACAGTATTAATTTTCAAAATGCTCTTGTAGTTGAGAAACGGTCGACAATGGACTTTTTACTGCAAATACTTAGAAAATACATCAGAACCTAGAAAGTTTAAGTGAGATAAGGTTTTCACCTGGGATATATAACCTATCTCAGGTATGAGTTTTCAAAAAAGCTCTAAAAGTTGAAAATAAACTGACAAACGAATTTTTTACGGCAAAAAATTAAAAATTGACCACAAAATAGTGAGAAATCATCAAGAGTTAGTTTGAGTCCAGAATACATAACCTATGTGCAGTTTCAATTTAAGAAACAAACCTGTTTAGTTGGGAATCAATTGACAATCTTCTTATGCACTACAAACGCTTAGAAATAAAGTCTGAACCTATAAAGGAGCTGTCAGACACGATTTTCACATGAGATATATAACCTAGCTCAGGTATGAGTTTTCAAGGAAGGCTCTAATAGTCGAAAATCTATTAGCAAATGATTTTTTCGCGGCAAAAACTTTAAAAACAATTGAAAAATAATCAAAAAATTTTAATATCTGGTTTGAGCCCAGAATCCCTAATCTATGTGCAGTATCAATTTTCATTCAACTCTGTTTTATCTAAGAATCAATTGGCAAATGATTTTTTCACGTCAAAAACTTTGAAACTGATTGTAAAATAGTGAGAAATCATCAAGAGCTAATTTGAGCCCGGAATATCTATCCTATGTGTAGTATCAATTTGAGAAACAAACCTGTTTAGTTGGGAAGCAATTGACACTCGTCTAATGACTCACAAAAGCTTACAAATAAAGTGTGAACCTATAAAGGAGCAGTGAGACATGGTTTTAACCTGATATATATATAACCTAGCTTAGGTATGAGTTTTCAATAAACGTCCTAATAGTTGAAAATCTATTGGCAAATGATTTTTTCACGGCAAAAACTTTAAAAACAATTGAAAAAATGTTAAGATATAGTTTGAGCCCGGAATCCTTAACCTATGTGCAGTATTAATTGACGTTCAATTCTGTTGTATCTAAGAATCAATTGGCAAATGATTTTTTAACGGCAAAAACTTTAAAATTGATTAAAAAATAATGAGAAATTATCAAGACCTAGTTTGAGCCCGGAATACATAATCTATGTGCAGTATCAAATTTTTAAAATGCTCTTGCAGTTGAAAATCGTTCAACTAAGGACTTTTTACTGCAAATGCTTAGAAAATAAGTCTAAATCTGTAAAGTAACAGTGAGGTAAGGTTTTCACCTGGGATACATAACCGAGCTCAGGTATGAGTTTTCAATGAAAGCTTTAGAAGTTGAAAATAAACTGACAAATGATTTCTACGGCAAAAACTTTAAAACTGGCTGTATAATAGTGTAAAATCATCAAGACCTGGTTTGAGCCCGGAATACCTAACCTATGTGCAGTATCAAATTTGAAATAACGCCCTTGTAATAAAAAATGAACTGACAAATGACTTTTTGACGGCAAAAACTTTAAAATTGACTTTACAATAGTGAGGAATTATCGAGACTTAGTTCGTGCCCGGAATACCAAACATATGTGCGGTATCAACTCAAAAAGAATGCCGTTGTCATCGAAAATCAATTGACGAATGGTTTTTAACAGCAAAAACTTTAAAATTGACTATAAAATAATGAGAAATTATCAAGACTTGATTTGAGCCCGGAATTCCTAACCTACGTGCAGTATCAAATTTAAAATAAGGTAAAGATGCCAATTATGATTACAAAAATCGCTACTTATCAGTATTTTGAATTTTATTGAAAAAACAAAGCATATTAGACTAAATCTTTTTTTACATACTTAAATTTTAGGTTCTTAGGAACTTAAATAAATTTTTTTTATGTGATAATTGTATTTATTTATTGAATAATTAATGTTTAAAGTCAAGACCTTTTATGCCTTCGTTTAATGTCAAGGCCCCAGTTTATTAGATAACTTCAGCTTTGGCCCTAGTTTATGGAACACTCTTACACGTGAAATCCCGTCTGTGACTTAAGTGCCCCAGTTGATGGAACGGAATCGTCAAAATTCGAGGGTTTCATCACTCCCAAACACGAACAAATTAAAAATCCAACATGAAAATTAGATAAACCGTTCCATCAACTGGGGTATGTAAGTCACAGACGGAATTTTATGTGTAAAAGTGTTTCATAAACTGGGGCCAAAGCTGAAGTTGTCTAATAAACTGGGGTCAAAAGGACTTGTCTTTAAACATTAATTATTCAATAAATAAATACAATTTTCATATAAAAAAAATTTGTTAAAGTTCCTAAGACCCTAAAATTTAAGTATGTAAAAAAAGATTTACTCTAACATGCTTTGTTTTTTCAATAAAATTCAAAATGCTGAAAAGTAGCGATTTTTGTGATCATAATTGGCATCTTTACCTTAACACTCTTGTAATTGAAAATCAATTGACAAATGATTCTTATACGGCAAAACTATTTCAATTGAGGAAGGAATAATAAAAAATCATCAAGACTTAGTTTGAGCCCGGAATACCTAACCTATGTGCAGTGTCAGTTTTCATTAATTTCTCTTGTAGTTGAATATCAATTGATAAGTGATTCTTTCACGGCGAAAACTTCAAAATAGATATAAAAGAATCACAAATCATGAAGACCTAGTTTGAGCCCGGAATACCTAACCTATGTGCAGTATCAACTTCAAAAGAACACCCTTGTGATCGAAAATCAATTGACAAAAGGTTTTTTAACAGCAAAAACGTTAAAATTGACTATAAAATAATAATAAATTATCAAGACCTGGTTTGAGCCTGGAGTACCTAACCTATGTGCAGTATGAGTTCTAAAATAACGCCCTTGTAGTGGAGAATCGATTTACAAACCAAGTCTCGATAATTCCTCACTGTTTTATAATCAATTCAAATAGTTTTGCCGTGAAAGAATGATTTGTCAGTTTATTTGTAACTTTTAGAGCTTTCATTGGAAACTCACACCTGAGATAGGTTATGTATCCCAGGTGAAAACCTTATCTCATTGCTACTTTATAGGTTTTGACTTCGTTTCTAAGCCTTTGTACACCGAAAAAAAAAATGCGTAGGACACGCACTCACTTTCGAGCGTAGAACACGCGGAGTTTGAGTGCGTAGTCTACGCCTTGCCAAGTGCGTAAAACGCGCAAGGGCTCCAGCCGTAGAATAACCTTCCGCCTGCTGTCGGCTCAGGCATAGCCATCCGCTTTTTCGTTCAACTCGCAAGAACTCGGAAACCTCTGAATATATCTTAATAAAATTTTAGCACTGTACTTTTGAAGTCTTTCCGCTGCTAATAGAGTGGTTCCGATATTTTGAAAAAAAAATCAAAGTATTAAAAATAAAAACCTTACAGTTTCTAACCTGAAACTTTGAATTAAAAAGGTGAGCATAAAAATTTAAATTTGGAAAAACTTCCAGGGAAGAAGTTTTTTATTAGGCTCTAAAGAAGCTTTCTGGAAAGTTTCAAAGCAATGTTCTAAATAGGTAAAATTTGACAGCATTTTTAAAAAAGCGAATGGCTCTGCCTGAGCCGACAGCAGGTGGGAGGTGCGCAGCGAGGTGCGCAGCATATTAGGTCTATTCTACGGCTGGAGCCCTTGCACGTTTTACGCACTTGGCAAGGCGTAGATCACGCGTTCGCGCCGATTTTTTTTTTTTTTCGGTGTAGTGCATTAGACGATTGTCAATTGATTCTCAACTACAAGAGCGGTATTTTAAAGATAAAACTGTACATAAGTTAAGTATTCCGGGCTCCAACAAGGTATCTTGATAATGTCTCACTATTAGACAGTCAATTTGGAAGTTTTTTTGTGATTATTTTTCAATTGATTTTAAAGTTTTTGCCGTGAAAGTAATATTTGTCAGTTCATTTTTGATTACAAGGGTGGTATTTTAAATTTGATACTGTACATAGGTTAGGTATTCCGGGTTCAAACCAGGTCTTGATAATTTAACACTATTTTACAGTCAATTTGAAAGTTTTTGCCGTCAAAAATTCATTTGTCAATTAATTCTCAACTACAAGAGAAATTAATGAAAACTGATACTGCACATATGTTAGGTATTTCGGGCTCAAACTAAGTCTTGATGACTTCTCACTACTTAACAATCAATTTCAAAGTTTTTGCCGTAAAAAAATCATTTGCCAATTGATTATTAGATACAACAGAATTGAATGAAAATTGATACTGCAGATAGGTTAGGGATTCCGGGCTCAAACCAGATCTTAACATTTGTTGTATATCAGGTTATAATCATGTCTCACTTCTCCTTTATAGGTTCAGACTTCATTTCTAAGCGTCCGTAGTGCATTAGACGATTGTCAATTGATTCCTAACTGAACCGGTTTGTTTTTCGAATTGTTCTTGTACACAGGGTAGGTTTTCCGGGCTCAAACTAGTCCTTAATAGTTTCTGATTATTTTTCAATTGATTTTAAAGTTTTTGCCGTGAAAAAATCATTTGCCAATAGATTTTTAACTACAAGATAATTCAATGAAAATTGATAGTGCCAATAGGTTAGCTATTCTGGGTTCAAACTAGCTCTATATGATTTCTCACTATTTTACCATCGAAGTAAAACTTTTTACCGTAAAAAAATCATTTGCCAATTGATTCTTCGATACAACATAATTGAATGAAAATTGATACTGCCCATAGGTTAGGGATTCCGGACTCAAAGCAGATCTAAACATTTGTTGATTATTTTTCAATTGTTTTTAAAGTTTTTGCCGTAAAAAATTCGTTTGTCAGTTTATTTTCAACTTTTAGAGCTTTTTTGAAAACTCATACCTGAGATAGGTTATGTATCCCAGGTGAAAACCTTATCTCACTTAAACTTTCTAGGTTCTAACGTATTTTCTAAGTATTTGCAGTAAAAAGTCCATTGCCGACCGTTTCTCAACTACAAGAGCATTTTGAAAATTAATACTGTACATAGGTTATGTATTCCGGGCTCAAGCAAGATCTTGATAATTTGTGTTTATTTTTTAATCAGTTTCGAAGTTTTTGCCCCGAAAATATCATTTGTCAATTAATTTTCAACTATAAGAGAATATAATGAAAATTGACACTTCATATAGGTTATGTATTTCGGGCTTAAACCAAATCCGATAGTAGCAAGCTGATAAGGAACGTGAAATTAAATAAAAAAAAATAAAAAAATAAAATTTTTATTAATCAGATTTCTATTATAAGATCTTTTTTTTTCGCTATGGGTTGTTACATAATAAATGTTTTTTTAATTTTATATTGTGTCTTCTATTTATAATACAACTTTTTACTGTGCTTATCAGAAATTTAATTATTACATTGAAATTATGTCGTTATTTATATTATCATGATCACCCCCGCCTCCACTCCCCTTTCTCCCTTCGCAAGCAAACGTCAGAGTTGACGTCACCTGGGCCACGGGAGTGCCCCGGTGGCATCTAACCTAATGTCCAAATTTTGACGTAAAAAAACAACAACAACAAAAAAACATAGTGTCTTATCGACTCAAATTTTGAATATGGATCACACGTGACACCGCACTTTTAATGGTTATGTATATGGTACATGCAGATAGTTTTTTTTTTTTTGGGAGGTCGCGTCATTCTTTCTTTACGAACCTCACTTTTTAAATTATTTCCATATTTTCAATCGCTCATTAAAAAAAAACGAATGAAAAATTAAATATACTATTATAGTAATTATGATCAGCGAAAAATTATAAATCTAATAATATTTTAAAGAAATTTTTTTTCTCAGCTGGTCAACAGTTCATGTAATACTTGTATAATTAGGAACACGTCGCGGCGCAGTTCCTAACCTGAAAACGATGAGCACTCAGCAGCTGCTGCCGCACAACTCCTCAAAAGTAATAATAAATTTAAAATTATTCATCTTTTTAATTTATCGAATAAAATATCAATACTGCATTGACTGACAACTTTTGCTGTATATTGTGTGTCGGAAATCGACACTGATTTTACTTATTTTTTGATAAATTTATTTGTTGATTTTTAATTAATTATTTTTTAATAATTTAAATTGATGATTCTTAGCCTTGATTGGAATTTCTATAATATTTGCGCGCGGAGTGACTGACCGTGGCGCTGCGTCGCCGTCTGCTACACGTACGGTCAGTTCACCTCCGGTCGCCGCGATAACACCTCGCTTACCATTTGCCCCGAGCAACAATGAGAAGTAAAAAATTAATAGTTGCATTGTTATTTCTAATAATGCACCCCATCCCTGCTCCTTATCCTACTTAATTTATTTTACTGTGATTTTTTACCTGAAGAGGCTTCTATGTATTAAAGAAGCGAAACATTGTATAAAAATAAATGAATCGAGCAGTGATACCCGTTAGTTTTATTCGATAAATTTTAAATAACACACTGTTGGCAAAATCATTCTAAAAATAAACATCTTTTTAATTGTTGAATTCATAAATTTTATGGCTTTTGAAATGAAAAATTGTTTTATGAAAAGCTTTCACAAATGTATAAAAGATTGGAGCTAAAAAAAAAAGTATCGAGTAAATGTAGAGTAGAAAAAAAGAATCTCGCTAGAAGTAAAAGAAATCGGAGCACATTTGGTTTGATCGAAGCAGCTGACGCGGCACCCAGGCCCAGTTCGTAGAGAGAACACGGAGTTAGCCGATCTCGAGTCTAAAAATAGCTGCGCGTCGCTTGGCCCAACGCCAGTCGCCGAAAGCCAATAAGGAATATAACCGATTGAATGCCGATTGTGTTTTAACCAAACCAGAATAATTTATTATTGTTGTTTTTCAATTCTAACTGAATTGGAACATCAAAATAGCTATAAGCTTTCTGTTTTTTTGTATAGAGTAAATGTATTATTTTATTAGTACGTATTAATTTATAATTACATGTACACGACAAAAGAGTGTAAAAAAAAAACTCAATAGTTATTATTGAAGCACAAACTATTTTTATGTATAACTTCTATAATAATTTTTCACTCAAACTAAAAATTTCTTGGATGCTTTCAGCGAGCGTCGGCCATGCGTGCCGGTATAGTGGATCGATTAGTTTTTTTTCTGGCTTGTTTAGTTGACGGCGCCCCGGTCAATTCTTTTCATATTATATAGTAGTTTTTCTCCCATGCCCCCATGCTCTTTTTTTCCCTTTGAAAAAATGCTCAAGTAACCGTAAAAGTGTACCAAAATATGCTTATTTTCTCTTTTTTTATTTTTCTTATTATTAAGTATGTTTAGTAATCTAGGGTTATTTTAGAAGGGCCAGTAGCTTTTTCGCGAGAAGCTACAAACTCAAGGAGCAAGATGTGTGGCTGGATTGGAATAAATGTGAAGCACTTTTTATAAACCAACACTAAACCATATTTTATGCAAAAATATGTACATGAGAGTCAAGGGCCTCGCCGTTCCGGCCAGGAGGACTCAAACTCTCAGAGCGCTGATCTAGGGCTACTAAACTTATAATAACTTGCAAAATGAACTGCCGCGATGAGCTTAACTTTATTCAATCTGTAATTGCGCAAGTTGTGCCTAAATGTGAATATTCTCCACGCGTGGCTGCTGCGTGCAAACGGAGAATGACTTTGAGTCGTACTCGCAAGACCCGTGATGCGTTGTGGCCGTGATCACGGGCGGAGAGAGACTGCTGTCGGCGGATATGGGTACAAGCGGGGACCGAGCATGGCGTCTGTCGCTCAGCTGACCAAAGTAGTAGCTCAAAGAGGCGCGAAATCTTGAACAGTCTACCCATGCCCCCCACTTTTATTTTTTTATATTCTTAATTCATATTTTTTTCTTAAAAATTAAATTTTAAAAATTATTAATTAAAGTTCCAATCATTTTGTTTTGAATATTTATTTTAATTTACGTAAATCTGTTAAAATTTAAAAAATTTAAAGAGATTGTGCAAGAAACATCAATTTTTACTTAACCAATATTTACTGAAATTAAAGTTAATTATCAGTTTAAAGAAATTTTAGGATCATTTATTAATTTATATAATATTTTATTATTTCATCTCCCTAAAATTTTATCCGTAAAAAATTTGAACAATAAAAATTTCTTCAATTCATCATTTAATTTTTTTAATTTAATTTATGATGTAATCCACTTGTGTGATTATACTCGTAACATAACTATTAAAGAAAATAAAAAAAGATTTGTTATTTTGGTTTTTTATTTCGAATTTATGGAAGATTATATCTCCCGAGATCAGGCGATTCTCGTTTCACCAGATAATAATATTTTCAAGCCCCTTGAAAAAAATTTTTCTTAAGACACCATGGAGTTCTCAAACCCAATAGTTCCACTACATGGCTCAGAACAGTCTTTAAGGACTCAAGCCAGACCGATTTAAAGATTTCGTGGAACAGTTTGCTTCACACGGGTCCCAATCTGATGCCTGAACTCCCCGATTAAATTTGTGTTTGGAGGCTGTATAGGACCGATTTTAATCAAATTGACATGAATAATATGGTAAAAGTCAAGTAATTTAGAAGCCTCAGGATATTTATGTCGACACTCCTTTGCTTAATCAAGCAGGGTACGGTTGGCCTAAAAGGCGGAGCAGACTAAGCCATATGTGACTGTGGTCAAATAAAAACGCAATTTTCGTATAGCACATGTAATGTAAAAGTTTCCTAAAATAAAATTTACGATTCAGTGAGCCCTATGTAAAAGGGCCCGGGCCAAATGTGCTATACGAAATTTGCGTATTTTTGGAGATAATAGGGGCTAAAGGGCAAAGGGACCTAATAAGGGCGAAACAAATTTTCAAAAAACACCTAAAAATCGTAAAATTTTCCATTCTTTTTGAATCCCGGGTCAAAAATAGGGGTTCCTATTAGAACAAACGAAGTTTGAGTCCATAGGGCCCAAAATAAGGGCCTGGACCCTTTTTCATAGGGCCCACTAAATCGTAAATTTTATTTCAGGAAACTTTTACATTACATGTGCTGTACGAAAATTGCGTATTTTCTGAAATAATAAGGGCTAAAGGTAAAGGGCCAAAAAAATTTTCAATAAATACCTAAAAATCGTAAAATTTTCCGTTCTTTTCGAATCCAGGGTCAAAAATGGGGGTTCCCATTTGAAAAAACGAAGTTTGGGTCCGTAGGGCCCGGGTCCTTTTTCATAGGGCCTACTAAATCGTAAATTTTATTTCAGGAAACTTTTACATTACATGTGCTTTAGAAAAAATGCATTGTTTTCGAGTAAATCAGGGGTTCCGCTACTTTTTCTACACCTTGTATTACATTTTTAGACAAATCAGAGACCTCAACTGCAGATTTTGAAAATTTGAGATAAAATCTATCTGGTGGACTTGACGACTCTCGCCGCGGCGCTGGAGATGGAGTGTGCTGCAGCCAAGTAACTCAAGCTCCCATGTCTCTGAGCATCGGCCGCGGCCTCAGCATTGTCTGCTGGCCCCTGGATGGTGGTGTTACCTTCTTTTGTGCTGACAAGGCCATGAATCTGTCAGCCTCTTGCAGAAGGTGCACGGCCTTCGTCAGCCCAGCAGGTGTTGCTAGTTTGTGTCTTACGAAGGACGGAGACCAGGCAGTGAAGCTGGACTCGATAACGGCAACCCTCCTATAGCCAACCGGACTGGCTCTGGTTGTTATCGTAGTCGCAGCCCTCCTTGACGAGGCCTGGCGTTCGTCATGAGGTGTTGTTGTGGTATGGCCCTCTCCACTGGCCTCGAGAGCTTTGATCCAGGCGCTAATGGTCGGCGCAGAAGCCCCCGCCCCCCCCCCCCCCCCGACCTACGACTAATTTCGGCATTTTTTGTTCATCTCATCGAAAGTAAACTTTCAAGATATTCAAGCGTGCGTATCAGGGACTTCAAACCATGAAGTTGCCATCACGTTGGATTCACTTGAAGAATCAAAGTTTTCGATAAACATACACGACTTGGTTCTGCCCAAGCTTACAGGTTTGATATCCAGCGCACCTGTTTCAAAATCATGGGCTTATGTTAAGGAATTACCGTCATCTGACCCAGATTTTGCAATGCCAGGGAAATCTATCTCATTATCGGTGCTGATTTGTGCGATCATCTCTTTTCGGGTGAGAAACGCACTGGCTCGCTGGACGAACATGTGGCATACATCTTTTGGTTGGGTTTTCATGGGCCCTACTGGTTTTGAGAAGCCTAACGTGATTCATTCACATCTCGTCACAATAAATCGTCCGAGCAACGAACTAGGGATTGGCGATTATGGTCGATTGGTCAGGGAACAGATTTATTTTAATCGATTAATCGATCTCCGATTTTTTTTTTCAACATAATTGGCATAGCTAAATAACTTTTGAAAAAAACACTTATTTTAAACAAATCTTTGTGTTTTTTTATTAAGATAAAGGATGGTTCGAAAAATAATGTTTTTCAAATGGAATAATAATTTTAACACAATAAAAAAAGTTGTGCAAAACTATTTTTTTTAAGAATATAAAGTTTTTAAGTAAATTTTAAGAATAGCTAAAATGTTCAAAACACTTCTACTATTAACAATAGCAAGAATTTGAAGATATTGATTCATTGATCTTGTGACTTTGATGAAAAAAAATGTATGTTCATAATCATCGATTATTTTGATTAAATTTTTTTCAATTAATTAATCGATTAATTTTAAATTGATTACTTTTTCAGATCGATTTTGAATAATCGATTATTTTTTTAGATCGATTCTGAATAATCGTCGATTTTTTTTTAAATTGCTGACCCCTACAAGAACTTTCATTCAAGAATTTTTGATCTGATGACCTTACACTCGACTAACCACAAGTTGATTCAAAACACTTTTTGCACTGCTCATTTCTACCTGATCTTCAACATGAAAATAATTGTTCATTCGGTTTACAGCGTTTTTGGGAGATTGAAGAGCTCGCAGCTGAAAAATCTTTATCAAAGGAAGACAAGGAGTGCGAAAAAATATTCGTCAAAACTCCCATTCGTGATAAAACCGGACTTGACGTAGTACGTCTCCCGTTTAGGCTTGATCCAGCCAAAAATTTACCTTTTAACAGATCAGCTGCAGCTTTATTGCTACTTTCTACTGGAGCATGTTGATAAAAGTAAGAATAAATTTTAAACTATTTATCTTTTTAATCATTGATTTTATAATTTGGGTTTTTCATTCGTTCGTACACAGCGCCACACGTCGGGTGGTAAAACTGATCGAATTTTACTACCTCGATTGGCGACAAATGGTGTCCACCTGGATAAATGTGTTTTTTTCCAGGACAACGTGACTTGAAAGTCAACCGAGTCGGAGTCTTTTTTAAATCAAGTTTTTGGGTCAATCATCCAACAATCGTTCAATGATATACCCGGCAGGGTGTTGAAGGAAGCGTTAAAACCACATGAAATTTCGGGGAAGGCATCGTGCGATGTATACCATGATAAGGTAAAAATATGCTTTATATTGAGTCAGTAGAAATGACTTTCATATGCCTCATTTAGTGATAGTCAGACATGAATTTAGCGTATTCCGTTTTGAAGACTGGATTGGAAGCAGCCTTTCTTTCATTGGAACGTAGCAATGAAGCTGCATCTGGTCTATTTAAAGGTGATGTTAATTGTTGACTGGATCAAGCATAAATGGGAGACGTACTACATAACGTCTTTTATTCTAGTTTCATCACGAGTGTGAGTTTTGACGAATATTTTCTCGCACTCCTCGTCTTACTTTAAGGTAGGACCGCACAAACTAGAAAGAGATGAGTTAAAAACCTAAAACTTTAGGAAGTAGAAGATAAATATTAAAAAATGATGCCACTAAATTTTCAGAACCTGGGGGTTTTTCGTTTTTGAGTAATTGAATATTAACATCGCGTCGATTTAACCCGTAATCTTATGGGAGAGCACATTTTTTATACAATTTTTACATAATTACATGTGATCAAGTTTTCAGAATATTTGTCAGTTTAACTAGAATGCACAAGAATCACATAGAATTAATTAAATCATCCATTCAGTTCCTCTAAGTATTAATAAAAAACAAAAATATGTGTTTTAGGTGAAAAAAGCTTCTGCTGCTAATGCACTTCTATATCTATATACGCATGAAGCTAGTCAAATGTTTAACCGAAAATGCATCTTGACTAGAGCCGTAGGTGCGGTCCTACCTTAAACTCATCAAAATTTATTGAAAAAAAAAAAAAAAAATGAAGATTGTTACACACTTCTGTTACACTAAAACAATGAAGAAAAACATTTTTTTTTGATTTTTATAACTGAATATTTATCCCAAAAGTAACTATGAAGAGACATAGATGAGTATATCCAAAATTATTCACACATCAAAAAAATTTAACTTTAGTTCATTTCACAATAAATGGTTTATTTTATTCTAGTTTATTAAATAAATAAATTTTTACTTTTTAAACTTATGTTTGATCAAATTAGATCATTAGCTAAAACGCATCTCTCAATTATTGATCTGAATAATACCTAAGCACAAAATAAAAAAATTTTTGACACTCAAAAAAGGCATTTATTTTTATAGTTACCCGATCAGAAGGCTATTGGGGAGCGAATGAGGGCCTCGTATGGTAGCCTTCGGAGGCTCCAGCTCGGTTCGTAACGGGGTGAAGCCAAGGCGCTGTTTCGGGCCTCGCTAGATCATTTGCTATGAACGTATGCAGTAATTGACTGAAAATTGGACACAGGTGGATAGTTTTTTTAAGAGAATGAAATTGAAAAGTTAAAGCTTTAGTGGGGATAATGGATTTAAAGAATTAAAATTTTAGCTAACCCTCTAAACAACACTGACAGTCATAGAATATAAAGAAAATAGCTTGTTTTAGAGGTTATGTGTCATGTAAACATTGTGATTTTGAATTGAATATATATTCAGTAAGTGTTTGTTACAGAAAAAGTGATTTTAAAAATAAAACTAAAAATATATTCAAATTCCGTGAAAACAAGTTTCATTAAAAAGTAGTAGTGGTTTTAGTAAAAAAACTTTTACTTAATTATTTAAGATTTTAGTGACATTTTTCACTTCATCTTTTTTAAACGTTTTTAAATGAATTTTTCGATTTTTTCAGAATTATTACGTGAATAAATAAAATTAAACTATCAAGATTTTATTGTCCAAGTTGTTGTTTATACATTTGGAATTAGTTATAACCTCGAAATCTAAATACCAAAAATATTATTTCAACTGAACCTTATTAGGCCCTAAGTCTCGCCCCGTGAATGTCCCGTTACAATTCTAACGAGGGCCTTACTATGCTCTCGGGGCAATTAACGAGGCCCTAGCTAGCGCCCTGACAATCTTTCTGATCGGGTAATAGCTCAAACTACAATTTTAGCTCTATTTATAATAGGTATAAAATAAAAATTTTTTGGGCAAATGTGAACGATTATCAAGAAATGATCATCAAAAATTACCCAGATTGTACTGCAATAAAGTAACTGCCATTTAATAAATTTTAAATCCAAAAATTAATCTATAAACATGAAGTTTTTAAGCCAGTGGATTGGAAGCAGCCTTATTTTTATTGGAAAGTAGCAATAAAGCTGCAGCTGATCTATTTGAAGGTAATTTTTGGCTGGATCAAGCCTAAACGGGAGACGTACTACGTCAAGTCCGGTTTTATCACGAATGTGAGTTTTGACGAATATTTTTTCGCACTCCTTTTCTTCTTTTGATAAAGATTTTTCAGCTGCGAGCTCTTCAATCTCCCAAAAACGCTGTAAACCGAATGAACAATTATTTTCATGTTGAAGATCAGGTAGAAATGAGCAGTGCAAAAAGTGTTTTGAATCAACTTGTGGTTAGTCGAGTGTAAGGTCATCAGATCAAAAATTCTTGAATGAAAGTTCTTGTAGGGGTCGGCAATTTAAAAAAAAATCGACGATTATTCAAAATCGATCTAAAAAAGTAATCGATTTTTAAAAAATCGATTAATTGAAAAAAATTTAATCAAAATAATCGATGACTATGAACATATATTTTTTTTCATCAAAG